>CACSLI010000168.1:0-128794 GCA_902706615.1 Meloidogyne luci | reverse complement strand
TTTGTCGTCCAACGAGTTTTGTTGATCCAAACTTGTTCCAAAGGGTTTTGATTGACTTTCCAAACCTTTTTTATAACACTCTTCTGACTTTTCACTCTCCCTTGGCTCTTCCTCAAAATTTATTTTGACATCAGAATGACCAGAAATTGTTTTTACTTCAGTTGAAATAATTTTTTCAATTTCTTCCCCTCCTTCTTCTATTGGTATTCGTTTTTCTTCACCAAAATAAATTTCATTTGGAGGTGTGCTGAATAATAAAGGAGATGTGGAAGAAGGATCATCTTCAGATTGTTGTGACATTTATTTAATTTTTATTTTTATTAAAGCTGTTTTGTAGTTTTGAAAATAAAGGTAGGTAATAGATTTAAAGGGGGAAACGTATGCTGGGGTGTGTTTGTTTTATAAGAGGAGCTGGATAAATTGATGAAAATCACAAAAAAATATAAGAGGAGATAAAAATTGGCTATAATAAATTGTGTGGATAATCAATAGAGGTAATAAATATTAAACTTCTTCTTTTTAATTTTTTTGTTGAAGCTAAAAGAGCTAACAAACCCCCTTTCCACATACAACCCACATATTCGCAAACTTAAAAAGTTTGAACTTGAAAAAGTTTATTTTATTCCCTGTTATAAACAAGTTTTATTTGTGTTTTTACAATATTCTGATTTTTATAGAATATAAGTTTTAATTATTTACAACTTGTTTTAATTAAATTCTGGTTTTTAAAAACAAGTTTATTTATTTCTCAACATGTTTATTTAAAATTCTGATTTATTGTGTTTTAATTCTAAAAAAGAATTCTGATTATAATTAATAAATTCTGATTTTTAAAAACAAGTTTATTTATTCAGAATTAAATCAGAATTAATTTCTTAATAGTATAATCAGAATTTTAAATAAACTTGTTTTAAGTGTTACAACTTGTTTTAATTAAATTCTGATTTTTAAAAACATTTTTTCAAAACAAGTTTTATGTTTTAAAACAAGTTTAATTAAAATTCTGATTTTATTAAAACAAAATAAAATCTCCCCCAAATAATTCTGAAAACTTAAGTACTTAAAAAAAGTTGAAAAAAATTCAAGTTTGCGAATATATGGGAAGTTTGTACTCTTCCCCTTTTCTAGACTACACTAAAAATCTCACACAATTGTTCTTATTAATTTTTTAACGTTTTTCTTTTTTTAAAAAATATAAATATAATTAAACAGCTGTTGCTTTAAAAAATATTTTTTTAAATAAAAATGTCAAGTGTGTAATATAAAAAAAATATAAATCCTAGAAAATATTACAACATCCCATCTTCCCATTAAAAATTTTTTATAAAAAATAAAAAATATTTTGAAAAAAATATAAATACTTATAAAGTTAAAATTATAAACATGTTATTTATTTCAAAAAACATAAAACTTTATTTAAAGAAAATAGGTACTAAGAATAGCAGCAAGAGAAAAAAAATCAAAATAATAAATGCTCGAAACACCTAGAAAAACCCCCTAATTATTTTTGAGTTAGAACAAGATAGAAAAATCTTATTCGAGTCAACTCGACGAGACTTGCGCATTTATTTAAAGGGAAGGGGGGGGGAGAATAATAAAGAATATGTAGCCTAATTTATAACATCCACAGAAAATTAATGCCGAAATTTCATTGAAAATATGCAAAAGAAAAAGTAAAAAATGAGAGCAAGAAAAATATAGTTTGAAAAAATTAAACAAAAAAATAAAATAAAAAAAAACACGGACATTTGAAAAAAAAATATAATATTTAATTAAATTAAATTTTTAATAATTTAAATTTTTCAAGAAACGAGAAAAAATTTTTTCTCGTTTTAAAATTAAATTACCCACCTCAACAAAATTGTTGTTGTTATTATTATTATAATTTTCATATCCACCATAATTTAATTGTTGTTGTTGTCCTCCATTTTCTTCTTCCTCATTTTTTATTATTTCACGCAGAATAACTCCTCCTTGTTGTTGTTGTTGTCCTCCCCCACCTCCCATTCCCCCACCATTAGATGAATATAATACTATTATGTCCACTATCTATACTTTGATAAGAAGCATCTTCTAAAGGTAATTGAGCTAAAGTTGTACTAGCTACCACAGATTGTAAAATTAGACTAGATTGAGAATCTCTTGATCCTCTATTGCTTTCTTTTAAAATTAAAGATTAATTTTTAAGGACAAAAAAAAATTTTTTTGCAAATTGTTGGTTGCTTCAAAATCTTTGGATAGTCCCGAAACCAAACCAAAAAAATTTTTTTGAGGGAAAAATTAATTTCGATAGTATGTCTCGAACAAAATAAAAAGATCCCTTCCTCAAATTTTGTTACATTTTAATAACAGCTAGGGAAAAAATTTTGTTTTGAAATTTTGGGAGGGCCAACAAGCCCCAGATTCCACCCGATTTCTATTAAATCAAATAGAAGACATAAAAAATTTTCTTAAATGTATGGAACCCAACCGAAAAAATTTTCTTAACTCGAGTTTTGATTACCTATTCTAATTTGTCAAAATATTTGAAAAGCAGGGTACATGTAAAGCAAAGGGTTGACCGCAATCGGAAACCCTAAAATTGCTGACTTTTTGGGATTGCTGACTTTTGGGAACTTTTTTTAATTATAAAAGTAATTAATTATTTACCCGTATTACTCCCTCCACCACCTCCTCCACCATTTTTATGTCTACCAATATCCATTTTTAAATCCCTCAAAGTTTTAACCCATAAAATTCTTTGTGCTTCTGTATTTGCTTTTAAAACTGTTGTGTTTTGATCATTTTGATAGGGGAATGCACTCTTTCTTAAACCAAATTTTGTATTATCTCCCTCAATATGTTCAACAACATGAAGTTCTCTAAGCTTAGAAAAAGAAAAAAATTTTTTTGTTGAAAATTTAAAATTTATAAATTTCAACATAAAGACTAACAGACTCTGGGGGGACCGAGAAATTATAATTTGGGGACCGAGTATACAAAAAAGTATACCAAAAAAAAACATTTTTAAATAGTAGCTCGACTAATTCTATCAGATAAAATTTAATTTATTCTCGTTTAAAATTTTTAATCCAAAAAAAAAATTACTCAAAATCACTCATTGCCTTAATACATACATATTAGAGGGTTGTGACCCGAACCCCCAAAGAAAGCTTTTTGTTTAGTTTTCCCTATTCATTAATTTTAAGCCTTTAAAATAAACAAAAAAAATTAATCTAAAAATCTTATCTTAATTTAAAAAAAAAATTTTTTTTTCCTTAACACACTTACCAACATAGAATCTTTAAATACATAACCAGTCTTTTTTGAAGTCAATTCTTCTCTTTTAGCAAAAACAATATTTGATTCAAATAAAAATATTTGAAATTCACGTTCTCTTTTAAAATAACGTTTTGGTTCTGATACAAGAAATATATCTGGAAAAATTTAAAAAAATTAATTAAAAAAAAATTTTTTAATGTCCGCAAAATTTTGTCCGCAAAAATTTTTGTCCGCAAAAAATTTTTGTCCGCAAAAAAATAATTTTTGCTTTAAAATAAAATTTAAAATAATTACCCACCTTGCATAACAAAATCACCAACATTATATTTCTGATAATCCTCAAAACTTTTTAAATGCATACGATCATTAGCCAATTTTGGGATACTCAAAACAATTTCATAAGCATTCTAAAAATAATGAAAGAAAATTATTTTTTTTTAGGAGCTTGAATCAAAAGCTAAAAATTATAATAAGTATGAGGAGACTCTTAAGCAAAAATCACAAACTGAAGGTCAAAAACCTGTGATAACTAAAAATCAGTAGACTATAATAATAACCCTAATCGTGTCCAATCCTAATAAAATCAATTTAAATAACAATTAATCTTCAACAAAAAAAAAACAAAAAAAAAACAAAAAAAAAAAACAAAAACAAAGCCCACCTTAATCTCTTTTGTATTTTTTGTGGAATGTTTAAATAGCTCTTTTAATAAAACATGATATTTTGTAATTCTTTGGACAGGTTTAATAACTAAAGATTGGAGATCTTGACAAGGCTCTAAATTGTGTTGAACTCTAATTTCCTGTTTTTTTTTAATTAAAAAATAATTTACAATTAATGTATAAAAACGAAAATGTTTTTTTTAATTAAAAAAAATTTTTGTGGATTTTTAAAAATGCAAGAAAATAAATTTTTATTAATTAACAGACGTGGGGGGTCAGAATTCCGCGATATCCAGAAGTATTTAATTTTGCAATCCCTGACTTTTTTCAAATTTATGACACCTCTAAATCAATGATCTTAGGGGTTGAGGAAAATTAACTTTTTTAAAATAATTCTAGTTTAAGATCCAGATATTCGGCAATTTCCCACCAGAATCCACCAACAACCTTATGACCACACTCCCCGAACCCACACTCTATATATATGCCCTAAAGGTTACAAGTAACCCCCGTGTCTTTTTCCCCGTCGTTTGTTATGTTCCAAATCTATAGCTAATACACGGTTTAAAAATAGAAAAAAAAACGGCCCAAACCAAGTCCAAAAATATATTTTTTTAGTTTAGTTTTCTCAAACCTACCGAAACTATAGAACTCGCTTCAGGTAAATCAAATTAAATAATTATTTTCTTCTGTATTTAGGCATACATCAGCATACAATTGCTTTCCATTTTCCATCCAGGCAATAAAACAATAACCGACATCTTCGGTTTTGTTCATAAGAATAAATTCGCTAAGGAAAATTTTTGAATGGAATTGACTAGAGCTCTTCAATATTTCCAAATATTTCACGTTCTTTTCCTCGGATAGCTAACAGGGCACATTGATCCAGCAGTTTTATAAGCAAACAGATAGATGTCGATACATCGACTAAAAAGTAAAAAAATTTTTGGCCCGGATTTAGTTTACGAGTCAATGAGATTTCAATAAACTCCTAAGATTTTATTTTGGACTCGTAAAAAAAGAGCCTTTTCCTTAATTAAAAGAAAAAATTCCAAAAAAAAAGACCTGAAAATAAAATTACCAAAAAATAGAATTCGTAAAAAAATTTTACGGACAATGGAAAAGTGATAAGAAAATAATTTTAAATAATAATGAATTTTAGTTGTCTTATTAAGGCTCTATTTGACAGAACATTTTTTTGGGGAAAGGAGATGTCGGTGAATGGATCGATCGATGCCCAAGAACCATCATCGAAAGTGAATAAAGAGTCGAAACCAACCCTAGTCTTGAAATAAAAATAAAAACTTTGACAGAAATGACAAAATTACCAAAAAAATAAAAATTCCAAAAAATTTCTAAAAAATTTCAAAAAAAATTTTTTTTTCAAAATATTTTTTACCGCATATCCTCAATATAGTCTGCTTCCGATTTAAGCAATTCTTTCATTGGTTCAACAATTTTTTTCTTTAATTCATCATCTTTTCCTCCACCCCCACCATTACCCATTAATTTATCTTCTATAGCACTATCACTATAACGATCCAAACATAATTGTTCTGTCTTTACTGGTTCTATTATTGTTGCTACTTGTCCATCTAATAATCCATTTAATTCATTTCTAACACTTTGTTCACTTTTTGCAAGCATTGTCCAAATATTTTGTAATTTTGTTTTTGCCAATAAAGAATATTTTTCAACTTCAACACTGTGGAAATCACTTGGAAATAATTCCAAAAATTTTTTTGCTTCACCCAACATTTTACGAACTTCATAACGTTCAACCTTTAAAAATGATTAATTAAATTTTTTTGATTTAAAATTTAAATGTACTCGTTTTTTTCGTTTTTTTTTCTTACAGGTCTTAAAAGTTAATCAGACTATTAGCCGCCTATTTATTCCAGTATTATATACACACAAAGGATCCTGCCATCCCAATCCCCAAAAATTAGGAATTCCTAACGTTCATTGGGTTATGATCCCGACGGGAATTTTAGTGTCGACAGGAGACAGTACAAGGATCCTTTAATGTTCCCTGATTCGAATTAAACGAAACAATCCTGATTTTTCGTTATTCTGATTCAAGTTTAAGCACAAACTTGAAAATAAATAAGAAAAAGAAAATTCTGAATTTTTGTATTCACTTAATTATCTCTGCCCTTATTATTCTGATTTTTTTTTCAAAAAATATACAACTTCTCTCTACCTCTTACCCATTTACTCACCTTAACCAAATCTCTCAACGTTAAACAATGTTCCAACAATTCTTCCAATTTTTTCCGTCTAGATAACAAATCCAATTTTTGTGATTTTTCAACATTATCTAAAATTAGAGCACAACTAGCCAATTCTCTATCTGACCAATCTATAACATTTTTTGCCATTAATTTAATTTTTGTACAATTTTTGCATTTGTCAATTTTTGTATTACATTCAGTCCATAAACGTAAAATTATTGTTGTCTTTCTCTTATTGTATCCTTATATTTTTGTACTTCATATAGACGGGATTCTACATGTTCTCTAGGTGCTTGTATACGTCTCATAAAATTCATAAATTGATCGGCTGTTCGTTGAGCGTAAACGCTGGCCTAATTTTTATTAAAAAATTTTTTTGGCACTTATCCATTTATAGGCCCACAAACTGATTCAAGCCGACCAGGGGGTGGTAGGAATTCCGTTTCCGACTTCCAAAATTTAGACTCATTTCCGACACCTTCGTCATTTCGACCGACCCCTGGCCGACTTTGATCGACTATAACTTTTTGATACTTGATCCAATATAAATGGATTTTATGTTATTTGAAAGCCCCTCGATAAGCGGTATCTTTTTTCTAATTGGAAAAAATTAGAAACCCCCCCCCCCCTCAGCTATGGGCCTGATTGGATCAATCTTTAAAAAGTTATAACATATAAAAGCTGGCTGGCACACAGTTTGCGGGCGTAAAATATAGGGACCAAAATTTTAATAAAATTAAAAAAATTTTTTGTAAAAATTTCAACAAATTTCTCCACTGACGGAATCAATGTTTAGACATTTAAAATGAACTTTTAAAAAATATTAATTTTTTGAGGCCTTTTCACGTGCCCGCCTTTTTTTGCTCGTATAGTACTTCGTATAAAGGCACGAGTACATACAAATTTTGCTACTGGCTTCTAACCACAAGTCAGGATTAAAAATACCCAGGAAAATTCAAAAAAAAAATTTTTTTGAATTTATTTTTCGTGCCAATTTCAAACTTTCCCTATCGGATTAAAAAGTTCCTCCAAAAATCCTCCAAAAATTCCCCTTAAAAATTGTTCCTTTCATTCAAAACACACCTCCAAAATCGTTCTTTATGACTCGAATGTTTTTCAAGCCTTTCCTGTGTAGATTCATAACAATGTTCCAAACTAATCCAACTTCCTGATTTACAAAAATCGCCATCTCTATCTACAGAAAGGTCCTTTTCAATTGATTGTGATGTTGGAAGAAGCTGAAAAAAAATTTTTTTAATTAATAGGTATTTTTAGATGGAATATTAAAAAATGAAAACAAATTTTATGGGCCTTTGATTAGATTCTTGACATAGAGTCGATAAAAAAAAGGAATACTTAGTTAAGAACACTGAAAAATGTCATGATCTTGTCTCTCAATTCAACAAAAATCAAAATTCTGAGTTCAAATCTAGGCCGAACATTTACTAACCAAAATCTTTATGAAAAGAGTTCCAAAGGGTAGTAGTATATTCCTCCTAATTAGATACCGGAACGAGACAAGATCTCCAACGAAAATCTTAACTACCCTGACCGATATTTTTCAAGGTAGTGATATCTCGATATTTGTAGGACACCCCCTCCTAGTCGAGATGTTCCAGATATTTTCTCAAGACTAATTCCGTCCCCTCCTTCCCCTCTTTTCGATTATTCTCTTTTTCTTACCAATTTTGTATATTTATAATAAGAATTTGCTGCAGTTAATAATTTATATCTAATAGCAATTAATCCAACTAAAGATTGCCATTTTGTTTTAACATCAGTTAATAAATTTTCAGCTCTAACTCTTGTTTCTGCATGAGATTCTAAAGCTAATAATGGAAGTGATGTAAAATGTTCTTTTTCGTTGTAAAATCGAGAAATTTTTTCTTCAAACGTCTAAAAAATAAAAAGAAAAAGAGATTAAATTCTAAACTGTGACCATCACCACACACCAGTTAACTTCGCACTAGACTTAAGAAAATCGGATCTCGACAATTTTAAAATAGCACAATTCGACGTATATCACCGATCTGAATCAGTTTTGATACTAGGACTTTTCCTGGTCGGTTAAAATCGGGGACAACCCTAAAGACATAATGACACTCAAGACCTACAACTTTTGAAAGTGATTATCAAAAAGGAATATCAATGGATTTGGAGAGATTAATGGGATATCGACTGATTTCATGTGATTCCACGTCAAATTATAGACGGTAATGTCTTCCTCAGTAAATATCTTCCCTATCTTCCTCAGTAAAAAGGCCCTATCTTCCTCAGTAAATGGCCTTCTTCCAAAAAACAAAATAGGTACTAAGAGGCCAAAAAATTAATAATTTTAAAACACCTCAATTTCAATTCTAAATTCATTAAAATATTTTGTTTCCAAATCTGTTTCTTGTTCATTTCCAGGAATATGAAAAAATTGACGTAAACGCATTTGTTGTCTTTCTATTGCTTCAACAACTTCTTGTGCCATTTGTCTAAGTTTGCTTAAATGGATGCTTAATTCTATACGATTAGATATGTCTTTGGCAATCTAAAAAAATTTTTTTTTAATTTCTAAAATTTTTTATTTTTATTCCCCTTACATTCATAGCTTCATCTTCCAAATTTTGCAATTGTTTTGCAGCTGTAACTATAGCTTGTTCAACTGGAATAGTAGAATCTGCAGCATAAACCATATGTAAATTCTTTGTTTTTATAAGCTTAAATTTAAAATTTTAATAAATAATTTATAAAAAATTTTTTAATATTATCTAAACGATTGCCTAGCTAGCCCTTGGGACAATACGAGAGAAAAAAAACATATCTAAAAAAATAAAATTCTCGATTTTAATAAAGTCTTCGCTCACTTAAAAATTTCTTATTCAACAGGATTCTTACCATAACAAGGGAATATCGTTTACTGTTACCCCTAACGGATATTTTTGGTACCATCCGAGGAACCCCGACTTCCTATAAGGTATGAAAGAATAATTGTAGCTTATAATGAGAGATATCTTAATAAATTGAAGGGTATCGCTTACGTATCTAAACATGCAATACACACCCAAATTTTGAAAAACGAATGTAAAAGTAAAATCTAATTGACCAAAACAAAAAAAAAAGTAAGGGCAAATTGACCAAAAAAAATTTTTTTTTTTGAAATATTATATTACCTCAAGTATTTCAGACAATTGTTTCATTGCATCACTAACAACTTGATGTACTTTAACAGTATTTTGAGTATGATATTGTTTAATAACTTCTACAGTATTGCTAACTGAATGCCGTAAACCTTGCAAATCTTGTCGCCAACTTTCCAATTGTTTTTTAATTTCAAAACAATCGCGAAGAAATGTTGAAATTTTAGAAGCTGTATTTAAATATATACGTTGTTCTTTCCAACGTTCTTTTTCGTTTAAATGTCGATTTTCTTAAAAATAAGAAGATAAAAAATTTATTTTAAACATTTAAACAGTAAGTGAAAGGATAAAAGTGTAGCCCCGAGCAGGCGTCGATCCTTTGGCCTTTTAGGATTTAGTGCTCCACGTACTAACAATATTATCGAAGCGCTGTTTTCAGCTTAAATTTTAATAAAATCTCCCATTTCTCAATCTCCCTTCTTCCTCACAATGAAGACTTAAACAGATTTTTTCCTTACAAAACTCAAATTTTAAGCCCTAAACTTGGGAAAATGAATTTTTAATTCAAGGCTAGGCCTTGAGCCTAGATTCAAAATTTTTAAGTTAAACTAAAAAAAAACAAATCCACCCAATAAGACTTATGATCTGAAAAAAATCTGGAATTAAAACTTAAAAACAATCCGAAAAACACAACTATTAACCTACAACAAAAATTCAAGTTCAAGCTTAAAAACATAAAAATAAAAAAAGCTTCACCTATATCCTTTATTAAATGCTCCACGTGTGTTACAGATTCACTATTATCAATATCAAGTAATTCACGTTGTTTATTCAACGATTGTAACAATTCTTCAGCTTCAGCCATTACCCTTCCATATGCTTGATCAGTTAATTCATTGTCATGATGAAAAGTAGCTTTATTTTTTTCACAATGATCCACAGATTCAGGCACTATACAAATATAATTGGCACGACTATCCAATTTACTATACCAATCCATAATTTCATCGTAATGTAAATAAAAATAATAGGCACGATGAAGTCTGAAATGAAAAAAATTTTTTTTAATAATTCAGAAAAATAAAATTAAGTTCAAGCTTGAGAATAAAACACAAGGCTTTACATATTGAAAAAAAGAAAATGTGTGTTTTTTTTCTGAAGACGTAAATCATACTACTCATTAACGGAATAAAAAAAAGGCATGACGAAAAATCCCCGTTCATTGGACAGTCCGTCAATGAACAAATCCGTCAATCCTAAAACTACCAACCCAACCACAACCCAGAATTTTTATTTCACGTGTATGGGAGATTAAAAGGGGTATCGAGGGATTTAAGAGATCAAATTGGCATTGGTCGATTTGGCGGTAGTAAGTGGATATTGGGAGATTTTTAAGGGGATACCAGTGGATGATGAATACCGTCCAGCCGGAAAAAGTATATAAATGTTTCCGCAAAATATAAGAAAAAACTAACAAAATAGTTCTGTGTTCCATACACCTTTTAAAGTTGTTAATTTTAAGTAATAATTCTTCCACTTTTTTATTTGCTTCAATTCTTACTAATTCATCTACACAAAAAATTTAATTTTTTTTCAAAATTTATTTAAAAAATTCCCTACCAGCATCATCCAAAACATGTCTCAATTTAAATATTTGTTCAGCATTTTTATTTGTATTTATAGCTACAGCACGAAATTTTTGATGGTTTTGAGTTAAAATGCTAGCTGATTCTGGATCAACTCCTATTCCCGTTTTTCTATGAAGGAAAGGTTCACCATGTTGATTTAGCCAGTCAAGAACCTTCAAAAAATAAAAATTATATAAAAATAAAAATTTTTCGGAATAAAAATAAAAAATACACATAAATTAAAGTTGTTTAAAAAAAAAGAGGAATAAACTTAAGTCCAGACTTGAAAATAAATTTCAAGTTCAAACATGAGAAACATTTTCCGAAATACAAATTTGAAACACTTGATGAATAATTAATTTTCGGAATAGATTTAAAAACAAATTTGAAAGAATGAAAGAAAATCCGGAATTTGAGAATTTAGGATGTAGGTAAAAAAATAACTTTTTAAATCATTTTCCTCCCAACAATTTTTTTCATTTTTCACCATTTTCAGGGAGAGGAGCCTCTGAAGCCCTTGAAATATATACACTAATTTATTATCAACTGTACAAGAATCCGGAAAAAAATCCAAAAATAAAAAAATTTTTTTTGAAAGAATCTGAACCATAACAAACGATACAACCCTATTCACACATTAGTATTTTAAATATTTAAAAAATACATTTATAAAAAAAAACTCACAGAATTTAAATCTGTAACAAAATCAGCACTAGATAATTTATTTTGTATTGTTAAATCTCTAGCTTCCCAAACAGTATTAATTCCTTTAAAAGTATTCCCAATTAATTGTAATTTGTCTTGAATTATTGGAGTTATTGACAATTTATTTATAGATTCTCCAAAATATTTTTTTATCAATTTTAGCAATTGTTGTAATTCTTCATTAGCTTCTGCAAAACTTGAACGATACAATTTTTGAAATTCTTGATGCCTTTTTGCTGCTATTGGTAAATCATTGATACAAATTTTGTTTGGATCTACTCCTACATCCATTTGCCAATGATCTGCGCTTTTTAGAAACTGTGAAAGAAAAAAAATTTTTTTTTAATTGAAAGAAAAATATTTTTACAAATTAACTAATAAAAATATTTTTTTGGAAAATTTTGACGGTAAATTTAAAAGGTACGGGCCCAAGTTACGTATAAGTAGTGACAATCAGTTAAAAATGAACCGAGTGTCAATCCTGAAAATGAAATTTCAAAAATACTTAAAAAGTATTTGCTCGTCTAAATTTCCAGGATCTCCATGATAGCCAAAAAATATTTCAAAACCCCATAAAATCGAGAATTGAGGAAAAAAACCTTGGCCAGAATCGAAAAATATGTGCGTGAGGGATGAGAGGGAATCATCACACAAACTATTGTAAAGTTGATTAATTAATATGTCAATGGCTCATGGATTCCACGGGTTATCCGAAACCTGACTATTTCCGACATGATAAGAGATCCAAAAAATTTCCGAAATCCGTCAAGAAACTCAACATGACTTTTCCTCCTCATAATCCTTCTAACGGACTCAACCGACATACATGGTAAAGAGGGGGGTGGGGTAGTCAACAACTTTACTCAAAATACTTTTCAGACATAAAAAAATTTTTTTTTAAATTACTAACCAAATTGCATTTTTTATGTGCACTAGCAGCTAATTGTAATAATTGTGTTCTAGCATCTATTCTTGTTAAAAATTGATTCCAATCATTTTTTAATTCTAATGAAATACTTTCAATTTTATTTAATCCAAATTTTTGAATATTTAATAGACGTATACCAACAGTTATTACTTGAGTATAACTAACTTCTATTTTCTAAAAATAAAAAAATTAAAAAATTAATGGAAATGAAGGTTGAATTGGGTAACAATTAGAGAGATCGTCTGGATCTGGATCCAATCTGGATTTTTCCTGGATCCAGATCAAGAATCCTGCCAGGTTACTAAACTAAATCCAGATCGAGAATCCAGATCCAGGATTTTTGAAAATATCGATCTCTAATAACAATATAATAGCTTAAAAATCTTCAAAAGGGACTGGGGATCAAACACGGAATCGTAAAAATTGCAGAAAAAAAATTTTTTCAGAAAAAGTATCCGTTATAATTCCCGTTTTTCCTATATATTTATTTTAAGCTTTTTCCCAATTTTTGAATAAACCATGGAAGATAACTAGACATCCTAAATTGTCAGTTCGGAGATAAAGAACCCAGCTGAAACTCCAAGAATTTTTTTTAGTTCAGTTTTCCTCTGTTAGGCTCTCCACATATCCAAAGATTTCCAGGTACCGACAACCCTCTAATCCCCTAATATTAAAAAAAAATTTTTTTCTCTTGGAATACCAAACATTTTGAAAATTAAATTCTCAATTTGAAACTCAAAAAAAAAATTTTTTTTAATTTAAAAAAACCTCTCGTCTACACTCTCAAAATTTCCCTTACTTTAACAGATTCAGCAAAATCCAAATGTTCTTTTAATAATCTATTTGTTTCGAGTTCATTTTCTCCAATTAAAACAAAACGGTGTGTAAGGCTATTAAAATGTTTACAAATCCATTGAGAAAGCTAAATTTAAAAAAAATTTTTTAATTTTAAAAAATAAAAAAATAAACATTTTCAGCATCCTGTTCAAATAATTTTAATTGAGAATATTGATCTAATTCAGTTTTTCTAGTTTCCCAATTATAAAGCACATCGTTTCTTTAAATTAAAAAAATATTTTTAAAGAATTTTAAAATTAAAAAAAATAAAGGGACTGTGCTATAATTAAAAATAATTTTTATCATTTTAAGTACTAGGACCAAGATATAATAAAACATGATTCCCAAAAAAAGACTTTAGTTTCTCTAATCTTTAATTTTTTAGAAATAAAAAAATTTGAAAGTTCAAAATATCATTGCTCAAATAGGAAATTTAAGCAACAATTTAAAAAACTTAGAAAAACAACCAAGATTTAATCTCTCCCATACCAAAGATGAGCCAGGTCCAGAAAAAGAAAAGTAGGATCAAATTTAGGGTAACCTAGACCAAAACTCCGATGTCCATCTTTAACCCAAACTAACTAAAATGCTTCCAAAGCCAGGCCCGTAGCCAGGAGGGGGTAGGGGGGGGGGAATTCCCCCCCCCCCCCCCCCGAAATGGGAAAAAGGGAAAAATTTGCCTGCGACGCTGAAAATAAAAATTTTTGGCGCCTTCGGCGCCAAAAATTTGGCGCAAAAAATTTTTCCCCCCTTGCCCCCCCCCCCGAAAAAAATCCTGGCTACGGGCCTGTCCAAAGCTCACACCACCTAGTAAACAAAACTAGGAAAAACCCAGGTCTCGAACCTTGTCCTCCTTTTTAACGTTAACATTAACGAATATACCCCCCCCCCAAATCACACTTTTAAATAATCAAAAAAAAATTAAAGAAAAAAAGAAAAAACCTTGTTTTAACCAAAGTTTTGAGCAATTGTAAAAGATTAGGAAAGACAGCAATTAAATCTGGATTTGGAGGAGTACATACAACAATTCCATTTTTAATTCCTCCATTTTTTTCATAAATTAGCCTTTCTTTTATTGAAAAAATTTGTTTTTCAAATTCTTCTATTGGAGCAGAAGTTAAAATTGGGTACAAATTGGAATGTGTTTGAACTGATTTTTGGGCTGATATTGCATCTATTGGCATTTCGGCACTTGACATTTCAAAAGATATCCGGTCCAAGTTTTTGAGTATTTCTGAGATTCTGTGGACTATTCGTTCAATTTCCTTAAAAAAATTTTTTTATTGGAAAAAACCTAGAGGGGACGTTTCGGCGCAGATTTAAAATAAAAAAGAACCCAAAACTCGGCAAATTTTTAAAAGGTTTCAGAATTTTAGAAAAAGTAAAGGTTATTATTCAAAATTTTCAGGCACATTTAGACAACTTACATTATACGCCCAACTCATTTTCAATATTTATAAAGGAATTAATTATGGAAATTAATTGATATTAAAATGTCAAAAGAAAATGTTTAAAATTCTTTTTTATTTAGTCAAAAATTAAAACAAATATTTCAGGCTAAACCGTGAATAGAATTTTGTTTATGTTTATTCTCCCCCCTCTATTTACAAGAAATAAATATAAATCAAAAATAAAAGGGTTTAATAAAAAAAGCGCAAACAAGAATGATTAGGAAAAAGTAATTTAATACTATTGATTGTGTCACTAATCCTACTCAATAGCGATAAGTTTTGTCTGTATTAGGGAACGAGCCGTCTAGATGCTCAAAAATCAGAAAAGCACTACATAAAAAGAGAACAACCAGTCAGAATAGATTTCCTTAATCAAAAAAAACTCTAGCGCCGAAACATCCCCCAAACCACCCAAAAAATTAATCAAAACAAACCCTTCTAATTTCAATCCATTCATCATAATCAAATTTAAAAGAACCTCCAAATTCTTTAGGTATTTGGCTATAATCAATATATTTAGTTAAGGCATCAGGAGAGACCATTTGAAGTTCAAATTTTGTATATTTTGCTGTAGATATTTTGTATTTGTCAAGAAATTTTTCTGGTTTTATTATATAAACACAATTGATTTTGGCTGGGAAATATTCCTAAAAAATGTGAAAAATTATTATAAAGAATTCGAGGTCCCTAACAATTGTCAAAAAAATTTTTGGTTGAAAAAACACAAACTTATACGTCCATTTAGAGTTATCGGTTTCACCTGGGACGAATTGTGAATCTTAATTTTAATATTTTTTGGTTTTATCGCGTAGTACGCGCACAAAAATCCAATTCTTGTTTTTTTCCCTGTAAAACCATTTTTAAAAATAGTTCGGGTGACTTCCTCGTCAGTAAAAAATTTTTGCTTAAGCTAGATTTAGAGCCTAAGTCCCAATAAAAAATTTAGAAAGAAAAAAAACCTGTAGAGACTTCAAAATAGGTTTTACAACATCCCAAGAAGTTCCTCTTCTCATATCCAAAACAATTACAAACCCTCTAGATTTAGCGTCATCACTTAAAAAAAATAATGGATAAAAAAATAACTAATTAAAAACGTAGCCAAGGAAGAGACCCTCCCCCGATCTTCTGCTGTTTTCAAAAATGATTCCACCTCATCAAAAATTATTTGAAAACGTGCTGTCAGAGATATCACGAGTTAAGAAAAAAGTCAGAGTCGGGCAAAATTTCCCTGGCCAGGTGTTACGGGCAGAAAAAATCAGTTTCGGGTTCCTTAGTAACATAAAAATAGATTATTAAAGAATTTTTTCTTGATTGAAATACCCCAAAAATTTTACGTCCATTTAAAATTTACTCTAGTATGGACGATATTCCACAGACACGGATCTCTAGTAATAGACTACATATTCTAAAAATGTAGCCGGGAAGGAATTCTCCTCCTTTTGGGATATTTAAAAAATATTTCCCCATCCTTGCAAAAAATTTCAACTAATTCCCATTGACTATGAGCCTATTAAAAAATTTAAAAAAATTTTCAACTAACGCTGTAACATCATATAAATACAACAATAAATTCCTGACATGTTCAATATTGGAATTAATATCTCTAGCTGGACAAAAAATTATTGGAGAATTATCACGATCACGAACACCAGGTAATAAAGCTATTCGTTCACGCAAAATGTGTTCCATGTCTTCCACACGACGTAAAAAGGTATTTGAACAAGTTGGGAGAGATTGATGTTGATGATGCATATTTTTTAAATTTTAAAAATGCTGGCAGTTTTTAAGTTGAAAAATTAAAAAATTGAAATTAAATTAAAATTGAAGATTCTAAGTGTAGAAATTAAGTAAATTTAGTGTTATAGGCCATTTATTAATTATCTGAAAAAGTTAAAAATTAAGAGAAAATAAAAAATGAAGCAAAATGGGGAAATAATATGGATAATACAAATCAAAAATAAAATGAAGCAAACCTAAACAATTGATAAAGCTGAAGAAAAAGATAGATAAAGAAGCTTGGAGCTAAAAATGAAGCAAAACATAGAATTTGAAGCAACACAACTACTAAAAAACTAAGCAGAAAACAAAAACTGAAAAGCTTAAAACTGAAGCAAAAATCAAAATAAAAAATGAAGCAGAAAAATTATTAAACATAAAACAATGTAACATGAAGCAAAAAATTAAATAAAACTTGAAGCAAATTGTCGAAACATGAAGCAAAATTTAAATTAAAAAATTGAAGCAAAAATAGAGATAATAAACAAAATACTTTTAGATTATCAATAAGTCCAAAATAAAAAAATATTTAAATAAAACTGAAGCAAAAAATTATTGAAAACATAAAGTGTAACATGAAGCAAGAAATGAAACCTGAAGCAAATCAAAAAACTTGAAACAAAATTACAATTAAATTAAAAAATTGAAGCAAAATAGGGGAAGACTAAATAATCGATAAGCACAAAATAAAAAAATATTTAAAAAAAACTGAAGCAAAAAACTGAAGCAAAAACGACATTTAAATAAAAACCTGAAGCAAAATTACGAAGAAAATAGGGGTAAAATTTAAAAAAAAAATAAAATTAAAAGGTTAAATAAAGTACAAAATAAAATCTTTTCGTCTCGAAAAAAAAAGAATAATGACGTAAAGATGATCAATCAAATAAAAATCAAATACTAAATGAATCAAAAACGAAGGATGAAAACTTCCGTAATTTCAAGGACGCTAAAAACAAGCTTAAAGGAAATTTAAAGGAAAAATAACGGGAGAAGCAATTAAATTGATTAGACACTAAATATGCGAAATAGTAATTAAAATAAAGAGAGTCTAGACAATTTGAGAAAGAAAAGAAAATAGAAGCGAAACAAATAAAGAGAAAAAATTAAATACAGAATGCCAACATATATTTTTAATTAAAATAAAGCATTTATTCAAACAATAAACATATTCTGCCAAAAACACATTTTGCCAATAAGGCAAAAAATTGACATTTTATCAATAAAGTCTTTCGACAAAATGTGTAATTTTACCCTTATTGGCAAAATGTGATTCAGGCAAAAATGTAACTTGCTTTTTTCTTTAAGTAAGCTTTTTCGTTCCTATGATTTTTTGAGTACATCCCAAAACGGCGCGCGGCCATAACGGCGCAAAGCCATAACTTGGCAGAAGATGTCTGGCCCTTAACAATTTTGGTAACAAATCCTTATCTCGATGAGAGGAATCGTTTAATACTAACTTTGGTAAGGTTCGGAAATTTTGAAGCAAGTTATTGCTTTGCGCCGTAATGGCCGCGCGCCGTTTTGGGGCGTGTCCCTGATTTTTTAATTGTTTTTTTAATTTAAAAAATTTTTTTTTTATTTCCTATTTTATTCATTTTAATTGTATTTTGACTAATTTAGACTTAAAATAAATATAAAAAATGTTAATTAAAGTAAAGACTTTAACTGGCAAGGAAATTGAACTTGATATTGAGCCAACGGACAAAGTGGATCGAATCAAAGAAAAGGTTGGCTTTTTTTATTTTTTAAATATTTTATTAAAAATAAAAATTAGGTAGAAGAAAAAGAAGGAATTCCTCCACCACAACAACGTTTAATTTTTGCTGGAAAACAATTAAGTGATGACAAAACTGCTCAGGAATGTAAAGTAATTTGGGGGTTTTTTTTTAATTTTTTGGGTTTATTTTTTCTTAGATTGGGAGTTCATAACTAAGATTAGGCCGTAGCCAAGGAGGGTCAAAAAATTTTCCATGTTTACTTGTCTGGTTTAAATTTAAGTTATGTTTTGGACATGATTTCTTATTTAAATTTAATACAAGGAGACATTTTGTCTTCTAAGAAATTTTTGTCCGCAAATTTTGTCCGCAATTTTTTTGCGGACAAAAATTATATTTATTTAAAAAAATTTTTTCTCCAATCAACTAATCAATTTTAAATTAAAAAAATTTTTTTTAAGATTGAAGGTGGTTCTGTTCTTCATTTGGTATTGGCACTACGTGGAGGTGATGGTGACAAATTTAATTTTTGAAAGACGATCTTGGTTCATTTAAATAAATAAAAAAATATTTTTTCTAAAACTTAATTTTTTTTGTTTGAGAATTACACACTTAAAAGAATATAAATATTTGTTTTATTTTAAAATAAAAAATTTTTTTGGAGTCCACCCTTGAACATTCACAACCTGAAGACCTACAACTTTTGAAAGGGGATAACGTGATTTATTTTTTAAATGGAAGATTAAGATTTTATGAGTTACAAGTTAGGAATTACAAGATTTTTTAGTTTTTCCAATATTGACATCAATTTTCGGACGTCAAATATTGAATTTTGTTTTGAGAGAATTTTAAAAAATCACTCATTTTCAACTAGTCTTCTCTGCAAACTTAATCTTCTTGAACAAATACTGTTCTAAGCTCAATTTTGAATTTTTGGGAAGAGAATTCATGTGACTATTAAGTTGATTAAAAATAGGTTTTTCACCTCGAACTCAGCTCTCCTTAGCCGAGGAAGGAAAAAATTGAAAAATTTTCAAAGTTTACAAAAAAATTTTTATCGAGAAAGCCATTTATCATAAAAATAAATTTTACAAATTTAAGGTAGGCAGTTTTGTGACCGATTACCAACCGGCACTCTCGGCTTTCTTTTAATCC
This sequence comes from Meloidogyne luci, assembly GCA_902706615.1. Classification (NCBI taxonomy): domain Eukaryota; kingdom Metazoa; phylum Nematoda; class Chromadorea; order Rhabditida; family Meloidogynidae; genus Meloidogyne; species Meloidogyne luci. The sequence continues at coordinate 109,317 of CACSLI010000168.1, read as the reverse complement.
AAATTTTAACCCCGGTTTTCGGTTTTGACTTCTAGTCAAATATTGGGTTTTGTTTTGTGAAGTTTTTTTTCCTAAGAATCACTCATTTTTAAAATTTTGCTCTGAGAGCTTTATTGAACAACTATTGCCCTAAGCTTAATTTTTGGCATTTGTGTCATTACAAAATTTATTTTCTCACCTAAACCTTTCCCTAATTTATCAAAAAATTGAAAAATTTCAAAAGCATTTTACAAAAAATTTATTCGAAAAACACATTTACATACAAAACAAATTTACAACAAATCTAATAGAATATATTATGAGACATATGTACATATTACAAACAAGGAAATTTAGGAAATATACAACAACATATACATGAATGCAAGATAACAACAAAGGAAAATATGAGTTTAGGTATTATATTCAGTTCATTTTTATCTCTTCAGAATTCTTCCTCCTTTGGTGCTGGTTCCTCCTTTGGTGCTGGTTTCCTCCTCGGCCGTCTCCATCGGTTCTTCAGTGCGCGTCCCACCATCCCGACTCGGTGTTGCAACCAGTTTCTTTCCCGTATCGTCAACTGGCAATGGCTCGGACTCAACGTTGGGCGCATGATATACTGAAATTTAAAGGATTACCCAAAGACTCTTTGACCTGTTCAAGTAAAACCAACCTCTCTTCGGCTTCCGTGGCTCTTCCTCTTCAAGCGGAATGAGCCTACACCGCTTATTCCAGAAGCCTTTAGCGCGCGTAAGAATTTCAACCACGTCCTCGGCTGGAGTCGAGATCAGCTTCAGTGGAGGGCCATCCCGTTCGAGCCTGAGCACCACATTTTTCTTTTCAGCGATACTCTGTCGAATGGCCTGTAAAAATAAAAATTTACAGGTGTTTACAGGTTTAGTTATAAAAAAATAAAATAATACCTTTTCCCCTGCGGACGCGTGTTTGACTTCCTTCCCGTTGACGTCGAGCAATATGTCGCCTAGACGGATGAACTGCGCTGCTACACTGCTTGGCTCAATGTGCGAGACGATGATGTTAGATCCCTGGAATTGAAAGCTATTATTAGTGACAAGCCTTCATTACTCAATCAATTACCTTCCTCTCCACAGATATCCCAATTGGAAGGTCTTCTCGCCATCTGATCTGCAGGACGATGAAATTGTGGCTCGGCCTTTTCCTGACTTGTGTGACCTTGAGGTTGATCATTCTGAAGTAGTCGTCCCTGCGGAAACGGATGAACAAACGTTTGGGTTGAGCGCCAGAATGCTGGGTTGCTGCCGTGAAGTCTTCTGCCGAGTTTATGGCCTGAAAAATTGACGTTTAAACAGAGTATTACCCTAATAATCTCAGAAGCTTACACGGTTGTCAATCTGCAAGATCCAGTCTCCAGGGAACAACCATCCAAAGAAGTAGGAGAAGATGTCGATCTTCTGTATCCGCGGCGGCGAGCTCCCACTGAAGAACGTCAGTCCCATGTCCGAGTCTTGGATCTCGATGGTATCCTCATGCTCTTCAATGTACTTCTTAGCTGAAAGAGAAAAAAAAAGTTAGTTTAGGAAACAACCCTTGTATGATACATCCTCGTTTCTCGGCCATTGCACTGAGACGCCAAAGCAAGAGTGAGCAGCACAGCGACGAACCAAAAGCGGCCTTTAGTTGAATTGAGCACAGCGTTGTCGTCACGAAGTGCAGTGAGTTGTAGTGTTGATTGGTATATGCATAGTCTATTAAGGCGCTTTTATACTAACTTTCTTCCCACCCAGTTAGATTTTTGGAATAAACAAAGTTTTTTAAAATCAATTCACAAATTCTGACTTTTACAAATTAGAACTAGGCTTGTTGGCCCTCTCGGGTTTCTGTCAAGCCAAATTTTAAAAACCGGTTTTATTTGTTGTGTTTTATTTAGTTACCTGGTTTTGGTTTGGGGAGGATTTTTAAAAAAATCACTTATTTTCAACAACTTTCGGTTTTAAAACCTGTTGTGAGTAACCCTAATTATTTATATTTATTTTCAGACCTAATTCCCAAATCTACTCTAGAAAAAACAATTCAAACATTTATTTCTGCATACTCCAAACTTTGCAAAAAATTTATTGAAAGATGGAGCATAAGAATTTCATGCATTTTGTGGGGATTATTAAACAGAATAACTGAAATTTTTTATAATATTTACTTATGAGAAAAAACAATTCAACAATCAATTTACATATTCTGAACTTTCATCGGAAGGACGAGTTGTTACTAAAAAATAAAAGGCGCTCTATGATTCTTAACATTCATTTAATCCTGAAGGTGCTGAAAATAATGGTCATCGCTTTATAATCTTCAAATTTTTTACTATAAAAGATCTACAAAATTTAATTAATTTATCCTCCATCCTGAACTGCTCTCGGCGTTTATCCGCTCTGTTTGTTGCTGATACATTTGATGTTCTATTCATCAAAGTCCAATGTCGGTGCGAGCCAAATACGATGTCAACAAGTTCCTCGACAAGTTATTCACCGGCATTACCGATGGAAAACTCGCAGAGCATCTCCCTGCAGATGTAAGTTTAACATATTTTCGGTTAAATAATTTTTCTCAAAATTCTAGGAGGTCCTTCGTCTACTGAACGAGGTTAGAAGATGCTTCATCCTGCAGCCTATGCTTCTTAAAATAGGCACGCCAGTCAACATTTGCGGGGACCTTCACGGACAATTCAATGACTTGATGCGGATTATGGATTCAGAGGGATTTCCACACTGTCGCAGCTATCTCTTAGGAGATTATGTGGATCGAGGGGCACAATCAGTGGAGCTGATCGTGTTCATGTTAGCATGCAAGGCCTGTTTTTAATACCTTTTTAATCCGATAGCTACACAATGTTTTTTAAGTTGCGCTACTCCAAAAATTTCTACATGCTTCGCGGAAAGCACGAGACTTCCTCAATCAACAAATCCCCTGGTTTCTATAAAAACGTCATGGATCTTTACAGAAGTGATCAGCTCTACGATGCTTCAACAAAGCCTTTGGCTTCACTCATCTCTGGAAGTTCTTCGGCGGAACCCCAGATTCAGGAATGATAACGCTCTGTACGGCGCCACATTACTGTGGGATGTAAGGAAATTTGTGAATACTTTGAAAAACTTCGTTTTTAAGGTATGACAATTCGGGATCGTGTTGGGTAGTGGAGTCGCCATGTGTTGGGAAGTCTAAGGCTAATATGCCTATGTGGTCCAAGTCTTGTAGTGTGGGCATTCATGAGGATGTAAGTCCAGAGTTTGAAAGGTGAAGTGTCTGGCATTCATGGGGATGTAAGTCCAGAGTTGCAAAGTAAAATTTGGCATTCAAGGAGATGTAAGTCCAAAGGGTGGCTAATAAAGTCGTAATAACAGAATTAAAGTTAAAAGTATTGCGAATAAAAATGCATGCTATATCCATAGCCCCGGATTTGCGATTCAAAGTATCGCGAATCAAAATGGATGCTATATCCATAGCACCGGATTTGCGATTCAAAGTATTGCGAATCAAAATGGATTCTATATCCATAACACCGGATTTGCGATTCAAAGTATCGCGAATCAAAATGGATGCTATATCCATAGCACCGGATTTGCGATTCAAAGTATTGCGAATCAAAATGGATGCTATATCCATAGCACCGGATTTGCGATTCAAAGTATCGCGAATCAAAATGGATGCTATATCCATAGCACCGGATTTACGATTCAAAGTATTGCGAATCAAAATGGATGCTATATCCATAGCACCGGATTTGCGATTCAAAGTATCGCGAATCAAAATGGATGCTATATCCATAGCACCGGATTTGCGATTCAAAGTATCGCGAATCAAAATGGATGCTATATCCATAGCACCGGATTTGCGATTCAAAGTATCGCGAATCAAAATGGATGCTATATCCATAGCACCGGATTTGCGATTCAAAGTATTGCGAATCAAAATGGATGCTATATCCATAGCACCGGATTTGCGATTCAAAGTATCGCGAATCAAAATGGATGCTATATCCATAGCACCGGATTTGCGATTCAAAGTATCGCGAATCAAAATGGATGCTATATCCATAGCACCGGATTTGCGATTCAAAGTATCGCGAATCAAAATGGATGCTATATCCATAGCACCGGATTTGCGATTCAAAGTATCGCGAATCAAAATGGATGCTATATCCATAGCACCGGATTTGCGATTCAAAGTATTGCGAATCAAAATGGATGCTATATCCATAGCACCGGATTTGCGATTCAAAGTATCGCGAATCAAAATGGATGCTATATCCATAGCACCGGATTTGCGATTCAAAGTATCGCGAATCAAAATGGATGCTATATCCATAGCACCGGATTTGCGATTCAAAGTATTGCGAATCGAAATGGATGCTATATCCATAACACCGGATTTGCGATTCAAAGTATCGCGAATCAAAATGGATGCTATATCCATAGCACCGGATTTGCGATTCAAAGTATCGCGAATCAAAATGGATGCTATATCCATAGCACCGGATTTGCGATTCAAAGTATTGCGAATCAAAATGGATGCTATATCCATAGCACCGGATTTGCGATTCAAAGTATCGCGAATCAAAATGGATGCTATATCCATAGCACCGGATTTGCGATTCAAAGTATCGCGAATCAAAATGGATGCTATATCCATAGCACCGGATTTGCGATTCAAAGTATCGCGAATCAAAATGGATGCTATATCCATAGCACCGGATTTGCGATTCAAAGTATCGCGAATCAAAATGGATGCTATATCCATAGCACCGGATTTGCGATTCAAAGTATCGCGAATCAAAATGGATGCTATATCCATAGCACCGGATTTGCGATTCAAAGTATCGCGAATCAAAATGGATGCTATATCCATAGCACCGGATTTGCGATTCAAAGTATCGCGAATCAAAATGGATGCTATATCCATAGCACCGGATTTGCGATTCAAAGTATCGCGAATCAAAATGGATGCTATATCCATAGCACCGGATTTGCGATTCAAAGTATCGCGAATCAAAATGGATGCTATATCCATAGCACCGGATTTGCGATTCAAAGTATCGCGAATCAAAATGGATGCTATATCCATAGCACCGGATTTGCGATTCAAAGTATCGCGAATCAAAATGGATGCTATATCCATAGCACCGGATTTGCGATTCAAAGTATCGCGAATCAAAATGGATGCTATATCCATAGCACCGGATTTGCGATTCAAAGTATTGCGAATCAAAATGGATGCTATATCCATAGCACCGGATTTGCGATTCAAAGTATCGCGAATCAAAATGGATGCTATATCCATAGCACCGGATTTGCGATTCAAAGTATCGCGAATCAAAATGGATGCTATATCCATAGCACCGGATTTGCGATTCAAAGTATCGCGAATCAAAATGGATGCTATATCCATAGCACCGGATTTGCGATTCAAAGTATTGCGAATCAAAATGGATGCTATATCCATAGCACCGGATTTGCGATTCAAAGTATATAAAAACAATTTGAGTGACAACGAAAAAATAATTATGCGTGATTTAGGCAGTAAATTTTATTCCTCAAGAATATGTTTATAACTAGCCCCCCGACGGGCCGTGGACCAATATTTTATTATAACCAATATTTTATGTAACCAATATTTTATTGTATCACAAATTTGAAGTTTGTCTAAACATAGAAAAATTTTTTCCGGAATTTTAATTTCTCCAAATTATACAGATTTAAATATGATAAAATATAAAAATTGTCCTTATATCAATTTTTTCTTTTTTTAATTTTCTCTTCCTCTCATTTGTTCCAAATTTTGGCCTGATTGGACTGTAGCAGCTAACGCTTTGATATCTAAATTTAAAGGAACTGGCTTAGGTGGAGGTCCTTCTGGAGGGTCAAAAAGACGTCTTTTCTGTTAAATTTAGAAAATTATTTTTTTTTTTCAAAAAAATATTCACAGTTGTCGGCGGTCTGTCATTACTATGCCATCGCAAATGGGCCTTCAAGTGTGAACTTCTGCTATACACTTTATGACAGCCAGGAACATGACAATTGTGTTTTTCGTATTTTTGGTCTATTTGTGCACCTGTTTTTATTTTATTTTTGTATTTTTGTAAGAAAACAGAAGCAACGGAAAATACAAAAAAAAATAAAAGTGTAACGAAACATTGAAAACATTGAAAACATTCAAAAGAAACAAGCACCAAACTTTACAAACTTAAGAATTCAAGTTTATTAAATGTTTCCGGAAAGTTTTTTAAAGTTTATTTTAGTCTTAAGTTTACAAACATTAAAAATGCTTGAAAATATTTTTACAAACTTGAAAACTTATAATTACAACAAAATTTAATTAAACTTAAATTAAAAATTCAAGTTTATTTAACTCTCAACACCTTTACAAACTTAAAACAATTACAAAACTTGGAAACAAAACTTAATTTACAAACTTGAAAACTTATAATTACAACAAAATTTAATTAAACTTAAATTAAAAATTCAAGTTTATTTAACTCTCAACACCTTTACAAACTTAAAACAATTACAAAACTTGGAAACAAAACTTAATTTACAAACTTGAAAACTTATAATTACAACAAAATTTAATTAAACTTAAATTAAAAATTCAAGTTTATTTAACTCTCAACACCTTTACAAACTTAAAACAATTACAAAACTTGGAAACAAAACTTAATTTACAAACTTGAAAACTTATAATTACAACAAAATTTAATTAAACTTAAATTAAAAATTCAAGTTTATTTAACTCTCAACACCTTTACAAACTTAAAACAATTACAAAACTTGGAAACAAAACTTAATTTACAAACTTGAAAACTTAAGTTCTTTACAAACATTATTGTTTCCGGAAAATTCCGGAAAGTTTTTAAATGTTTTGCGGAAAGATTTACAAATTTAAATATTACAATTTACAATCGTACAAATTACAAAACACACAAATTCAAGAGTAGTTACCCCACCCCCTGTGTCCCCAACGTCCCATTTGAAAAAATGGGGGTTGGAGGAAAGGGGGTGATTAAAAAATGGGGGTTGGAGGAAAGGGGGTGAATAAAAAATGGGGGTTGGAGGAAAGGGGTGATTGACAAATGGGGGTTGGAGGAAAGGGGGTGAATAAAAAATGGGGGTTGGAGGAAAGGGGGTGATTGACAAATGGGGGTTGGAGGAAAGGGGTGATTGAAAAAATTGGGGTTGGGAAATGGGGTTGGTGGAAAGGAGGGACCTTGGTCACCTCCTTTGAAGTAATTGAGGCACCTACCCTTCCGTCCCCAAAATAGGCTTATTGAAGTGGAAAGGGTAAATGCTGACTCTCGTTCTCTTTAGAGAAAAATTTTGCGGGAATTTCCTTTCTACAAAAGGTACTGACAACTCAAGGGATTGTGGGTATGGCATAAAAGTTTTAAAATTTAAATAATTAAATATGTATGTATATCCTATAAATTTTTATCCAAAATTTTTTTATTATTATTTAATATGTATTAATTTTTTAAATATTTTAAATTATTTGTTCCAATTACACTTTTTCATTTAATATTTTTTAATTAAAAAATGAAACGAAGATATTGGAGTTAGATTAGATGTTAACAATCCATCTAAATCCTTTATACGCATTCATTTATTTTTATATTTATGTATGTCAAAAATATTTTCTATTTAAAAAATTTTTACTATTTAATGTTAAATTTTAACTAATTAATGTTTTCGAAAATAAATGTTTTTAAACTTTGATTTCGCTTTTAAATTTGTAAATTATTTTTAATATTTTAAATTTGAAAAAAGCATTAGAAATTTTAATTTAGTCACGAATTTTCCAAAATTTTCGCCTGCAGCGAAGAAAATTTAAGAGCTCTGGCTTCATGACCATCTAAACTTAAAAAATTTTGCCGGCGACTCTGACAATCGATTTTTTCCTAAGGCCATAAAAATTTACAAATTTTTTGCCTTCGACACTTAAAAGGAACAGATTTATAACTTTTCTTTATAAAATTATTAAAATTTTCGCTCCGGCGATGAAAAATAAAAAAAATCTGGCTATGTGGTCTTCAAAATTTTTGCCTACGGCGCTTTAATTTAATAAGGTAAAAATAATTATGAGAGGTATCTGAGGATTCTGAAGGATTAAAGTTAACATCAAAAGACTTGTGCGTGGCATCGATGGATCGAGAAGTTATCGTTGGAATTTGAGGATATAAAAGGATATAAGGGGATTTTAAGCAATTAATGTGAATATCAGTGGATTAATGTGGATATCGAGATATTTAGAGGGAGTAGGTGGTATATATATTGTGGATTTGATAAACAAGGGATTTTTGTGGATTAAGAGGGACACCAAGTGATATTCCTCTTAATCACTTGGTCTTGGGTTGATTCTCGATCTCGACTCGTGCTTTTTAACTCCCGTCCATCACTAGTATTTGTAATTTATTCGGAATTGTTGCCTTCTTCGACTAATATGTCACACTTTTTATAACAATTTTTCATTATTCAACCTATTTTGATATTTTATAACCTTTTTAGGTAACCTTTTAAGATTTAATAACCTAAAAATCTTATATCTAAATATAAGCATGTCTAATATATTTCATCCAACTGAGGAAGAATTTAAGGATTTTGTAAAATATATTGAACACATTGAAAAACAAAATGTGCATATTGCTTCAGGAATATGTAAAGTAAGTTAAATAAATAACTTTTAAATCTATACACACCAATCTATACACACCATATTATGCATTTGTTGGCTCCAAAATAAAGATTTTTAAATTTACTCCTTTTTCTTTGACGCATACAATCATGTTTTCTTCTCTTTTGTTTTACCAGCCTTTAGTTGATAGCCGTAGCTATGGGGAATTGAAAATTCTTAGCTCAGGCTCCGGTTATTCCAAATATCTCCGGCCGAGAAATCTTCTAGTTTAAATTTTAAATATAGATAATCCCACCTCCTTATTGGTCTCCAAGGCCATCAAAAAAATCGAGAACTTATCACGATGTTGATAAATATATGATTGAAGGTCCAATGTATGTCTCGTTATGATATTATAAATTATATAATTGATTAAGAAAGGAGCAAGTAGAAATGATTGCTAAAGGTGTTTTTATTAAAAATAATGTAGAATTTAAAACGCAAATGAGTGTTAAGCAATTTAGAAAGACAATCTCATCAAAAAAATTCAGGAAGCCAAATAATATAAATTTATGTAACATAGAGAGGTAAATGAAAGTTATTTATTTTTTAAAAAATTTTCAGCGTTTTCTGGGATAATTTAATTAATAATGAAACTCTCTATGGGTCTGATACACCCGGCTCATTTTTTGATAAGGATGTAAAAGAATTTAATATAAACAATCTTGGAACAATTCTTGACATTCTCATGGAAAAAAAAGTTAACATTAAAATAATAATTAGAGTCCGGATTTTTATTGAATTAATCACAAAATATGGGCATAAAATATTGAAAAATTTGACCTAAAAATAAAAATGCAATGAGTGAAGAATTATTTTGCTTATTTAGTTTTAATTTCGACGATTTACTATTTTTACTTATAAATTTCAAATGATCGTATGACAAATTTGGGCAATCTACGAAATATTTTTGCAAAAAAATGTTTCAATAAAAATCCTGACATTAAAAATATATTATAAATTATTCAATTTAAGAACAGAGCAAATATTTTTGAGGGAGTTAATACACCATATCTCTATTTTGGGGCATTTAAGAGCATATTTACTTGGCATATTGAAGATATGGACCTATATTCTATCAATTATTTACATTTTGGAGAGGTCAGATTTAATATTTCTATGAAGATAATCTAATTATTTAGCCTAAATTTTGGTATGCAATACCAACTAAGTTTTCTGATAGTTTTGAGAAAATGGCTTCAACTTTTTTCCCCGAGGAATCTAAGAATTGCAATGCTTTTCTTAGGCACAAAAAATTTATATTTTCTCCTGAAGTTTTAAAGGCAAATAATATTCAATATGAAACAGTGATTCAGAACCCGGGAGAATTCATAATAAGTAGGTTTCACACCCAAAATAGTAGGTTTCAACACCCAGAATAGGTGACAAAAAACACAAAAACTTCAAAATAGGTTACAACCTATTTTAGGTTTCAAAACATCAAAATAGTTTGAATAGGTGATAATAAGTCTGCGTAAACGTAAGATTTTTAAGAAATAACAACGGATTTGAGCTCAATTCATCATAACTATTTCGCAGAAAAAATAGGTTATAACCTAAAAGTCCGAGCCCTAATAATAAGTTATAAAAACTTGTAAATTATATAATTTAGCTTTTCCAAAAGCATATCATATGGGATTTAATATGGGTTATAATTGCGCTGAAGCTATAAACTTTGCTCTTGAAAGATGGATAGATTTTGGTTTTTAATAATTACTTTTATAGAAAATTAATTTAAGGTAAAAATGTTGTTCACTGCTATTGTAAAGAAATGGTAGATTTTTCAATGCTACCATTTTTGCAAAGATTTAGGCCAAATGAATATAAAAATTGGTATGATTTTCAAAATATTTAGGATTTTTGGTAAAAAAATTTAAAAAACGCCAATGTTTGAATTAAGAACTGCCATAATAGGACTAAACTGAAAAATTAAAACTAGACTAGACTAAATTCAGCTATTCATTAAAAATTAACAAAAATATAAAAATATATTCATTAAATATCTTAGGTTATTTTCGTAATACAAATAATATATTTCGAGGTTTAATGTTTTAAATCCATTTTATTCTAAACTAAAATCGTTTTATTGCATTTAAACGAGCTTTATATATATATTTAGAGACGAACAAATATTTGCCTAAAATACTAGCTTTAGTAATAAATTAATATAAATTCCCCTCAAGGCTTCAGAATGAGCTCTCAAAAAATAATATAAATAATGGTAAAAACTATTTCAAAAGGAAGAGCCGTGGTAAAGTAAGAAAATTTTAATTTATATTAAGACAGGGTTTCGATCTCGAATTTTTAAAAATCTGCAATTTTGATCCAAAAAATCCGCATTTTATATTAAAATCGGCAAAAAATTATCAAACACAAATATTTAATTAAAATCACTATATGCTTATATTTTTTAACTTCAGCAATTGAATTATGCAATTTTTATTACTACATAAAGATATTCTTATTAAATCCGAACAATTATCTGAAAAATTACACTAGAATTTTTGTCGTCGAAGACGGCAAAATTTTTATTTCGACTTTTTTGGCGCCGCAGACAAAAATTTTTTTATTTTTAGAAGATACTTAAGCTAAAAATCTTACATTTTAAGCGGTGCAGGCTAATATTTTGAGGATTTTGGAAGGCCAGAGACATGTTTCTTCCATTTCAGCGCTGCAGGCGAAAATTTTGAGGATTTTAGAGTCTTAGCAGAAATATAATGACATTTTATCCTAAAAACTACAAGAAAATATAAATAATCCTCATAATCTTCAAAAGAACACAAAAATTCTCAAATCCACATTTCTAAATATAATCCTCATCGCCCTATCAAAAAACCACAAAATGAGGAAAAATCAGCAGACATCGAATTTATTATCTAATGTTCAGTAGGGCCATCACTAAAGTAAGGACTTAGAACTAAAGTATAGAAATCGGACCTAAGGACATAAGGTGTGGCGCTCCGACCTGTGGTGGAGAGCTCCGGCCTAAGGTGAGGAGCTCCGGCCTAGGGTGGGGAGCTCCGGCCTAAGGTGTGGAGCTCCGGCCTAAGGTGGGGAGCTCCTGCCTATGGTATGGAGCTCCGGCCTAAGCCAACTTAATGTGGAGAAACTTGCGTATGACACTCCGAACTAAATGCTAAGTAACTTTTAATTAATAAATTTCACTATTCATTTATATGCGATAAAATATACGGGAAGGTTTCTATAATGTCGTTCCCTAAATATCAGGTACATTACTTTGCCATAGAACGGTCCGTTTTAGTTAATATATCAATATATTAAATTTAGTTAATATACTTATATTAATTTAAGGATAGATGTGGCGCTGAAAGGAAGCGTCGTCGTAAATCTAAAAATCTCAGTGAAGGTACTTCTGTTGAAATCAATATAGTTTGATAAGCTTAAAATTTATATATTTGTTCTAATTTATATAATTTTCACATTGAATTAAATTATAAGTAAATTATATTAATTAAATAAATTTTTCGAATTATTTATTTCGATATTCAATGATAAACCTAATTTTATTAATTTACAAATATATAATTTGTAATAATGAATATTATTTATTGATTTTATTCGATCAATTATCAAGGCGTGTAGAATTAAGTAATTTATATCTTATCAGATTAGACAACCTCTTTGCCTTTTCAACAAAACTATAACGGATATTTTAAGGAGTAGTAATTTAAAAAGCCTAAGTTTACATGAATTTTATCTTTAAACCCTTAAATCTAAACCAATTATATCTTCTAATTCTTAACTTTGCATTTTTACTCCCAAAATAAACATCTTTCTAGTAACTCTTGATAAATTGTATCTTCAAATGATTAAGTTTACATGAATTTTATCTTCCAAGTCAAATGTATATGAATTATTTCCTCCAAGTCTTAACTTTACATGAATTCTATTTTATAATCCTTAGGTTTATTGCAATTAGATCTTCAAAAGCTTAAGTTTACATTAATTGTATCTTTAAACCCCTAAGACTAAACAAATTATAACTTCTAATACTTAACTTAGCATTTTTACCCCCAAAATATACATCTTCTTTCTGTTAACTTTTCATAAATTGTATCTTCAAAAGCCTAACTTTACATTAATTATATCTTCCAAGTCTTAACTTTACATGAATTATATCTTCCAAATCTTAACTTTACATAAATTGTATCACACAATCCTTAACTTTTAATTAATAATGTTACTTTTTTCTTTGTCCTTATAAATAATTAATATAACCAAATATTTTAACCAAAAATTATTAAAAAATATATTTTAATTTTTTTGCACTTTTTTTTTAATTTTTTTTGCATTTATTGCACTTTGTCATATATTACTAGTGTTAATAAATTTCTCAAATAAGGAACTATAATCTTTCAAAATTCATTAGAAATCCTAAAATAGTTTTAAAGTAAACAAATGGAAAACTTAGCCAATGTAATAATTATATTCAATATTCAGATGAATTATTTTTATTTGGCTATTAATAATAAATTTTTTATATAAACGTGTAATAAATACAGCAAGATATATTTGTGTTTTAATTTTTTAAACATATCTAATGGTAAGCTAATATCTTTTTATTTAATTAACAAAATTTTTAAAGAATAATTTTAAGGACCATAGCATGTTATTTTTGATAATAACTTGTGTAAATATCTTAATTACATTGTTTATTTATAAAGAAAAATTTAAATTTGTTTAAATAACATTCTACAAATAAAGATTAATGAAATTTATTCACTAAAATATCACAATTCATTATTTTTTAACTTTTACTGTCTTTTAACTGAAATTTACTCATTACTAGGTATTTATGCAATGATATGAATATCTAAAAATTATTTTCAAAAAAATTCTCAACGTCAGTTATTTAAACGACGATATCTTTATTTATTGTCGATAGCGATGAGCACTTAAAATAATATATCACAATAAGTAAAAAATAAAATACTAATAAATTTTTTTATAAGTATTCTGATTGGTTTGGAGCTTTTGGTTAACTAATTTTTAAAAAAGAATGTAATTGTAATGTAATAAATTTTTGGTAAAAAATATCGAGGTATTTCAAATCACAGTGCAAAGACGACATAAAAATATTTTGCTTCTGGAGTGTTTTTCTACCCAAAATCATGATAAATAAAAAATAAATTTTAAATCAACAAATATTTTATTTAACAAATTTATTTAACAAGCAAATTTTCCAATAAGTAAATTAGAAATTATTCTTTTAATTTCTTAGGTTTAGGCTCACGGTGTGTTCGCCTAACAAATTTATCAAAACGCCGCTTGCAAAGCGGACATTCTAATTTCAATTCTATATCCTCAAAATGTGGATACTCATTAATAATTTCTTCAAACATCATCCCATCAAATAAATTTTCTTCCCCTTCTAATATATGTAGAGATTTAAGTAGCGCAGATTTTTTCATAATATTTAGCAGCCCATCCTGATTTTCCCCTCCTAGGACACACCCATTACAAAAAGACAGACACAAGCATCCAGATGGCATATATTGAAGTGAAACATCTTCAGAGCCAAATTGACAAATTGTACAAAGATCCCCAGATACTGGCCGTTTGCGCGAACTTGCCCAAAGACGCCACTGACGTTCTTGTTCAATTAATGCCCGTCTTCGATCCATAAGCTCAAATGCCCTATTTAACGCATCATCGGCTTCTTGAGTACGTCTATCTGCGTCTGCTTCATATTGATGCACATCAGAATGCAACTCCTCAACCTTAAAACAACGGAGGTATGAAAGCTTGAACCTATGGAGAGAAATTTTTTGAAAAGGGGGGTCGGTTAGTCTATTATCTCTATATGAATTATCTCAGTTTATATCAGGACACACTGACGAATTCCGTATTTTTCTCGAGAATTACTGTTCCCAAATTTCCAAAATTTTTTTGAAAATATGGGAATTTTCATGAATTGCACTAGATATCTGGCGTTAAAAAGAGAAGAAAATTTGATTTCACAGCCTAAAAAATTTTCAGATTTTTTGCCTGCAGCGCAAAGTTTGACAAAGTTTTAGCTTAAGGATTTTCCAAATTTTTCAAAATTTTCGCCTGCGGCGCAAAAAGAGGTTAAAAAAATCTAGGATCCACAATCTCTCTCAATAACAAAAATGGAACTAAAATTTAATGTTATATCAACGTACAATTTGAAATAGACGCTTCATTTCAGATCTAAGTCGGTCTGCATCGGCTATCAACCTAGCTGCTTGATCCATAAGGTTTTGGGCATGGGAGACAAAAGCCCCAGCTTCTTCTAGAAAAACATCCGTTTCGCTCATTGCCATGGATACTCTCTGTAAATCCCCAGTGCTCGGAAATGTTCTAGGAGGAACAGATCTTTGAACATTTCTTCGCGGGGTTTCACTTCCAGCAGGATCTAGAATTTAAGTTATATTTTAAATTAACACATCAGGGTTTAACTTTAAATTATATCTTAAATTGATTTTAAAATTAATTTTATAATTTTACTTCCATAAAATTACTTTAGAATTTAATTATGGATCAGACGTACGATAAATAAGAAAGGAAAGTAAGATGGCAAAAGTAGTTTAAGAAATTGGCAAAAGATAATTTAAACATTAAATAGAAAATAGATAAATTAGAAATAAGCAATTTGATTGATTCAGGATAATTTGAAGATTCCATGTACCAAAAATACCCTTATTTATTTCGGGTATTGAATCTTTTGAGGAATATATTATAGCCAATTTTTGGGTAGTAGATTTACACAATTTTAAATATAAAATGAAATTTAATATATATATAATACCGCTTGCGCCCAAAACATCAACCGCAAGATTCTCTCGAGGCACATCTATTATAAAACCGCCCGCACCAGCTCCTTCTGGGACAACGGCTCCGCTTGAACCAGCATCGCCTGGACCATTGATAAACCAGGGGTTTATTGCCCGAATGTAGGCATTTCGGGCCGCCGATTCAGGGGAAATTCCTCTCGCCCTTTCATAATGAATTTCTAAATTAATTTTATAATTTTATTGAAAATTTTTTGTCAAAACCCCGTTCCGAACCCCGAAGAATTACACGACAAACCCCAATACCCACAATTCAGACCCTGAAGGAGCTACCCTAATTTATTATATATTGAAAATAATTAACCTAATGCATAAAAAATAGAAAGTTTACCCAAAAAATAATTTTAGGCTATTTTGAACTATTTTAATTTTTAAATATGAATTTAAATATGATTAATTGAAATATTTTACCATTTTCTTCCACTTCATCTATTATCAGATTATTTGTAGGATGAGTGGTGGAATTTTGGTTTGATGCCATTATTTATTAAAATTATTTAAAATAATTGAAATTCCAATATTCTAGTGAAATTTAGTTAAACAATATTATCAAAAATAGAGAGAAAGATTAAAAGATTTGAGATTTAAAACATTAAAATTAGAATTTTAACGAATAATACTAATAACTAGATTATTAATTAATTTTAACAATGATAAGAGGAATAATTATTTAAATTGAGATAAATATTTTAAAAATATAATATATTTTATAAGATTTTAAATAGAAATTTTCTATAATAAAATTGAAAACAGCCTTGAAAATTAATAATATTTATTATAACTTAATATTTGAACGACTCTCGACTATAAATTGGTGTGGGTGGAGTTGAAATTATTTTGCTTTCAAACCAATTTTGTTTGAAACTTTCCCTTTTATCTCTATATTTTACCGACAGAAGATTGCGTATTTAAATTAAAGTTATGCCAAAATTATAAATTTTCTTTAAACATTTTGAATAAGCCGCCAACTCATCAATCAACTCAATTTTTAATTATAACCATATTTAAAAAGAGTTGGATTATATCTTTTATTATAATATTGAAATTAAAAAAATAAGAATTGAGATAAAACAAATTAATTTAAATATAAATAAAAAAATAATGAATAATATATTTATTGTATATTGGTAATTTTTATATTCGTAATTTTTTTGAAGATATTGTATCAAATCGGTTTTAAAATTCATATTTCTCATATTCATGTTTGTAAAATTTTTACAAAGATAAAAGTAATACCAATCCTGCAATCTTCCTTAACCACGTATTTGTTATTATTATAATAAAGTGTATTTGAGCATTTTCTGCATATCCGAAATTCGATGGCTCAATGTTAAATATCTTTTTTTAACTGTTCTTCGATTTTACTAATTTAACCTCCATAATCCCTTGCATCTCACTTTATTCACCATAAAACTAATTTTCTGAAGCTCTTGCTTTATATATTTTGCTTATTTTATTTAGAGATATGTAAAATATTGCTTGAATAAATAGAAGTCAACCAAGTTTCAAAGTCATATTTTTAATGTTATAACCGAAAATTACATTTTATGTTTTATCAATTTCAGTATGCCAACATTGTCTAAATTTTTAAATAAAGACTACCTACGCATTATATTTTATTTATAATCAATTTATAAAGAAAAATACTTTTGAAGATATATTTGGTAAATTTTATAATTTCATGAATTCAATAATATTTTTAAAGCATTGTAATCTTGTATTTCTAAATAATAGATATTTTTTGTTTTAGTAGTTTAATATTAAATAAATTTTTATTGCCGAAAAATAATTTATTGGATTTAAATAGAGTGTAATACAAGACAATGAGATCACTTTATTTAATAAAGTGAGTTAGTAATTAATTTTTTATTTCTAAAATTTTTTACTATATTTTACAATATTAAAATAAATTTTCATTTTAAGGTATTACTTTTTCTTTTATTTAAAATCATTAATCTGTTTTTTGATATTTTAATTTAAAAATTTTTGTCAGAAGAATATCAAGAAATTTCCTTGCTTTCGAAGAATATTCCCTTGATTTAAAGAAATTCAGTGGAAAAATCAAGAGAAAGTGAGACAACAGTTAAGTTAAAGCAGGAAAAGAGAAATCTATTAATTTATTGTGTAAATATGTTGATTAATTTTTTATTCTTAAACATATTTTAACATTTACAATTAAATTAAAATTAGACTAAATAAGTAAAAGATAAATTAAAAACAAATAAAATTAAAATGGATCAAAAATAAATTCAAAATATTTTAAACATAATATTAAAACATATTTTCATTTTGACAATAAAATTACATTATATTTTTATATTTAATTTGTCGATATTTAAATATATGTTTTTATATTTTTAAATTATTTTAACTTATTTTTGTCCGAAATGCACAATTTTTAAATTAGAAATAATACCTTTTTGAATAATCGGTCTAAACATTTTTCTCATTTTTGTTGAATAAATATTCCCTTCTTTCAAATTCGGCCGCAAAAAATTTGAATTTTCTACCATTATTCTCCCTTCATATAAGTTTTCATCTTCATTTTCTTCATCTCCCTCATTGGCATATAAAAGAACGCTGTCTTTGAAACTTTGAAAGTGTAAAAGCTTGCAGACATCATTTGTTAGAGTTATTCCGCGCACCTTAAGTACACTGCTCTCCCTTCCATTTTTAACATCGATCATTCTTAGTGCATATGCTTTGCAGGCTCCACCAACATACTCTTTTATAGAAAAACCTGCATATTCCTTTGCTAACTCTCCTAGATGGGGGCCGGTTTGAAGGGGGCAATTCATGTTCGATGGATGGGCAAAAAGTATACTATCTGTATCTCCATAAAGGATTTTACAACCTGGCGAGCAGGCCACCTTTTGCATAGCTTTTAAAAGTCTTATTCTTGCTGCTGAGGTAGTCCAAAGTGATATCACAATATTTGATGTATCATGTTCTATAATAAATTCTTCTTTAGGTTTATAGGTCAATAAAACTGTTTCTTCGGTTAACTTATCAACAGTTTGAATCTCTATTGATTCATTTAAGGTATATTCTCGAAGCTCTGTAGGAGAATCCGTTATAACACTTTTCGATAGTCCATTTCTAAGACTAAATCTCCCCCATAATGAATTGAGCATTAATTTAGAAATGTAGCGCATAGCCTTGTCAGGAACCATTTTTTCCCTCTGAACATTTATTCCAAATTTTTCTTCACATTCTTTTATAAATTTTTCTTCACTTTCTTTTCCTTCTATTCCTTCAGGAAAACCACTGGCATGTATTTTCATTGCCATAAATTCAGCCACATAATTTTTAAAAAGATGTTCATCCCATTTTTCGTACTCTAATGCTCTGTAAAATCTGGTAACTCGATAACCTGAATTAAGTGCCTCCTCTAACTCAATTGATGTGCAGGTAGATACCCATCCCCTCTCTTCTTCCTCATGGGGGCAGTGATAATCTTTAATATGCGCGCCAGTGGGATAATTGAGGGCACATTTTCTACATAGCGGAAAAAGGAGACGTTCATCAAACTTTACCGGGATAACAGGAACTTCTAGCTGTGGCGGGGGAAGTAAAAATACTTTTAAAATTCCTTTGTAAGGAATATGCTCACTTCTGGTCCAATAAACGTTTTGCTCAGCCAATGGTACAACATGCACTTTTGGATGTCCCACAGGAAATGATGTTGTTGAAATCGTTGCCGGATAAAGTGAATTAAAATCTAAATAACTTATTTCATCTTTCATATTATCTGCTTCAAAATGTAATTGCACGGGTCCTGTTCTCCCACCAAAATAGCAGTCACGAATTTTTATAGGACCTTTATTATGATAATTTGCAAAAGCTTTACGCATTTTCTTGTTCCGACGAAGCATTCGCCGAATTTCACATTCCCAAATAACATCTACATTTTTTATATTTTGTTTGAGAAATTCTATCCTAATTTCATCATCTTTACGTGTTTCTGAGACTGTTTTTCCATTTGGCAAAATTTTATCTGGTTCATCGCCAAAACATTTTTTACAAGCGTGCCAAACACACCCATGAATTTCTATTGCTCTATCTTCTTTCTCAATATAGCCGTCGACCTTGAATTTTCCCACCATATGTTCTCCACCCTTTGAATGTGCTGTTTTTAGTTCAACTCCCAAGCTTTCTTCATACCATTGCAAATATTTTAACGCAATATCACTCTGATTATCACAACTTTCATATCCCTTTTCAGGGACAATTGCCAAATGTTCTGGTTTTAAGTGATTTAAACGAAAATGTTTCATACATGCGGAAGCAATTGTCATAGAATCTTTCAATATGTCTATTCCAATTTCTTCGCCAGTTTTAGAACTTTTATGCTTACTGATTTCTGCAAATTTTAATCTAAATGCAATTAGCGCCTCTGTAAGTATTTGCACATCGTTTAAACAATATTCGGCCAAGGCTTCATCAAGGAAAAATGGTTGATTTTTTTCATTGGCATACCATTTGTCAAATTCCTGTTGCCTTTCTGTAGTCATCCCTCCATAGATATAATCTGTTTTTGGTGGAAGTTGCGGCAGAATCTTTCCATAATTTGAAGTTTTATTTGCCAAATGAGGGAAAAATTGTTTTTCAGTAATTTTCAAACCAAATGCACCAACTAGTTTCCCCAAACCAACAGGGCAAAGATTAAAAGAATCCCTAAATATAACCTCACCGCTCTTCTGATTACGGCAAATTCTCATTTCATAAAGCTTATTTCCTTGACGAATCATAGTTGGTATAATTCCTGCTAGGTAAATTTCTCTGAAAGTCATTATCATATCATAACGGCCTCCAAAATGTGAAAATGCCATCGTTTGATATTGCGGGTTAAGATCAAATAGAATCCAATGTACAAATTTTTTTAAAGGATTTTCATTAATGACTTGCTCATCTACCTCTGTCATAAAAAAAGGGCGATGGGAGAAAGTTATTGATCTATACTTCCCGCAAATTGCACACTTTTTTTCAGTTTTTTTAAGAAGTGAACGCCACAATTCATCTTCTTCCATACATTTAGTGCAAGTAACAATTGCAGCTATAAAATTCACTTTATGAAGCCGTTTTTCTTCTTTTCCATATTTTTTAATCTCATCTTGCGTTGCCTCAAAATCAAATGTAACTAATCGGTAAGGAACAGGCTTTTTAGATTCCAAGGGACGAATAAAACAGCCCCTATCCATACTATGAAATTGTCGACATATTTGGCACCACTTTTGCCCACACACATGCATTTTTGCTTGTTCTCTTGTATAATTTTTCACAGACCATATCACTCCGCATTTTTCACATTGCTTTGAACGACGACAATTATTACCTATTTTGTGTGCCTTAAAACAGTCTTCATTTAGATATTTTTTTCCACAATCATCACATGACTTAAAAAATTCACCGGTAGCCACACATATATCTCTCCCCGAGCGTCCACAAGATTTACATCTGGATTTACAACTCATACTGTGATCACTATCCTTTCGATATTTTTTTTCACATGTAAAGCAATATTTCATACGATTACCAAACATACCTCCAACGTTTCTTATTCCGTCAAAATGTCCATTTGAATGAAAAATTGATATTGGGACATTGAAATTATCTGGACCATATTTATATTTGGCTTTTTCTTCAAATTCTCCAAATATAAAGACTTTATATCTATATCCTAAATCCATGTATTTTTTGTTCCAATAATCGACAATCTGAGGAACAAAATTAATTGCATCATATTCCGGAAGATCATGAGGAATTAGTGCGTCTTTTAAAAGCTCAGAAACATCTCTCATTTGTCGGTCTTTATATTCTAGAAGATAACGACTAAATTTTCTTCTACAGCCTAGTTCTTTTATTGAATATTTTCTTGTTAATTCAAGAGCATAAAATAAGCACAAATTATTCGGATTTTGAATTCTAATGAAGTGAAATTCTTTTGCATTTGTATTAATTTGTGAAATAATTTGAGCTTGAGGTTTACTACCTATAATAGTTGTTATTTTTGGTAGGGAACGAGCACCAAGTACTTGAATTGTAATAGTGAAAGGCTGGCCAATAACTGATCCTTTTTCTGCTTTAGATTGTGAAACCAGCTGAAATCTGTTTAAAATATTTTCTGTAGTATCTGAATGAATTCGTCTTATTGGGATCCAAATATCTGAATCAAGTAATTGAGATGAAATCATTGCTCCAAGGTGATCCGGCTCAATTAAATTCTTTTTTGCCTCTTCTATTGTCTGAACAATACAATTTTCAATAATATATCGTATAAGGTTTTCAGGATTAGACAGTAAGTTCGGTAAGTTTTCAATTATATATTTTGTGCTACTCTTTAGCATTTTGAATTTTTTTGAATATTCAAGGTTACTTTCAAGCTTTCTTATAAATTTATCATTATCAGTATTTCCTGCCCCATCTTGAACACTTTCAAACAAATTTGAAAGTAAATTTTGAATAAAAAATCTTGGCTTTTTGACAGAGTGTTCCATTATGAAAGAGTAATTTTTTAGTGAAATGAATAGAAGGATTTAATTATCCTCGTTTTTATACTCCTTTTTTATAAACGCCAAAAATACGGCCAAGGTCATTTTCATTATAACTATTTAAAATCATTTTTTGCCTAATAACTAAATAAAGCTTGGCTTTATTCAAGGTCATTTTTATCATAAGCATTATTTAATTATTTCATATAATCTACATTAATCATTATTTTTTCTAAATATATTAATATATAAATGCTTATAAAACTGATCAATAATCGATAGATGGATATGGGTCCAAATAATTAGTTTTTATACCTTTAAAAGAGTATCACAAAATTTACATTTCATGATTGAATATCTACATGTTTTGGTACTATCATATATCAGACGAGATTTTATATAACTTATTACGATGAAAAATGTATCTTTTATAAATCAATAGATTTTTTACAATAGTTAAGGAAAGTGGTGGAAACTGACTATTTACAACACGAAGAATAATTGCAGACAGCAGGTTGTTAACATAAAATTGGCAAAAAATTTGTATTTAGAAATATATCCTGTAATTATTTCTCCTACATTAAGTTTTTAAATAATATTTGTATTTAATATAAATTTAATTATATTTTCAATTGTAAAAAAGTGAAATTTAATTATCTAAATTATATTATATAAATTTGATTTGTTTAAGCAATTAATCAATTTTTTCTATTATATTATTATCCCAAATTTAGCTAAAATTTTTAATATTTCAATACATTATTTTTAATTACAACAATATATTGGCAATAAATAATTTAAGAAAATTGAGATTAAGGGATTGAAGAATTTTATCTATTGTCCTCTATCATTTGATCAGGCCCATCGGTACCTTTGATATAAATTAAATTACCGCAATTTCGCAAAAAGTCTCAAAATTGCACCCATTTCATTTTTATTTTGGGTAATGGGAGCGTGAAATTTGCCCAAATTTCTCCTTGATCTTTACGCATCTGCCGCACATTTTCTTCAGCAATAGCATGCCAAAGTTATTCCCTTCCCACACCTCCTATTATTCTATTTGGGGACGGAAAGGTGGTACCTCAATTACTTCAACGGAGGTGACCAAGGTCACCTCTTTTACTCCAACCCAAATTTTTTCAATCACACCCTTTCCTCCAACCCCCATTTGTCAATCACCCCCTTTCCTCCAACCCCCATTTTTTATTCACCCCCTTTCCTCCAACCCCCATTTGTCAATCACCCCTTTCCTCCAACCCCCATTTTTTAATCACCCCCTTTCCTCCAACCCCCATTTTTTCAAATGGGACGTTGGGGACACAGGGGGTGGGGTAACTACTTTCAAGTTTATTTTAAACCCTCACCTAATCTTTCCAATTCTTTACAGTTTGGACATTCACAGTTATTTTTAGTATTTACACTTGCTCTCATTTTGCCGCCTGCTTTGTTTTTAAGTTGTTGGGACTGTTTACCAATATTATTATTTTTATTAGTACGAAGTTTGTGTTGGTCGAATTGTGAAATAATTGTTGAAGTTGAGGAGGTGGAAAAAGAGCGCTCTTGTGGTAGATGAATATTTGTTTCTTGGCTGTTTTGTAATTCTCTAGTTGTTGCTAATGTTTTTAAGTCTGCAAAGGAAGCAGAAAAAGAGGGGTACGACTGAGAAAGTGAAGATCGGTCTGTTGTTGTTGAAGAAAAGAAATTGGGGGAGAAGGAAGTTTGGGAAGGTTGAACTAGGGCTAAAATTGAAACTTAATGAAAATCTTATTGGAAATTATTAAAAAAAATTTTCTATTAAAAAATTAGAAAACACAAGAAAACAAAATAAATTTACCTTATAATTTAACTATTAAATTAATAAATGTTTCCGGAAAGTTTTACAAATTATTTGAATATTACAATTTACAATCACACCAATTACAAACACAAATTCAAGTTTATTTAACTTTGCTATTTTACGGAAAGTTAATTTATTTTTTTATTTTCCGGAAATATAACTAGGTTATTATATTCCGGTTAAGTTTTACAATTTATGTTTTCCGGAAAGTTACATTTCCGGAAAATATGTAAAATTAAATATTAAAAACTTAGAGTTTCACATACACTATCTGTTGTGGTTCCGGAAAGATTTGTAAAATTAAGTTTTACAATTAATTAATTATTACAATTTGTAAATTCAAGTTTTACAAATTCAAGTTTATTTTTATTACCTCCCAAAGCATTTCCAAGATAACCACTTCCATCGCCTCCCCAACTTCCTCTAAACCCTGCAGCACTATTTATTCCTTCCCCTTCACCTCTACACAATAAAGCTGCCATTTCCCCACTCCAACTAGTCGAAGCAGCAGCCTGAGCAACTGCAGCGGCCTTTTGTGTTTAATTACAATTTTGTTTTAATTTTAATATTTACCATTGTGGGGGCAAGTTGAGCATATGAGGACAACATTAATGCAGAGGGAGAGGATGGATCGAGAACGAATGGGGAAGAATAGGAGGAAAGGTTGCCTAGTTGTTGTGCATTTATTAAAGGGTCAAAAAGTGTTGAGGCTGAAAGGGAAAGGATTTGAAAAAAAAATAAAAAATATTTCCATTTACTTTCCAAATTCTCCTCTGAAGATGTTGGTTGTTGAAGTAAATGGGAATCTTTCAGTTGTGATAATGATGAGGAGGAGGCCGGCAATTTGGGTGTAAAGGAGGACGAAGCTGTTGTGGAGGGGAATTCTCCGTCATGATTGAGACGCTCTTGAATCTTAAAAAAATTTTTTTTGGAAAGAAAAATCCCCTAGAAAAACACCTTAATTAATTCATCCAAAGGACTCGAACCAACAACGCCTCCCACAAACGACGAGGGAAAAGAAGGCATTAAGGTTGTTGTGGAGACCAAATCAGAAGAAACTCTATTAGAAGAAATAATATTTTGTTCGCCAACATGTTGTGAAGTATTCCAACTTTCTAAAACAAAGTTTGTGTTGTTGTTGTTATTTGTTGTTCGATTTGTTTTTGTTGTTTTGTTGGTATTATTAGTTGTTGGGATTATTAAGTGTTGGTCAGTTAATGATGTTTGTTGCATTTCAAACATTTGTTTTGTAAAACTTGTATTTAAACAAAACAAGTTGATTTATAGGTTTTAGTAAAATAAACTTGTTTTCCGGAAAGTATTTTAATTTTCCGGAAAGTGTTTTATACTCTCTTACCCTCTTTTCCGGAAAATATATATAATTATTATATTTTTCCGGAAAGTGTTTTATACTCTCTTAAATTCTTTTCCGGAAAATATAATTATTTTTTCCGGAATGTAATATAATTTTCCGGAAAATGTTTTATATTTTTGTAACTTTTCCGGAAGGTATAATTATTATATTTTTCCGGAAAATCTTATACTCATCAATTTTCCGGAATATATTTCTAGTATATTCCTCTAGCTTTTCATAGGTACAATTTAAATCAACTTTTATTCCTGCGCAACTCTAACTTTCAATTATTTTTTAGTTTATAAAAAGCAAAGATGACAAAATTAAAGTTAGATTTATTTTAAAAGAATCTCATAAAAATGGGCAATTTCAAATTCCACACATTTCAAACGAGCGCATTTTTCAGGAGGAAGATTTGTTGTTTATTGAGAAGGTAGAAAAGGTAGTGGATTCCGTTGGAAATTGGCACTTTCTAGTGT
Organism: Meloidogyne luci; assembly: GCA_902706615.1. Taxonomy (NCBI): domain Eukaryota; kingdom Metazoa; phylum Nematoda; class Chromadorea; order Rhabditida; family Meloidogynidae; genus Meloidogyne; species Meloidogyne luci. The sequence goes on along the minus strand of CACSLI010000168.1, from coordinate 83,647 downwards.
ACACAAAAAAATAAAATAGCTTCTCTCAAACAAACAACAAATGGTTGTGGAGAAGGGGGGATTTCCTTTAGGTTTTTACTACCCTCCCCTTTCTTCTCCTCAAACATTTTTTTGTTTTCCATGATTTTTTATCCACCTTTTTTTATTTTTTATGGGAGGTGATCTTATTTGAAGGCTTTCTCTATGACAAATAAACCCTCAAAAGGTACAATCTAGTGAGAAAATCTGAAATAAATTAAAATGCTTTTTGAGTTGTTGAAATTTGGAAGTAGTAAAGGAGAATGGAAGGAGAAAAAGTGAAATAATTATTTAAAATAAATAAACTTTCCGGAAAGCTATAAAATGTTATGAAAATATGTTAACTTTTCTTAGGGTTTCCGGAAGATGAATAATAATACTTTCCGGAAATAAGAGTTTTCGGAAGAAAAAGCAAACTAATAAACTAATAAATTTCCGGAAAATATAGGTATATAGTAATCTTCCGGAAAAATTTCCTCCAGTTTATCGTTAACTAGAAAAACACAAAAGAGAAATTTCCGGAGATCTCCTTGTATTTTTCCGGAAAATTAATAAAAATACCTTCCGGAAAATAATTATATAATTTTCCGGAAAAGATTTATTCGTCAATTTATCATTAAATAGAAAACGAAAATAAGAAACTTTCCGGAAAATTTATTCAGTACTACATACGAATTACCTCAGAAATTACGTATCACTTATACTATACTAAAACAAACTTTCTTATAATTATATATATTTCTTACTAAATTAAAAAAATTAAGAAAAAAACATTTTCTCAAGTATAAATTTAAAAAAACTTGCGGCAGAAGGATTGCGCAAAATGCTGTCGTTTTTGGTTAATTTACGCTTAATGGTCCAACGCCTCGCTAAAATAAATGTTTGGTTTTGAGCTTTTCATGAACGTCACCGCTACAGTTTACTCTCTAATGGGCGGGGTTTGTGTATATTCCTTTTACTGGCTGAGATGGGATGAATACCTAAATTATTTTTTGGAGAAAAAATAAATGGATTTAACGCTCCATTGATTTTTTAAAAAATAATCTAATAATATAAAAATAGTTGAAGCTTCCAGAGCCTCTTAAATTATATTAAGCTTGGAATTAAAAGAGGTAATAAAAAAGCTGAAGCAGAATTGTTTCTGTTTCATATTGAAGTAATTAATATTCAATACTGAATTTACTTTGGGTTTCCGGAATGAATTATACACCATCAATATATTTTCCGGAAAACTTAAAAATACAATTTTCCGGAAATTTTAATAATGTAATGTATTTTGAATGTCTTCCGGAAAGAATATACATCAATAGTATATTTTCCGGAAAGTTTTTTATTCTTTTTCCGTAATGAATTATATACATAGACCTATTAATATATTTTCCGGAAAGTTTAATTAATACTTAATTTATTTCTTTATATTTTCCGGAAAGAATGAATTATGCACCTATCAGTATATTTTCCGGAAAGTTTAATAAACAATATATTTCTCAAGTTTTCCGGAAAGTTTAATTTATTTCTATAACTATAATTTAATTGAAGCAAAGTTTCAGGTATACAATATTAAAGCAATTACAACTTTTCCCATTAAATATTCATTAAATAAATATTCATTTACCTTAGCTACGCTTCTCTCATTTTCTCTCTCTCTCGGCTGATCCTCCCCCTCAAATTTTTTTCTTATTTCTATGCCATTATATATATTATACTCGGGACCCATAATTAAGTGTTTTTACATTTATCTTCTTTTTTTATTCCATTTTTTGTTAGTTCAGAAGCATTTAGTAATGCGCAATTTACCGTATATTTTAATCGTTTTTTAGAAAAATGAGGGGGGAAAAGTGGTTTTTCTGCTCATCTTCTATTTTAAATCATTAATATTTTTATGTTAAATAAATATTATTTTTTAGTAATTTTTTTAGTAATTTTGGGATTTGTATTTTACGGTATAGACAATTCACTGTGTTGAGTAAAAATATAAGTCTATTGGGAAAATCCGGGTTACAGGTGGAGTTGGAAACAAAATAAATATTTTTCTGTAAAAATAAATAAATTTCCAATACGTATCGGTAAACTAAAAAAGAAAAATTTAAGAAAAATAGCAATTTAGAGGGATAATTTAAATAAAAATGAAATATTTTTGATATTTAATTATAATGTAGAATTTAATTATTTTGGTTGCCATCGAGCTTTATTCTGTTTAATACAAGACTTGTTGTTAGGCAAGCTTTAAAAAGAGGCATCTTTTTGGAATTTTAATATTTCTTAAAATTTTCAAAATTAATTGGCACATAATAATTAAAATAAAATTGTGAAGAGACGAGAAATTTAAAAAAGGAAAAAAGGAAGTGTAAATTAAACAAATAAATGTATGTAATTACAATTTAAAAATGTTGAAACTTACTAGTAATTACAATTGTATATAATAAAATAAATTTTCCGGAAAGAAGTGTATCCTACAACTAAAAGTAATTAGGAGTAGGAGAAACATTCCGGAAAAGTTAGAAGTTAAGATAAGGTCATACCTATAGCTAATATTTTCCGGAAAGCTATATAATAAAATAAACTTTCCGGAAAAAGTTTATTTTCCGGAAAACTATATAATAAAATAAACTTTCCGGAAAAAAGTTTATTTTTCCGGAAAATTATATAAAAATAAACTTTCCGGAAACAGTTTATTTTCCGGAAAACAAAAAGATAATGAATTATTTTATTTCCGGAAAATATTATTTCCACCTAAGTTTCCGGAAGAGCAATAGAATATTATAAACTTTCCGGAAATGGAAAATACGAAATATTAGAGTTAAAGTAATAGCGTTAAATATCTTAAGTTGAAGAGAAATAAAATAAAGAAAATAAAACAAAGCCTAAATACCCAAAAATCAAATAAAGGATATAATTCTCGATTTTTTAGGTTGCGTAACACAGCAAGAATTGCCTTTGTTTTTCTTTAATTTTCAATTCCCAGTCATAAACGTTTATTCCCTTTTTTCGAGATGCCGCTAAACGTTGTCTTCATTTTCGGCACCTTTATCAGGAAATCACATTAAATAAAATTTTTGGCAATTTTATTGTGAGGTCATTTACTGGAATAAACACAGACAAAAAGATAGGGACAAGAGTGGGTGAATTGAAGATTACCTATTTTTTCAGTTAAAATTCACATTTATTTCAGTATGGGCTGGGTATCAAGTAAATATTAATCCGGAAAATCTTATACCTATTAAATAGAGAATTAAAAGAGATTATTTAATTAAACTAAAAATCTTTCCGTAAAACGAATTTTTAACTGGGAAAATTGGTAATCTTCATTCTCTATTAAGGTTGTCGGTTCATGGAAATCTTCGGATATCCGGAACCGAACCGGAAAATCCTCGGGCTCGGTCCAGAACCGACAACCCTACTCCCTATGTTCCCTATCGTTTGTCCATGACTGCATATATTTTGTTTTTTAATGAAAAATATTTTTAGGTAAATTTTTTTTCATATTAATATAAATTTTTGTTTTTTTCCTTCTCCATTTTTAGACAAAAATTCAAAATTTATTTTTATTCATTTTTAAAATAATTATTTATTTTTAATAGCCAAATAGCCTCATTTTTCTTCTATTTTTTACCATTTTATCTCACAATTTCTCCCACAATTTATTTTATTTTTTCAATTGCCAAATCACTGACATATTGCCTAATACTAATTCCACACATCATTTTACAAAAAAATATTTTTTCGGCATTTTTATTCTTCAAAACATATTTCTAATTACCCAAGTAACATATTGGTGGGGAAAGGTAACAAGTAGTTGAAAAGGCGGTTTAGTTTTATTGCTACAGAAATGAGTTAATCGCACTCATTTTACAATATTTTTTAGTGAAAAAAGAAATTTTGAATTTTTTTAAACAATTTTGAAAAATTAATTTATTTTTTAATAAAATTATTTAATTTTAGCCCTAGTTCAACCTTCTCAAACTTTTTTTCCCTAGCAAAATTTTTTCTCTTCAACCAACATCAAAACGTTCTTCTCAGACTTAAAAATAGGGTAGCACCCCCGTTCCCCCGAAATCCCGACGATTTTCTGGCAAAACCCCTGAGTCGGGGGTCGGGGTATAAAATATACCCCGGCCCCAACATGTCTTCCCCGGCAGACAACAACCCCCGAGACTTCAACAACATCAAAACGTTCTTCTCAGACATAAGTACATATAAGGTAGCACCCCGTCTTCCGAAACCCCGACCACGACGATTCTTTTGGCAAAAAACCCCGAAGGCTCTACCCAGACTCGGGCCCGGGATAAATAAATACAACCCCGACCCCCGACATGTCCTCCCCGGCAGACAACAATCCCCGAGACTATCGACCCTTAAGGGTCGGGGTGCTACCCTGCTTAAGAACATTAGCGCAACAACTAGAGAATTATTTTTTAAATAAAATAATAAAAAAATAATCCTCCCAACAACTTGAAAACAAAGCAGGCGGTAAAATGAGTGTACAAATAGAAGAAATAACGAAAAACACTATTGTCGTGTTCCTGGCTGTCATAAGGTGTATAGCGAAAGTGAATTCTTGTTGGCTCATTTACAATGGCATAAAAATCAACCGCCGACAACAGTGAATTTTTCGAATTTTTAAAATAAAATATATATTTTTATCAGAAAAGACATCTTTTTGACCCTCCGGAAGGACCTACACCGAAGCCAGTTCCTTTAACTTTGGATATTAAAGCGCTAGCTGCTACAGTCCAACTAGGCCTGAATTTGGAACAAATAGACCAAACTAACGAAAAACACATTTGTCGTGTTCCTAGCTGTCATAAAGGGTATAGCAAAAGTGAATTGTTGATGGCTCATTTGCAATGGCATATCAATGAAGGTGAAGAGAAAAGTGTTGATGAAATAATTTGTAAAATTTAAGATAGTAATATTTGAAGTTACTTTCCGGAAACATTAAATTAATGTTAAATTTCAAGCAAGTTTTGAATTAAAGTTTTTGTAATAAACTCAAGTTTTTAAGTTTGTAAATGTAGTATGTGGTAAATAAGCTTGAATATTTAATTCAAGCTTAATCTTAAATAAGTTTATCAATCAGGTTTTTTAATTAAGTTTTTAAGTTTGTAAATGTAGTGGGAGACCCGGAAACATTTAATAAACTTAAATTTTTAAGTTTGTAATCTAAGTTTTGTTTCCGTGTTTTCTAATTAATTCAAGTTTTCAAGTTTGTAAAATACCTTAAAAACAATTTTCTTTCCGGAAAATGTTTTCCGGAAATATTAAATTAATATATTAACCAATCCGGAAACTTTAACATGGTAAAATTGAAGTTTTCCGGAAATGTTTAATTAATATTATAAACTTTTTTATTATAACTCAGGAGGCTTTCCGGAAATATGTTTTTCCGGAAATAATTAATTAACCGTATAATCAATTTGTTTTTATTTTATACTACACCAAATAACTTATAAAGAATCATATAAATTTCAAATCATTCTTTAATCTTTTCTAAACCTTTATTTATCTACTTCCATCATCAACTTAAAATTTAACTGAGGGCATTTTAGTTGAGGTTCATTTTTTTATGTCGGAAGCTCTATTTGCAACAGATTGGCGCGAAGACAAAAAACTCATCCAAACACATCTACCTATCTATTTTCATTTTTTATAATCGCTTCAAATTTGAAGGAAAATAAAAAACGGCACCGCTGCACATCTGGGAATACTTTATATTTTTTAAAGAAAAAGGAGGAGAAATAGAATGGAAAAAATATAATTTTAAAGGTATATACACACTTTCCGGAAATAATTCCGGAAAACAAATTTATTTCTACCAGGTTAGAGTATTTTACAATTCCGGAAAAAAAGTTGGAGTGGTAAAAAAAAGGGTGATACCGTATTTATTCTAATTGAATGACCCCTCCATTTAAATGGCCCTCTAATTGAATGGCCCTTTTTTGGAGGTATCGAAAAATATAATGGCGGCCATTCTATTAGAATAAATACGGTATATGTAGATGCTTTTAGTGAGAGACAGTACAAGTTTGATAGTCAAAATCTAAGGCTTATTTAAAAAAAATTTTACTATTTAGTAATAAGTTTGTGGTATTAATTACCTTTGTTTAAATTTAAATTTATTATTATAAAAAATAAAGAAAAAAGTAGAGACAATGTAAGGATAAAATGGATTAAAATAAGCTTGTTATGTTTATTGTTTAACACTGCTGGAGGTGTGTAAAAAAGCGTGGATTTGGATTTGAATATCTTCGCATAATAAGTAAGGAACAATCCAACACTTAAAAAGTTGAAGAACAATGACTATTATTGTGTGGAGGTGATGAAAAGAAAATAAAAGGAAAATAAAAATTTTTTGAAAATACAATAAAAAAGCCAACTTTTTTTTACAAATTCAGCCTTTTTACAATCCAAATTGTTTTGACAATTTTACAAACTTTTTTACAAATACCAAAACTTTTACAATTCCAAGTTTATTTTAAATCAAGCGTTGTTTTACAAATTCCAACCTTTTTTATAAATTAAACTTTGTTACAATTTCCAACTTTTTCTATAAATGCAACTTTTTTTACAATCCAACTTGTTTTTACAAATTCAACCTTTTTTACAACCAAACATTTTTACAATTTTCCAACCTTTTTTTTACAAAATTCCAACTTTTTCTCAAATCCAACCTTATTAATTTAAAACTTGCTGAACTTAAGTTTAATTTACAAACTCATTAAAGTCTTACAACTCCAACTTTTTCACTAGTTTTAAAAATTATGTTTTTGCTTTATGTTTTATAAATTTAAATTTGTTTTACATATTACAACTTGCGTATTTACTCTCTGATTTTTTATTATTCCTCAAGTTTATTTATTACTGTCTTTTCTCTGTACAGCAATTAATGGAAAAACAAGCAATCCGGTCAATCAAGTTTTGTATAGAGAAGAGGTTAATCTCGAAAAAGGGAAGGAAAACGAAAATTAAAGTCAATCCATCAATTTGTGCCTTCTTAAAAAATAATTTCTTTTCTGTTGCGCAATTCTACAAGTTAATGGTGGAAATTATTTTCTAAAAAAATTCTTGTTATTCATTAAATTCTAAGGAAATAACTGATTAATATAACCATAAAAACTCTAATTTTTGATAGATAGACTTCTCAAAAAATAAAAACTTATTATCCGTTGGATGAACCTAAAAACCAACACAAGCCCTCAACATTAAGTTAGGAATTTTTTTACTCTTTTTTATTCCTTCAACTCATTTTTATTTTCCTCTAGCATTCGTGTGGGCGTCTCAAAAATGTGTTAGTATAAAGGCGAAGATGATCCCATTAGTTTTTTTTAATTATACGAAGATTTTTGTTTTACCCTGCAGCTGTTAGCTGTTTTCACAAATGTAAAGGAAAGGAGAGAAGGAGAGACAAACAGAGAAATGTTTGGAAAAGAATTGTAAAATGTTTTAAAAAAAGTTTTAAACAAGTTTAAAAAAACAAGTTGGAAAAGTTTTAAACAACACATGTTTGTTGTTTTAAACTTTCCGGAAAACAAGTTTATTAATAATTCCGGAGAAGAATAGAAAACAGGTTTTAGAGTTTATTTCAAGTTTGAACTTGAATAAAAACTTGAATTATTTTACAATTTGTAAAACAAGTTTTAATTATTTACAAAGTAAAAAATTTAAAAGCTTTACAAATTGTAAATGTTAAAGTTCAAATCCAAGTTGGAAAAATAGAAAAACAACTTAATTAGCTATTAAACGACAACAGAGAAATTAAACTTGTTCGTAATATCCTCAATTTAAGCTAAATTAGAGAAAAACAAAAATGTTCTTTTAACTAACGCCTGTTCAATTAAGATATATCTAAACAGGCGTTCACATCCGATCTAAAAATGAGGAGAGAAAATGAGGGCAGTTCTGAGAGAAGTTTTTGAAAGCTATTGAAGAGTAAGTCCAATAAATAATTTTGATTCGCTTTTCCCCATATTAAACTTAAATTTTAGTTTACTCTAAACAAAATTTCTTTAATTTTAAAGCCCTATCCATTATTAATTATTTAATCAATTTAATAAAATTTAATATAGGTACCTAGTTGGATCCCTAAGAATCCCTTAAGTACACTTAGTTTATTTTATAAATCAAGCATTTTTAATTTTAAAATAAAATTTTTTCAATTGTTCTATCCAAAGTTTTAAACACAAAAAATGTCTTCTCGGCAAACCCCCGGTGGACTCGGTTTCCAAGTAGTTGCTAAACAAGCAAGCAAATACAATGATTATGAAGGTGAAATGTTGCTTAAATGGATAAAGAAGTTGAGCGGTGAAGGATTCCAGCCAACTGGGAACCGTGAAAACTTTTACAACTTGTTGAAAGACGGGACCCTTCTATGCAAGTAAGTAAACTGATTTAATTCCGGAAAGAATAATACTTCCGGAATTCCGGAAAATACTTGCTATGAAATTTTATCCGGAAATTCTATTATATTTAAACCTTCCGGAAAACAAGTTTATTAATATTTCCGGAAAAGAATTAAAAATTATTAAATTCAACTTTCCGGAAAACTTAAAATTTACAATTGCAAGTTTGTATTTCCCTTGCTATTTTTCCGGAAAACATGTTGAATATTTAATTCTTTCCGGAAAGTATGTCTATTAATACTAGATTAGTTATATGTTTAAACTTTCCGGAAAAACATATAAATTACAATTTAAGTTTGTAATTTCACTTTTCCGGAAAACAAGTTTTAAGGTTGAACTTAAGTTTTACTATATGTATTGTTTATAAACTTAAAAACTTAAGTTTCAAGTTTATTAATTTTAAGGACTGCAAATGCACTTAAACCTGGCACCGTTAAAAAAATACAAAATCCAACTGGCGGAAACTTTGCCTGCATGGAGGTAATTTAAATTTCAATAAATTAAAAAATCTTTTCTAAAGAATATCAACGCTTTTGTAAAATTCGCAAAAGAAACAGGCGTTCCAACAGAAGAACTTTTCCAGTCTGTTGATTTATTCGAAGCGCGCGACTTGTTTTCTGTCTGCGTTACGCTTTTGTCGCTTGGACGAATTGTAAAAAAATTTTTTAATTTATTTTTTTCAATAAAATTTTTAGTTGGAGAAGCAAGGCAAATCCAACCCCTATTCTGGATAAACAAGAAAAAAAAAAGAATTTAAGTGATTGGTAGAGAATAATGGAGATTGGCCGTTATTTTACTACTTTATTTCCCATCTATTGAAATGTATCCATATTTAAAAAGAATTCACTATATATGGAAAAATTTTTTTAGTACTTAAAAATGATAAAAAAGTGTGGTGGTTTTTAAAATATTTTTATTTTTTTTTTTGAAAAAATTTTTATAAAAATTTAAAAATCTGAAAAAAAATTTTTTCAAGTAAAAATCTTGAGAAGAAATTGATAATTTATCAAAAAATTTTATTTTTATTCCTTTTTCTCCCCTTCAAGTAATGGCAAATCAAAAAGCACTGGGTTGTTTAAAGGCGTGTTCTTATCCGAACATATTGCAGCATTAATAAATAAAGTTTCACCGTTTGTTGTAGCAACAGGTTTGGGTTCGTGTGTGTGCCCAAAAACATGGACTCTAAAAAATAATAAAAATAAGTTGATATATTAGAGTTCAGCGGGATCGGGATTCGAAAAACCCGGGATAATCCCGCCCGGGATCCCGATCCCGCTGAACTCTAATATAAATTAAAACTTTCCGGAAAACAAGTTTATTTTTATATTTAAGTTGTTTTTCGGAAAATATGTATTAATAGTAATTTTTCCGGAAAATAGGAAGAGTTCCGGAAAATGAATTAATTAATATTACTTCCGGAAAAAGTTTATTTGTATTGCTTTCCGGAAAATAATTCGTATTAATATATTAGATTTCCGGAAAATATCAAAATGTTGGAAAAATATGAAAAAAAAATATTTGGAAAATATAATTCCGGAAAATAAAGTAAAATAATATTACTTTCCGGAAAATAACGGAAAACAAGCTCAATTTTCTATTAAAAATTAAAACACCTCGGCTTCACAGCCTTTTCCACAACATTAAGTAAATCGGCGTCCCCCATTCTATCCCCTCTTGGTGGAAGATCAGAGTGCCCTAATGGAGGTGAATGTGTCATTAAAACATCAACAACAGGCTTGTAACTTTCTCCCAAAATTTCGGATTGTGGAATTTTTAACCATTCCTCGAAAATTGCTTTGCCTCTAGAACGATAGAAGGAAAATCCTGGAAGTGGATGCCAAGAAGAGCCGAAAATGTTGATTCCATAAATCTAGAAGAATAAAAACATTGTGTAATTAATATTTGTTCGAATTGCCTTTTAAACTTTTGCAGGAAAACTAATTTTAAATGTAATAGAAAACAAGTTGAATATATTATATTATTCCAAAAAACATGTTTAATTTTATTGATTTGCTTTCCGGAAAATAAATAAAACATACCACAAGATTATCCGGAAAACAAGTTTTAAATGTAATAGAAAACAAGTTGAATATATTGTATTTTTCCGGAATTGTATATTTATTTGTACTTTTCCGGAAAACAAATTAATTAATATTTTTCCGGAAAACAAGTTTATTTTTATTTAATTATATGTAAAACTTGTTTTCCGGAATCTATAGCAGTCTAATATCAAAACTTTTCGGAAAACAAGTTGGAAATTCTATAAACAAAAATTTTAAATAAGCCAGACACACCCACCTTTACAGAAGAATCTTGCAAATAAATACAATCAGTCAAGTGTTTGTAGCCTTGAGGTGTTCCACGGCTTCCAGAGCCTAACCTCCACATATTAGCATTTGCCCTTCTCCCACTAATATCCTCCCCATCTTCAAACCCCAATTCATGATTTCCAGCAATAACAATTTTGTATCGATGGGGAAGTTGTTTGAGTTCTTTGTTGAATTTTTCGAGCTCATCCAAATCTCCAAAATTGGTAAAATCGCCACAATGAAGCAGAATCTATTTTTTTAAACAAATTAAAACTTTCCGGAAAACAAAAATAAAACAAGTGTTTTAATTTTGTAGGGAAAAGCAAGTTGAATATATTCTATTCCGGAAAACAAGTTTAATTAATTATATTTTCTTTCCGGAAAACAAATTGAATATTTATTTGATAGAAACTTTACGGAAACTTTTCATTGGGAAAATACCGGATAACAAGTTTAATTAATTGTATTTTCTTTCCGGAAAACAAGTTTACTTATATTTTCTTTCCGGAAAGTTTAATTATATTTACTTTCCGGAAAGCAAATATTTAACAGATATTAAACATTTCCGGAAACTTTTCTCTTATAAAATATTAATGCAGCCAAAAAGTACTAGTTACTCTTACATCGCCAGGCGGAATACGATGAAGAATTTCATCAAGATGATTATGTGTATCACTTATACAGACAAATCGAACACGATCTGGACGTATTGGTTCATTTAATCTATAAAATTAAAAATTCATAATTTATCTGAACTAACGGCAAAGTTTTTGCTTCATTGCATACTCTTTCTTTAGAATATTCCATCCATAAATTTGAAGGGTTATTAGCTTGCAATTCAGGTACTGGATCCAAGACAAACATTTTAAATTTTTTCACTAGTCAAAATTTTAATAAACGAATTAATTTAATGTTGTTGAAAGAATTTAAGTTTAAATTAAACTTTCCGGAAAACAAATTAAATAGCAAATGTTTTTAAAGTTTTATAGAAAATAAGTTATACATTGAGAACAAAATATATTTTTAAACTTTTCCGGAAAACAAGTTGGAGAATATATATCAATTTATCTAGTAGAAAGACAAGGGAAAAATATTCAAACTTTCCGGAAAGCTTGTTTTCCGGAAAGACACAAAAGAAAACTTGTTTCTTTAAAAGATATATTATACTTGTTTTCCGGAAAAAAAAGAAATACTTCCGGAACAAATACAAAACAAGTTGTTAAAAACATATTTTTAAACTTTTCCGGAAAACAAGATGCAAAAATAAATTAAATAAAAACAAAAACATCTCCCTAAAAATAAACTTTCTTTTTCTCTCATTTACAAGAGGTATGGCTAGGGTTTCTATGTATGTGGTACACAACAGGCGTAAAATCGCGCAGTCTCTTTCCACACCTCATACATTTTTGATCAATTATAACCAGGCGAGAAAGTTGGCCAAAAAGTATACTGTACATTTTATTAGTAAGGGGGAGAGGTAAATTTGTAGCCGTTGAAACCATCTAAAAATTTGTGGAGTTTTTTGGAAAAATTGGTACAATGTAGTTTACCCCCCATACGCTCCGCCCCTTTTCAGCTTTCTTCGTTTTTTAAAAAATGGCATTTCTTTGCTTGCCCATAGTTCTTCACTTGATGAAAATGGAAGAAAGAATAAAGGGCGGGGCTTATGGAGGGTAAACTACACAACTGCCTCAAATTTTTTATTTTTCAAATTGAGAAAAATTTTTCTCGAAAAAAATTTTTAAATAAAAATTAGACCATATTTGCAGAAGAAGTAATTTTTTGATAGACTTCAAAACGACTTTGCTTGCTCAAATCTACCTAAAAATATTAAAAATTAATTTAAAAATTTCTTCAAAATTTACTTGTTTTTTCCCAATAATCCCTGCACAATCTTCATAATGCCAATCCTCATGGGGGGCAACCATATGTAAATATTCAATTACTCCATTATTTATTAACCATAACATTTTTTGCATACAAACCATTTGCCCGTCTGAAGTTCGACTTTTTGGAACGACAAAATATTTAATTTCAATAATACAACTTAAAACAGAACGTTCAATAAAGTTGTGATAAAGTTTGAACTCGAAAGGAATATCACCCTGGAAAATACAAATAATTAATAATTAAACTTGTTTTCCGGAAATTCTGAATGGAAAATATACCTATTTTATTACTTGTTTTCCGGAAAATATTATTAAACCTATTTCCGGAAAAAAATAGCGTTTCCGGAAGAAATAAGCTAATAGTTTTCCGGAAAAATATATTCAACTTGTTTTCCGGAAAAGAAGAAAAATAAAACCTATTTTCCGGAGAAATATGTATCCGGAAAGAATATATTTTCCGGAAAAATATAGGTAATATTAAAACTTGTTTTCCGGAAATTCTGGATAGAAAATATATTTTATTACTTGTTTTCCGGAAAATATTATTAAATCTATGTATTTCCGGAAAAAATAACGTTTCCGGATGAAATAAACGTATTTTCCGGAAAATAGAATATATTCAACTTGTTTTCCGGAAGGAAGAAACATAAGACCTATTTTCCGGAGAAAATAAAGTTTCCGGAAAGTTTTATTTATTATATTAAAAACACAACAATTAACCCCACAAAATTCTTACTCTAATTTAATACAAACCTGTTTAATAGGTTTAGCATTACTTCTAAAATACTTTTCCAAACCATCAACAAATGCAAAGTGTGGTGAAGAAGAAGGCTCGTTTCTAATATTCTCAACTCCATTAGTTATTTGGTAAGCCGAAGTTAATTTACGTGAACGTTGCTGTGTTAATGTGGACATATGAGAGATTTTAAATAAATCATAGACAAAATTGATATAAGTCTGAAAAAAAATATTTTTTTAAATAATTAGTTAAAAATCGGAAACTAAGAAGGATGTTAAATAAATTTGTTCCGGAAAAATTATATAAAATAAATATTCCGGACAGAAAAATAAATTAAAAGTTTTCCGGAAAATTACAAATTAAATATATTTTTCCGGAAAGTTGTAAAATACTTGTTTTGTCCGGAATAGGAAGAATTAGTCTTTCCGGAATGTTACAATTAAATATATTTTTCCGGAATTTTGCTTAAGGAAAATTTTTCCGGAAAATTGTAAAGTAAGATAAACTTGTTTTTCCGGAAAGGTGTAAATAAATTATTTGTGATTTTCCGGAAAGTTACAAATATGAATTTGGCTGTACTTTAGTACGTGGGTGCAGGCTTTAAATTACAAATGTTATATCATTTGAAAGAGCTAGTCGAGCTGAGTCGAATGCCATCAAAATTAGCTCTAGGAAAAATTTTTGAACCGAGATACAGGCGATTGAAAATCGAAAAACCATAGGGGGGACCAAGCACTTTTTTGGGATGAAAAATTCGAAAATGCAAATGATACCTCATTCGAAAGAGCTCCTCGAGCTGAGTCGAATAACACCAAAATCAACGAAATCCGACTTGATTAGACAAAGTTATGATCTTTTATTTTAGCTCCTTACCTATGGCATCTGTGGAGATTTTTGCTGCTACGGAGGCCCCAAATACGTCCAGAGCAAGGGAGATAGGAATAGGTTTATGTTACGAACCCAGACCCATCGCCCGTAGACTCCCCGCGAGGCGCGTGCCGCAAAACCCCGCGCGAAGCGCGGGGTTTTGCACAAGCGCCTCGCCGACGCTCCATAGGTTTAGGTTTTTTGTTTATTTTTTGTGTCATAACTTTGTCTAATCTTGTCCAATCACGGTGATTTTGGTGTCATTCGACTCAGCTCGTCGAGCTCTTTCGAATGAGTTATTATTTGTATAAAAAATTTTTTATTCCAAAAATCGCCCTTTTGGACCTTCGATTTTTAGGAGTCTATATCTCGGTTCATTCAAGTCGGATTTCGTTGATTTTGGTTTTATTCGACTCAGCTCGACGAGCTCTTTCGAATGAGGTATAATTTGCATTTTCGAATTTTTCATCCCAAAAAAGTGCTTGGTCCCCCCTATGGTTTTTCGATTTTCAATCGCCTGTATCTCGGTTCAAAAATTTTTCCTAGAGCTAATTTTGGTGGCATTCGACTCAGCTCGACTAGCTCTTTCAAATGATATAACATTTGTAATTTAAAGCCTGCACCCACGTACTAAAGTGACCCCATGAATTTTGTTTCCGGAAAGGTGCAAATAAATTAAACTTGTTTTCCGGAAGATTATATATTTTTCCGGAAGGCTGTATAAAATAATATAAAACCTATTCCTTAAAACTTATAAAATAAACTTGTTTTTCCGGAAAGTTTAATAAAAACAAAACATACAGCAGTGCTGTCTGTCCACTCAAAAACACTCATCGTATTATCATAATCACTCTTTATTTGCGGATTCATAGCACAATCCAAGAGGAAATTATTTAATTTATTGACCATTAGGGAAGACGGGGTTTGTTGTGGGAGCTTTTTTGCTTCGTTTTCTAATCGTCTTTAAATTTAAAAAAATTTTTTTAATTTTTTAAATTAAAGACTCGTATTCCACAGCCATTAACCCTCCCAATTTTTCACATTCTTGCAGTACACTTTCCAAATTTGGAATTTCTTCAGAATTTTGTTGTGTGGCCAACCTCCCAACCAACAAATTGTGGGAAGTTAAGACAATGTTTTTTAAGGTTTTGAGGTGGTCTAGGCCTTCAAAAAAATTTTTTTAGAGAAATTTTTGAAAAAACAAAGCAGTACTTGTGGGTTACCCAAATAAGTTTTTGCGGACATACTTTGCGGACTCATTTTATTTATACAGAATGGTCATTTTCTTCAAGGAAATAGAATGGAAGAGGGAAAGTCTGATAATAATGTGGATGTGTCCGCAAAAATTTCGTCCGCAAAAAAACTTGTCCGCAAATTTTTGTCCGCAAAAAATTCGTCCGCAAAAACTAGTTAGGGATAACCCACAAGTACTCAACAAACATGTTCTAATGGATTCATAAACATGGCGGGCATCCGGCTCCATTAAAAAAAATTTTTTTTAATTCTTAAAAATGTTCAAATTTGTGTTGCTAAAATTGGTTAAAATTGAACAGAATTGTAAATAAAAAAATAAAATTGTTTTGAAACAAGTTCTTTAAAAAATTAATTAAAAAAATAAAAACAATTTATAAACTTAAAAAAAGTTAAGGAAAGACAACAAAACTTTAAAAAGTGTAAAGCTCAAAAAAAGGTGCGCGGCCACAACGGCGTAAAGCCATAACTAGCTAAAGAATTCTAACCCTTATCAAATTTTGGTACTAGACTCCCTAGCTTGATAAGAGGAATAGTTTAATACCAAATTCATTAGGAAAGGTTGCGAGGTGTCCGACCTAAAAACAATCGAGACCGGGCTCATTTTTTTGATCTGGCCAAGATATGGCCCTCCAAAGTATGGCTTTGCGCCGTTATGGCCGCGCGCCGTTTTGGGCATGTCCATTTTACAAATATTTTTTTATATTGTTCAACAATCTACACTTTCATTTTTCTCATTTTAACATAAACAGTTCGACCATCATTCCGTTCTCTATTGCAAAACAAGAATTTCACTTTTGGATTAAAAATATTTTGAATTTGATAGTTTACATGTTTTTCCTTTTTTAATTGTCTAATCCAAACTTTCTCTGCCCTCTCATTTAATTTAAAATTTGGGATAAACGAATCAAAAACAATAACAGCCACCATTTTTGAACAGTCTTTAGATGTTGCTATATACTAAAATTTGAAAATTTATTTTGGTTATATCGATTCTATTTTTTCTTAAAATGTACAAAATGGTCAGATTTCCTTTTTCAGCTCTAATAGATTTTTTTGTAAGTTCTGGTATCATGTTTCCCATCATTGTGAACATAATGAATAAATTTTGGTCTTTTTGATTACACTACTCCCACACCAGATCCGTATGGGACCAAGCGATCAATCATTGCTTCCCACGGCGACTTCAATAGGGTTACTTTGACCATGTTGGGCTTGGGTTCTTAAATATCTATAAGCGGGATCAACCCAGAAGGTCAAATACAAATTTTTGGCGGAAGAAGGATACATGCATATTAAGACGAATTTGCGGGTATTAAGGAGGATATCACTGGGGTGGACGTCTATAAGCTTTACTTACTTCTGTAATAAGATCATAAAGCCTTGGTAAGTTAAAACCTTCTAAACAGATTATTGGCCATCTGCTGCTTTCATTTATCAAAATATTGAATAAAATATCTATGCGTTGTTCTATAATATCAGCACTCGTAGAAGTAAATGGGGTTAAACAAAGATTGATTTTAAGAAATTCAGAGACTGATAAATTATTTAAAGCTACTTGGAAAATATTTTCAAATGTTTCATCATTAGCCCATAGCGATGCTTTTTGAGTGTTAAATTGAAGAGGACTTGTTTTGTCGTTATAGAATAATATATTGATTAATTCTGGGTTAAATACATTTTGACGAAAATCGGCAGATTCAAAAGCACATTTAAATAGTTGTTCTAACCAGCAACGAACGATAATCATTTCTTCTATATTTTTTGGAAATGTTGGCAATTTTAGAAAATACTCAAGTTTTTTGTCCACTAAAGAGAAATAAAATTAATTGTAGATCAAACAAAAAAGCTTAAAATGGACGGGGATTCCGGAAAAAAAGGGGGCATAAACGCTACTTTTACCTTTATTTCTTTACAAATTTAATTTGGGGTTCTGAAGGGATTAAAGTAAATAATGAGGGATCTAACGGGATTAAGGGGGATATCAGGAAAGAATCTTAGCCCTCTTATATCCACCTTAACCTTAAATATCCCTCCAAATTTGGGTTGGGGCTTCGAACCGAACCGACATTCGAGTCATTTTTTGGCCTCATTTTTTAGAACCGGGTCTTTCGAGTCTTTTTCGGTCCAAAAATCGAGGCCCGGTTCGATCTATCGAACCAAACCGGGTCGGCACCCCCGCTCCAAATCAACTTGTATCTCCTTAATCCTGTCGGAACCCTCATCCCTTTTAACCCATTCAGATCAGCAGATTAAACCTGTAAGGAAATAGAAAAATATAAAAATTGTTGGTGAAAGGCGTAGATCCCGCAAATTTGGCCGGAACCGGAGCAAAAAATTTAACCGGATTCGGATTTAATTTTTTGGTTTCAGAACGTAACTTCTGGCAGTCTAAGGCATTAAAAAATAAGTGTGTAAACCAGTAGTAATACTGACAGATTTTCCGTCTTCTGGTTCTATATTATAAAGCAACGGAATTGATTTGTCTATCGCTGCTAGCCACTAAAGAAATAAATATTTAGAATCAAAAATCAATTTAACCTTCTCTTTAAGTTGTTCATTCAAAGCAAATTCAAAATCGGCAGATTTAGGTTTAATAGATTTATATGGAGATGGCACTCGAGGAAAGCCTGGGTCAGACTAAAATTAATTAAAATTAAAGAAATTAGTCAATAAATATTTACTATAGTGATTCTTTTAAATTTTAGTCTAGCCAATCCCCCCTCATATTTATTAATTAAATTGCAAAAGTAAAAATTGGTTAATTTAACATCAAATAATTGATTGAAATTTAGACATTTTAATACATCAAGTTGAACTTCGGTTGGGAGAGAATACATTTTAATTATCTAAAAATAGGGAAAAATTCAAATTTTATTCCTAAAACTTTAATAAAAAACACAAAATCTCTGAAAAAACGAGAAAAAAAACTAAAAAATATAGCGCAGAACACTAGACAAAATTTTGGGACCAAATGTCTCTCAAGACTGAAACGTCCCCTTTCCCCCTTCTTTTGGCAAAATTAGAACATGTCTCTTTGCCGTATTCCAACGCGCACCTTTTAACTTTCCCCGCTCGATTTGTTTTAACTGATTCAAAATTTATCGATTATTTACTCTTAACTATCATATGTGCATTTGAAAAGTCGTCCAAAATTTTTAACAAATTAATTTAAAAATATTTAATACTCTCCCAAGTTCAATGGATGAAAATGATTTAAAACAACAAATTGATTCTTTAATTCGCAGTTATCCAGATTTTCCGTCCAAAGGAGTTCTTTTTAGGCAAGTTAATTTACTAATATATTTGAGTCTGATAAAAGATAAATCGAGTTTTAGGTTGGGACTCAAATGGCCAAAAAGTAAAAATCAGGATCATTGAGTCCCGCCGGTTGAGTCCCGAGGCCATATTTTGGGCCATAACTTTTTGGAGTTTCAGCCAATTAGAATAAATCTTTTATCATTCAACAGCCCTAGATGTGAGGATTATTTTCGCCAACTAGATCGATTCGATCAGATCAGCCTAAAAAAAGTTACATCTAGATAAGTGTGTGCAATCGTGATTTTTGATCTTTATTAGGCTTTAACTTTTTGTATATTCATCTGATCAGATCAATCCTGCAAGATAAAATAATCCTTACATCGAGAGCTTTCGATTGATATATTGTTTATCAAAATTGATTAGGAACTGAAAAGGTTGTGGCCCAAAATATGGCTCCGTGACTCAACCGGCGGGGCCCAATGATCGTGTTCCGTGGGACACGCCCAAGTAGGCGCGCGGCCAGGTAGGCGCAAAGCCATAACTACCTGAAAAATTTCAGTACCTTAACAATTTTGGTATTAATCTCTTTAGCTCGATGAGAGGAATCGTTTAATACTAAATTTTGAAAGATTCGGAAATCTTGAAGCAAGTTATGACTTTGCGCCTATTTGGCCGCGCGCCTACTTGGGCTGTACCCGTGTTCCGTATTTAACGATATTTCGATCATATCCGATTTTTCAATCAAAAAAATTATTTTTATAGAGACGTACTCCCCTTATTCTCCAAACCTGAACTTGTCCGTTCCCTTTGTTGCTATATTGCTAATCGTTATAAAAATAAAATTGATTTGGTAGCTGGATTGGAAGCAAGAGGTTTTTCGAATATTGATACTCAAAAAAACTAAATTTTTAAAGGTTTTCTTTTTGGCCCAATCATTGCTTTGGAATTGGGCATTCCTTTTGTTCCAGTACGTAAACAAGGAAAGCTTCCCGGCCCCGTAATTTCTGCAAGTTATCAGAAAGAGTATGGCAAGGATGTTTTTGAGGTGCAACAAGATGCGTTGACAGCTGGGCAGAGAGTGTTGATTGTGGACGATTTGCTAGGTATGTTAGTGGGTGAGACTCTAATGTACTCTAATGACTCTAATGGTGTGACTCTAATGTACCTTAAATTCGGAGAGGGTTTTTTGAGTACCACCAATTGAGTCTCAAGCTTGGACTCTAGTGTCCAAGTTAGATTAGAGTTCGGAATGGGTCCGGGACCCGGTTTTCGGGTCCATTTTTCCGGTTTTTTGAAGCAACCGGGAACGGGAATTCCCGGTCCGGTCCCTCCCGGTCAACCTTCAGAGCCCGGTTCCCGGACCTGGTTTTTTCAAATTCCGATCTCAAAGTTAGATGAACTTGGACAAGCTGGACTTAGCTGGACGTCCACCTGACTTTCTTTAGCTTGGACTCTAATATCCCCTTCAAACTCAGGACTCTAACACCCTTTTTAATTTAGCCACTGGAGGGTCTCTACATGCAGCAGAACAATTGGTCAAACAAACAGGGGCGACAGTTTACGCAAACTTTGTTGTAATTGAATTGGGAGATTTAAATGGAAGGAAAGTTTTGGGGAGTGAAGTCGATGCTTTTTTGACATATTAAAAAATAATTTTTTAAATTTCACTTAAAATTAGGCTTTTGACTCTCACCTCTTTACTAACAACTTTATCTTAAACTTCAATTGTCTAATTTTTGATAAATATCATTAAACCTTCTTTATGTGCAAAACCGCGTAGTTGCACGAGCGTCTCGCTAAACGCTCATATGTGCTCTTTTTGCCTTCTTGGCATTGTGTAAATTGGCATTATATGGGGGAGACATTTTGTCCCAAATGTCCACTCGAGTCTTAAAAATATTTTTAAAATACTATAATGACCATACTCTAATGACCCCATTCCTTTTTGCTTTTTTGACAAATTTAAAGATTTTTCCCTTATTGGCAAAATGTGGGGTTGGTAAGATATGGAGTTATAGCCTTATTGGCAAAATGTGGGGGAGCACTTCGAATTTTTTTTAATTTTCTAGTGTTTTATTTAAATTTTCTTTAAAAGATAAATTGTTTTATTCTCTGCCAACAAAGATTTTTAAACGTTTCAGCTTTCAAAGGATGTATTCAATGAAACAAAAAAATGTTTATTGTCGCGATTTTGCTAAATGTGAAGGGGAACTTGCTAAGGGGAAACTTTATATGATCTCTCTTGTAACGTTTTTTTGGGGTAAACCAAGGTTTTGGGGTTCCCTTTTTTTGTTCTCCGAGTTTCTTCATTCATATCAGGAATATCACGGGTTACCCGAAACCCGGACTTTTTTCGACACGAAATCCGACCCGACATTTCTCTTAACCCATGACATCCCTGGTTCATTTGTACTTTATTCCTTCACCAATTTCATCTATTTTTCCGTGTGGCATATTCTGTAGGGGAAATACTTTGGGGAGGAAAAAAAGGGAGCTCCAAAACTTTGGCTTACCCACGCTCTTTAATTAATTTCTGATAAAATCTTTCTTTTAAGGATCGTACCGATGGATTTACTAGTGATCCTAAGCAGTTGATTATACCCAAAGCTAAAGATCTTGACTTTCAATTTAATAAGAAACTTGAAGAGAAGGTATTTAAAATTTTTAAAGCTAAAATTTCAGTCTAGTGCAGTTTACCCCCCATAAGCCCCGCCAATTTTCCTCTTTCTTTTCTTTAGAAAATGATCTAAAGTTGAAATTTTTTACTACCCCAATCCGTATGTTATACTACCCCAACCACATTGAACAGTATGGTCCTTTTCTAAAGAAAACGAAGAGGAAAAATGGGCGGGGCTTATGGGGGGTAAACTACACTTTTTTAAAACTGCACCACTCTTTTCTTTTTTAGTTCAAGAATGGATTTGATGAGCCAATTCCGTTGTATGTAACTAATTATGATAAAGACGAGGATGCTGCTATTTGCTTGGAGAAAGGTTTTTTTATTTTTGGGGAAAGGATAACTCCTAGAAGACTCTGAAGACTTTCAAATTTTGAAAGGGAATATAGAGGGATTGAAGGGGATGAGTACCCAACTTTATGGAGTCAAGTACCCAGTTTTGTATTTTAGAACCAATGTTGCGGTATTGTGAGGGTGTATCATGACTGGGTGAGTAAATATCTTTATCTCCTTCAATCCCTCCAAACCCATCGATATTCCCTTCTAGCGGGTCTTCAGGCTCCATCGTGATATTGAGGTCTTTTGTAAGCCTTCGGGGAGGACTCTTCCGAAGGCTTTATAAATTAAAAAAAAATTTTCAGTTGACAACAGTGAGAAATATCTCCTTCATCTGCCAATAATGATTCAAAGCAAAGAGGAAATCCAAATTGCTTATCATTATTTGGACAAATTCTTCAAGTGTTCTTTTAAATGTTCCCGCTTTGACGAATTCATATTCAATCCAAAATTGATTGAATTATTGTTTGGGGAGGCCAAGAAATTTTCTGTTCAAAATTGCCATATTTCTGTTGTGAACTACACTGCCGACCATTTATTCAAATTTGTTTTGACCAATTTGACTGCCGACAAGCTTCGATTTTCTTACACACCAATTTTTGATAACGTTGCGGAGAAATATAAGGATGATTTGTTCAAGATTTTATTAAATGGAAACGACAAGTTTGGCAAAGTTGATTTGTCGTTCTTTTGTCATCCAAAATTTACTCTGAATTTCTACAATGAATTTGTTGAAGTAAGTTAGTTGGGGGTCAACCCTGAATACCTACACCCACAAAGACTTTCAAATTTTGGAAGGGAATATATATAGGGATTACAATAGAGATCGGGGCTGGGCCTGGACCAAGGTTTGGGTTTTTCCTGTACCCAGAGTCCAGGCCCAGGCATTTTTTGACCTTCCTGGGTTTTTCCGGGGCTACAGGATCCGGCCCAGATCAATAAATCAAACCCAGAGTCAAAGAACAGGTCCAGACTTTTCAAAAATCTCGATCTCTACTGGGCTCAACCCAGAATGCTAGGTTTGTCCTCCGGATCCCAGAAAAAAGGCTGGATATTCTGAAAGTTTTTCGGTTTGGATCCTCGATTTAGGGTGGAATAAATATTCCCCTAACAAGGGGAATATTTCTGAGTGCTGGGCAAAGATTTCATTTTTTCATGATTTTTTCGCTTCGTTCTATAAGATTGAAATTTATTTTTCCTCTTCGTTAAAACTCCGTAAAAATAATTTTTTTTTAATTTTTCAGTATGTCGAAACATCCAAAGACTTGTCAAAAGTGGTTTCTTTTATTACTTTTGATTTCTTTACTCACTCAACTCTTGCGTTACATAAGAAAGCTGCGAAGGTTTGCATGAAACAAGAAGATGGCAAAACATTTACAGCCTATCAAATTGACAATATTCACGATCCAAGTGTTCGCTATTTGTTCTGTAATGTTGAGGATTTTAATTCTATGTTCTCTAAACTTGTTGAACATTTTGATTTTGGGAATAACCACGTTAGAGTTTTAATAACGAAGGCTGGTGTAGAAGTTTAGAAGAAGAAAAATATAAAAGATGTTGTTGAGATTTATTGGAGGATTAAATAAATTGTTAAATTATTTTTGTGTAGTTTACCCCCCATAAGCACCGCCCCTTTTTCCCCTCTTCCTTTTATTTAGAAAATGACCACAAGCACCACTTTTCCTTTTATAAAATGACCATTTGGGTCAATATTTTAATTTTAATTAATTTCGCCGAAGAGGAAAAGGGGCGGGGCCTATAGGGTGTAAACTACATAAGTACCTTAAATACATATAGTATTTTTAAAAAATATTTCAAATTTTTTCAATGGTACATGATGCCCTAAAGGGTGTACGGCGATAACGACGCAAAGCCTTAACTTGCTAAAAAATTTTCTGGCCCTTTAAAAATTTTGGTACCAATTCTCATTAGATTGATAAGAAGAATCGTTTAATACAAAATTTGGAAAGATTCGGAAATCTTGAAGCAAGTTATGACTTTGCGCCGTTATGGCCGCGCGCCGGGCTTTACCCATATTTTTCATTGACTTTTTCAGTTAAATTATTTTTTTGTTGATAATTTATTTTCTCATTTATTTATTTTGGTTGATTAATAAAGAATGCCAATCTTTATTTTTAAATATTTTTTAAATTCATAGAAAATATCCAACTTTCATATTAGATTTAATTTTTCCTGAGTTCAGGAGTCTAAAACTACCTATCCAAGTTGCAACTCTGCAAGCTGCACAAACAAAAGGAAATTGAAGCATAAAATTAAAATAAAAAAATTTTTTCCCTTAATTGTCTCTTAATTTCCCTTTAATTTTTAATAATTCTCCAACACTATAAAAATTTTATCTTTTGAAAAAATTTATAGAAGAAAAAAAAATTTTTTTGTCAATTCATTTTAACATCAATTAATTCACCCTCAATCTCATTAAAAATTAATTTTATAAAAAAATATTTTTATAAAAAAATTAAGAAAATTGTTTTAACACAAAAAAAGTCAATTTAACATTTTACAATATTGAATCAACACAAAATTCGGGGTCACTTTAGTACGTGGGTGCAGGCTTTAAATTACAAATGTTATATCATTTGAAAGAGCTAGTCGAGCTGAGTCGAATGCCATCAAAATTAGCTCTAGGAAAAATTTTTGAACCGAGATACAGGCGATTGAAAATCGAAAAACCATAGGGGGGACCAAGCACTTTTTTGGAGTGAAAAATTCGAAAATGCAAATTATACCTCATTCGAAAGAGCTCGTCGAGCTGAGTCGAATGACACCAAAATCAACGGAATCCGACTTGAATGAACCGAGATATAGACCCCTAAAAATCGAAGGTCCAAAAGGGCGATTTTTGGAATAGAAAATTTTTTATACAAATAATACCTCATTCGAAAGAGCTCGACGAGCTGAGTCAAATGACACCAAAATCACCGTGATTGAAGAAGATTAGACAAAGTTACAACAAGAAAAAACAAAGAACCTAAACCTATGGAGCGTCGGCGAGGCGCTTGTGCAAAACCCCGCGCTTCGCGCGGGGTTTTGCGGCACGCGCCTCGCGGGGAGTCTACGGGCGATGGGTCTGGGCTCGTAACATAAACCTATTCCTAAATCCCTTGCTCTGGACGTATTTGGGGCCTCCGTAGCAACAAAAATCTCAACAGATGCCATAGGTAAGGAGCTAAAAGAAAAGATCATAACTTTGTCCAATCTTGTCGGATTTCGTTGATTTTGGTGTCATTCGACTCAGCTCGACGAGCTCTTTCGAATGAGGTATAATTTGCATTTTTGAATTTTTCACCCCAAAAAAGTGCTTGGTCCCCCCTATGGTTTTTCGATTTTCAATCGCCTGTATCTCGGTTCAAAAATTTTTCCTAGAGCTAATTTTGGTGGCATTCGACTCAGCTCGACTAGCTCTTTCAAATGATATAACATTTGTAATTTAAAGCCTGCACCCACGTACTAAAGTACAGCCCAAAATTCATTAAATGAACGTCAATCTCTCTATTTTTATTTTTTGTTACCCCAAGGCCGACTACTAAAGCCTTAAAACACGCATAAAATAGTTGAGAGAGAATAAATGTTTTTATAAATTAATTTTTAAAAAATTATTTTTTTTTGGTTAATTTTTGTTTAAAATGTTGGTAAATGTTGGAATTTTATTTTTGGGACATTACTCATTTTTTGCAAAAATAAAATTAATATTTTTCTTTCATAAAATTGTTTGTTCCACATTTTTGCTTAGATTCATAACTGTTTTGTGTTTTATCTTCTATCAACTTTGTATTTTAAAAATAAAAAATAAACTTGAAATTAAACTTTTTCCGGAATGTGTTTTTATTTATTTTCCTTAAAGTTATAGTTCTTTCCGGAAAATACATATATTAGTCTATTTGTTTTCCGGAAAGTTTATTTTATTTTTTTCCGGAAAGAATTTACATTGTATTTTACTGTAATTATATTTATATTATTTTCCGGAAGAGTATTTAAAATTAAACCTTTTCCGGAATGTATTTTCAAGTTTATTTTATATGTATGTATATTTCATGTTTTTCCGGAAACTGTTTTAATAGTTTTCCGGAAAAAATAATTCAAGTTTTACAAAAGTACGTGTATTAATTATTTATTTAAACTTGTTTTCCGGAAATGCTTCTATAGTATGTTTTTTTAAATTAATTATTTCCCCCCTAAAATTTTCTTTGTTTTTTAGTTCAAAATTAATTTTTGGCTAGACCACCCCAAAGTATCCATTTCTAATTTTAAGTAAATAGTAATCTTTTTGTCATTTCATTAAATTTTTTTCCTTTCCGATTGCCTAATTCTTAAAAGATTAGCACATTTATATTATTCTTTTAATGTTTGCTTTTTAGATTTTCTGGTTAATATTTTTTTGTTTAAATTTATTAGTTAAGTAACTAATGTATTTTTTTTATAAAAACAGATGGTAATTTTAAAATAATTTAAATTTATTTGTGGGAGAGTTAAATAAAATTTTTAGAGACACATTCAGCATATTTTCCGGAAAGCATATAAATTGTATTTCTTATAGTTATATTTATTATATTTTCCGGAAAGTGTAATTAAAAATAAACTTTTTCCGGAAAGGGTTTCGTCTTTTTCATGAAAGTTAAAGTCAATATTCCGGAAAGTATATTTTATTTGTTTTCCGGAAAGTTGTGTTTTTGTTTTGTGTTTTATCTTACAATTAGTTTTTCTAGTTGTTATAGGTATAGTCAATATTCCGGAAAGGAGCTTATTTTATTTACTTGTTTCCTGAAGAAGTTTACTTGCTTCCTTTTATGTTTCTAGCTTTTATGTGTTTTAGCCTTTGTGTTTTTCTAGTTGTTAATTAATGTGTGTACTTTTATTTAATTCTGAAAAATCATAAGCAAGTTTAATTTTAAACCAACTTTTTCTGCAAATAGTCCTAACAATAGAAAATTACTTTTAAAGAATATTGCTAAATTTTGCTAACGGAAAGAGCAAAAAACTTTTTTTGTTGCTTTTAATTTTTATTTTTCTTTTGTTAATTTTTTTGAAACTTGATTTCTTCTTTTAAAGGGGGTTTTATTTATTATTTTTTTCTATTAATTTTTCTGCTTATCTTTTTTTTTGTCTCTCCCCCATTTATATAAATAATAAAATATTATAAAATTTCTTGGATTTTAATTTCCCAAATTTTATTATTTTATTTTTTGGTGCCACAGCTGGTCAATTACTCAATATCCTCCACTGTGTCTACTTCTTTTTTTAATATTTTTTGCTTCTTACGGGTTTATTAGGAAATTTTTTGGTTGTTTTCTGTTGACTAAAGAAAAACAAGAAAGGAAATGTGGATAACCAAAGAAAATAAAATAATTAGTAGAGCACATATGGAGGGATAGATCTACAATTGTTTTTAAATAAAAATAAATATTTATTATTGCTTTTAGTCCATTATTTTAGGGAGCTTCAAGGTGTAGTTGTTTCAAGTTTTATTGAAGCAAAATAAAATTAAACTTGGAGAAATTATTAAACTTGAAGCAAATACAAAAGTTTCCGGAAAGGTTAATTTGCAACCTGAATAAATAATTTTGCTTCAAGTTTATTTTAAATAAATAAACTTAAAATAAACTTGAAGCAAAATAGAAAGGTTTCCGGAAATACTATTAATATTATATTTAGTGAAGGAAGGTTTTCCGGAAAGTTTAATTAAAACTTAGAATAAACCTGAAACAATAAATGTTTCCGGAAAATTTTTAAATATCCGGTAACTTTTTATTTTGCTTCAGGTTTATTATTCGTGCTACAAGTTTTTCCGGAAGTAATATTTAAATGTGTTTTCCGGAATTCAAGTAATATTATTAAAATAATGTGTTTTCTTTTAATTTTCTTCTAATTTTTTCTCTTTAAAATTTGCTAATTATTTTTTAAAAATTAATTATAGCTATAAAATTTATCATTATTTTTCTTGTTTTTTTTAAATTTATTTTTAGATCACACCCCTATTTTTACAGAAAAATACATATAATTTAATTACTTTAATTAATTTAGGTAATAAATTCTCACAAGGTATTTTTTATATTTTTTATTTTTTGGAGAAAATAATTAAAATATTTTTAAAAAATTCTAAAAATATAAAAGTGCTATTAACTGATTACAATCTATATAAATTTTGATGATGATGAATAGCAATCAAAAAATATCCCCCCAAACAATTTTCCCCCACAATTTTGCGAGCGGCTTTTTAACAGAAAATTGAAAAAGAGTAGACAAATCATCTCCCAATCATTATTATTAATGATGAGAATAATTTGGAATGAATTTAGAAACCTTTATAAAAGTGATTTTTGATAGGTGAAGGTCTAATCTAAAAATAGGGGTGAGTGGATAAAATAAAGAAATAATAGGGTAAATTGTTTGTGTTTCTGTACGTTTCTATTTTTCCGGAAACTTTTCTCTGTTAATACTTTTTAAAGAATTTTCCGGAAAATGTGTTTCCAAGGGTTTTCCGGAAACATTTTTTCTGTTGTTTTATAAGTTATCCAAAGTGACTTTCAAATGTCTCTGCGAAACGTACTTAAAATAATCTTTCCGGAATATCACGTCTTGGACTTCCTATCTTGAACTGGACAATTAATCCACACTAGCGAGTAATCTGTCAATTTATTTAATTGACATTCAAAAATATAATCAGCATTTACATTCCAAGAATTGCATTGAAATTCTGGACAACCTAACTTTAATAAAATTTTAATTGAAATATAATATATTAAGCAAAAATTTGGAAAATATTTTTTAGAAAAACATTTTTCCGGAACTATTTTTGTTTTCCGGAAAATATTTTACAATTGTTTCTTGAAAGCTTTCCGGAAATATTTTTGTTTTCCGGAAAAGGGCTTCCTTTTGTTTCTTAAAAGCTTTCCGGAAATATTAACTATAGAGAATAACTCTAAAAAGTGTTTCATGTTTCCCATTATTCACTAAACATTTTCTAAACATTTATAATATTGTACAAAACACATAAACATCCCTATAAGCGTCGAACTGGGTACTTATCCCTTATACCACCTCCCCCCAAAGTAGTGTTCAAAATGTCATATATGGGGTAATAAAGGGTGCTGATCACGATTATGGTGTTTATTTCTCAATATAAGAACCCCCTCACCTATAAATTGTCATGGTTCATAATGGTCAAACTTTCAAGTTTTTATTTAAATAAATATATAGGTATGAGCAATATTAATGCACTAATATTTATTTTGCACTTATATTTATTAATGCACTAATATTTAATATTTATTTTCTGTGTGATTATTGGTCGTTTAATGAGTATATAAACCATTTCATTTATTTGAACCCATAATAATAATAATAAAAATAAATAAAAAATGCCCTATAATTACGACACACTAATGGGGGAATGTCCTGATGAATCAAACGCTGCAAATTTTTTTCAAAATTGCGGTTTGCTTCATACTGAACGTTTCTGCCATTGTGGTAGTCAAATGCGTCCAAGCGTGGTCACAGACCATGGCAAACAATTACCGGTATGGCGATGTCCAACAAAACATTGCAGAGCTACTAAGGGTCTTAGACCCGATACGTGGTTTTTCTCATCCCGACTCCCATTCCACAAGATTCTTAAGTTTATTTATTGGTGGTCGGAGGAACAAACTTCAATTAAATTTTGTCTTAAACAAATTGGGATGGATGATAACACCACTGTCGATTGGCAAGTAACTTAGTTATATATCCCCTCCGATTTTTCATTCTACTAGGTCTATGTATCTAAGGGAAGCCTGCGCAAATTGGGTTTTGAATAGTAAGAAGAATATAGGTGGTCCAGGTTTGATAGTGGAAATAGATGAGGCTATGTTTACGAAACGTAAAAACAACTCTGGTCGAGTTCTTCCGGAGCAGTGGATATTCGGTGGAATTTGTAGGAACAGCAGAGAAGTTTTTATGGTTGCGGTACCTAATAGGACAGCAGACACACTTCTGGGGGTTATTCATGAAAGAATTGAAGCAGGAAGTGTAGTAATGTCCGATTGCTGGAGAGCCTATAATATGGTTGGGGCAGATGGGACCTATAAACATTTGACTGTGAACCATAAATATAACTTCGTGGACCCTGACAGCGGTATGTTTCATGAATATTCCGAAAATAACTTTACTAAAAAGGAGCTCACACACAAACAATAGAAAGGACTTGGCGTTCTGCTAAGGAGCGAAATAAAAGACATAGTGGTACTCACAGACAAATGCTGGACAGCTATTTGTGCGAATTTCTCTGTCGAAGTGATGTTAAAAGAAGAGAAGCTGATCCATTTGAAGAAATCATAAAAGCGATAAAAGAATATATTCCACCAAAATAATTTTATTTAAATAAAAACTTGAAGTTTGACCATTATGAACCATGACAATTTATGGGTGAGGGGGTCCTTATATTGAGAAATAAACACCATAATCGTGATCAGCACCCTTTATTACCCCATATATGACATTTTGAACACTACTTTGGGGGGAGGTGGTATAAGGGATAAGTACCTCGAACTGTCTATTTCTCTTTAATGACCTCCCTCCCCCTCAAAAAAATTATTTTTTTCGTTCCGCTCCACAATTGTTGCACGCGCAGTTTTAAATATCGTTCATCACTCATCCCCCCAAAAACCAATTTTTGTATTTTATATATTACTTATACGCCCTTTTTGCTCCCCTTATTTCTTCTTCCCCTTTTCCGTCGCCGCAATTCGTGTTCAAAAAATATTTATTTTCTCGTTGTGTGAGTAGCAAATTTTCTTTATTCTTCTTTTGCTAATCATTGCTACTTATTTAATTTTTTTGGTTTGATCAAAAATATATTTATATTTATAATAATCAAATATCAACACCGCAACATATACCCGATTCCTCTCCACTATTTTATTTTTTGAAAAAAATAATTTTTTTCTAGAATTTTTAATATTTTTACGCTCCTAAATGTTGTGGCCACTAGATATCGGTCTGGATTTGGATCCAGTGTATCTGGATCCATCCATCTGGATCCAGAGTCCAGGCATTTTTTTTTAGCTATCTGGATTTTTTCTTGATCTGGATTTCCCTGGATCCTGATCAAGAATCCTGTCCAGGTTACTAACCTAAATCCAGATCCGGAATTTTTGAAAATACCGATCTCTAGTGGCCATAACCTTAATAAAAATATTTTTTATTGACCATCACTATTTTTTCTAAAAATTATTTCCCTCTTCCTTCATTTTATTTTTAATATTTTACTATTGCAGTAAAATTTCTCACAATTTTATTATTTGTTCTTCCCGTTTGTTTGTTTACTTTTGTCCATTATTTTTGCTGACCCTCACCTACCCGCAAGTCTTTGACACACAATACACACCTCTTTTCGTGTCTGTTAAAAATCAGAAATTTGAATTGTAAAATTTAAATATTCTCTCGTCTTTATTTTCCTTTATTCTGATATTAGAAAATTACAAATTGTATTTTTCTAAACTAAACCAGAATTTAAATAAAACAGAAAATACAAATTCTGTTTTTTAACTAAAACAAAATTCTGATTTAAAAATAAACTTGAATTACAATTGTAAAAAAATTATAAAACACTAAACTCTGATTTTGTAAAACTAAAAATTACAATTTGTAAAAACAGAATTCTGATTTTATAAATAAACTTAAATTACAAATTGTAGAAAAAGAAAATACAAATTCTGTTTTAAAAATAAACTTGGATTACAATTTGTAAAAAAAATACAAATTCTGATCTTATAGAATTGTAATTTACTTTTGTGGTTAAAATTTTTGTATTTTACTCTTCTCCTAATTAATCTACATTTCTTTAATATTTCTTCTAATATTATTTAATCAAAAACACTTTTCGTCATCAACATAGTAAAAATGGCCTAGTCCTCTTTCCGATCTCTAATTAAATTATTTATCAAACAAGTTTATCATCATAATTAATTTTTATTTAATATAAATGATTAGAGATTATTAGAATATTTTAATATTTTTTTAGAAAAATATTTAGTTGGGTACATCCAAAAACTGCCACACCTTTTACTGACCTCCATTCTCTCCCCTATTTATGCTTGGTTGCGCTCGTTCGTGTATTTTACTGCGAACCAATTTTCTGATTTATTAAAGAGTTTTTGGTGGATTTTTGTCCACTCATCTATTTTTTAATCTATTCATTTTAAATCAGGGTTTCGATCTCGAATTTTTAAAAATCCGCAAAATTGATCGAAAAAATCCGCATTTTATATCAAAAATCCGCAAAAAATTATCAAACCCAAAAATTGAATTTAAATCACTTTATGTATGGTATTTTTCGTCTTCTACAATTGAATTAAGCAATTTTTTTATTACTAATGATCATCATATGAAAATCCAACAACTATCTAAAAAATCACACTTGCATTTTTGTCGCGGAAGATGTCGCAAATTTTTATTTCTTCCATTTTCAGCGCCGCAGGCGAAAATTTTTTTATTTTGGAAGACCCTTAAGCCAAAAATCTTTCATTTTAGGCCAGGCAAAAAATTTTGAGGATTTTGGAAGATCAAGGACACATATTCCTTCCTTTTTTGCGCCGCAGGCGAAAATTTTGAGAATTTTGGAAGGCCAAGAAGCCAGATTTCTTCCATTTTCAGCGCCGAAGGCGAAAATTTTGAGGATTTCAGAAGGTCTTAGCGGGAAAATAATGACATTTTTGCTAAAAACCACAAGAAAATATAAAAAATCCTCATAATCTTCAAAAGACCACAAAAATCCGCAAATCCGCATTTTTAAAAATAATCCTCATCGCTCTATCAAAAAACCACAAAATGAGGAAAAATCCGCAGATATCGAAACCCTGTTTTAAATGCTTTTTAACTATTTTATTTTCTAAATTTTACGAGAAGCAATTTTATTTTTATGGCGAATTGAAGGTTAAAAATCGAGATTTTTGTGTATTTTATAATATTTTTGTATTTTAGGTTAGTTTACAAAATCAGAATTTGTAATTTTAGATTTTTTGCAATTTGTAATTTTAAGTTTCAGTTATATTTCTTTTTTACAATTTGTAATTCAAGTTTATTTATAAAATCAGAATTTTTATTTTTTTTCAAATCAGAATTTTTAGATTTTTACAATTTGTATTTTTAAGTTTATAAAATCAGAATTTCTTTTTACAATTTGTAAAGCAAGTTTATTTATAAAATCAGAATTTTGTATTTTTTCTTACAACTCTATATTTAATTTAATAAAAAAACCCTTTATTTTTCTCCACTTTTTTAGCACAATTTTTAACAAACTAGGCCACTATTCAATACAAATATCCACTTATGACTCTACGAGTAATTTTATTTCTTTACTAAATTTTTTTTCCTTTTCTTAAATGATTGCCTAAGCATCCACTCAACTCTTTTCAATCAAAAAAATCTTTCGCCGCAACGGTAATCGAAAATAGCGATTTTAATCGAAAAATAATTTTTTTCTCTTATTTTTTTTTACAAAATTCAGAATGTTTGTATTTTTTAAATTTTTTTCTTGCAATCAGAATTTGTGTGTTTTCGTCATTGAAATTTTGTTAAATCAGAATTTAGCGTTTTTTTACAATTTTTGTATTTAATCTAAGTTCAGTTCTTCTTTACAATGTTTATTTCAAGTTGGCCTATATCAGAATTTCATTTTTACAATTTGTGATTTTTAGCATTTACAAAATCAGAATTTAGTGTTTTATTTTTTTACAATTTGTAATACAAGTTTATTTATAAAATCAGAGTTTGTATTTTCTTTTCCTACAATTTGTAATTCAGGTTTATTTATAAAATCAGAATTTGTGTTTTTGTTAAACAAATCAGAATTTGTATTTTCTGTTTGATTTAAATTCTGGTTTTAGTTTAAAAAATACTATTTGTGTTTTGTAATCTCATCAGAATTTATAAAATATCAGAATAAGAGGAGAGAAAACTATAGTTGAAATATTGTAAATTTTATTTTTAACAAATATTTTTCCTCCAAATAAAATTTTTTAATAAAATTCATATAAAATCTTTATTTACTTTTTCTCACCTTTCAATAAACCATTTTTTCTCCCTCTCCGTTCCAAAAGTAACAAATAATAAAAAAAACAGGTTTTGCATTAATATATTCTCTACTTAATATAAAATGTCCTTCTTGACAATAATCTATTTTATTTTTATTTTTTTATTTTTCATTCCTTGTTTGGCTCATCCCTTTTTTACACACCTTTCTAAAAGTTATATTCATTTTTTATTTTTTTTACCCCCAGAAACGTGAGGAAAAAAAAGTTTTTTTATTATGTGTTGTTGCTTCAAAATTCAATAACTTTTTGTTAATTAATTTTATAAATTTTAATTTTTGCTTTATTTTGTAGCTAATTTTCTCCTCTTTCTTTTGACCTTTAGATCATATTTTTATCTTTACTCGTTCCAAAGTTATGGAGAAAATAGTAGCTGCGGTTATATGGCTTATGAGCTATTATTTATTTTTTTTTCTCCATTCACACATTTTTTGTGATGATCAAAATCGGTTTTTGTTTGTAATCCTCCCCTAATTAAATATATAAAATTATTTTTTGTCTATTATAGTCCTAAAAAACAATCCAGTATATTTTTAGGAAAGAATATTAATCTCTAAACCGAAAAATGTTGTGTTTTTGTGGGAGTGTTTTTGCGCGGTTTCTATTGGAGGGGATAATCATATTTTATACTCTAATGTTTTTTAATATGTTTTTGGAGTTGTTAGGAGTGGTTTTTAATAATTGCAAACTTTTTACAATTTGTAAAAAAAACTAAGTTTATTTTAAATAAATTCATAACTTTGTTACAACTTATATTACAAATTGTAAAAGGTTTATTTTTAAAATTGTAAAAGCCTTATTGAAAATGTAAACTTTACCAACCTTTTTTACAAATTGTAAAACTTTACAGACTTAAAACTTTTCAACTGCAAACTTTGCCAACTTTTTACAAATTGTAAATTTGTCTAAAACATACCAACCTTCTACTTTTTTTACAAATTGTAAAAACTTTTTACAAATTAATTTATTTAACTTTAAAAACTTTTTTACAAATTGTAAAAATTTATTGTTGTAAATTGTAAAACTTATCGACAATTTATCGAAAAAAGTTCACCAACTTTTTACAAATTGTAAAAACCTTATCGAAACCTTACCAACCTTTTACAAACTTGACAAACTTTTTTTACAAATTGTAAAAACTTTTTACATATTAATTTATTGTTTTACCATTATTCTATATTTATTTATTTATTTTTATTATTCCCCTCATTTACACCTTTTTTTCTACCTAAAAACTTTATAATTTCCTTCCATCGACTGTCAGAAAAAGTAATTTATTTTTATTTTTCTATTTAGTTGCAATGCTTCTTTTCTCATAATTTTTTGTTCAATTTACTTTCTAAATAATTATTCTTAATTTTGTTGCGCACAGATTGTTGTGTTGTTTTTGACTAAAACTTGTGTTGCTTTTCTTATTTTAAATAAATAAAATTTATATTTATTTGAAATTTTTATTTTTTTTCAAAAAATTGTTAGGTTTTAATGTCAAAAATTGTCTTCTTTCCTTTTATTTTTTATTTCTCCTATTCCCACAACTTTTTACAAATTGTAATTTTTATGCAAATTGCGAAAACTTTATTGCAAATGTGCTAACTTACCAACTTTTTACAATTTGTAAAATTGCTAAAACTTTACAACTTTCTACAGATATTCACTAAAAAACTTTTTACAATTTGTAAAAAGTTTTGGGAAAATCTCTCATCATTTTCGGTATAACAAAAAGAATATTCCGCTTCAATAAATAGCGCAAAGGCTACAAAACAAATAATTATATTGTTGTTTACAGCAGGCTTGTATTTATTTGAGATGACCACATACTACTCCATAATTATTTTCTCTATCTTCTAACCTTTTTTCCCAAACAATTTCACTAACAAACCCACCAATTTTTATTCTTTCATTAAAGCTAGAAAAGGCCAAAAATAATTTAATAACCCTTAAATATGTGAGAATATTTTTTTTTAATTTTTTTTAAAAATTTTCTCTTATTTTGCTTCAAAAAATTAAAAAAAATTTCTAACAAAATTTTCCAAAATTTTCACATATTTTTTCAATTTTCACACTCATCCCGTTTATTCACCTTTTACTTTTATTTTGCTTTTGACATGTTTTTCTTTTTTTTAAATTGCCCTCATTTCCATTGACTTTTTAATAATTTATTTATTTTTATTTTTTTTTAGATCCGTTTTGATAAAATAAAAATTATATTTTTGTGTAAATTGTTGCTTATTTAAAAACAACGCGGATTTGCTTCATAATTAGTTTTTTTTATTTTCTTCAAAACAACTCATTGAATTGCATGTAATTTTGTTTTGAGTTGACTACGTAGCAATTAAAAAGTGAGGGAAAAGCAGCAAACAATTAATAAGAAAATTATAACTTCTGCAAAACAAGTAGGAGGCACTCTTTTGTATTTTTATTAAATTTAAAATCAAGGTCAGAATTAATAATTCAATTTGAGTTGAATTGTATATTCTGGTTTTCCTTTAGTAATTATAATTCCGGAAAATAAACTTAATTAATATTTATAAGTTTCCGGAAAATAGATTTAAGAGTTATAATGTTTCCGGAAACTTATTTTTAATGTAAAGGTTTCCGGAAAATACACATATTTTTATAGTTATAGTTTCCGGAAAATATATTATTGTTATAACTTTCCGGAAGATAATTTTAAGTGTTATAATACTTCCGGAAAATAAATTTTGAGTTATAATGTTTCCGGAAAACTTATTTTTAGTGTTAAGGTTTTCCGGAAAAAATATATTTTAGTAGTTATAGTGCTTCCGGAAAATAAACTTTTAGATTTCTAATGTTTCCGGAAATATTTTTTGGTGTTATAATTTTCCCAAAAATTAATTTTTGGAGTTATAATCTTTCTGTAAATCAATTTTTCCTGAAAATATTTTTCCGGAATAATTTGCGATTTATTTTAAACAGAAATTCACTATTTTTAAAAAATATTTTGACGTATGTATCAATAAATTATTAACTCCATAATTTAATTAATTATGTGTTTGTACATAATTAATTTAAATTATGACTTAAGTATAGCTTTTTTAATTGTTGGTCTTAAGAAACAAGATTATTTAGATTACTTGTTTTTGGTATTTTGTAGTTTTAACTATTAATTAATTAAATGATTGAAGAGTATTTGCGCTTGAATAATATTGAAAGGACGTTAACTTAATCATTAAAAGCATTTAACACTTGAGAAATAAATTACGGAAAAAGTTAAGTAACAGGACTTTACTTTCTTCTAGTTATTTACTTGCTTTTTTAATTACTTCTGAAACATTGTTATATTAAAAATTATAAATGTTTTTGTGAAGCATAGCTGAAGCAATAATTTTTAAAATATTTTCCGGAAAACTTGTTTCCTGCATATTCAATATATTTTCCGGAAAGTTTGGAATATTATATTTTCCGGAAAATTATTTATTTAAAATATATTTTCCGGAAAACTTGTTTCCTGCATATTCTATATATTTTCCGGAAAGTTCTATTCTTCAATAAAGTGTCTCCGGAAAGTTATATTATATTTTCCGGAAAATAAATTTTATAATACCTATATTTCCGGAAAACTGGTTTATTTCCTGAATATTTCCTTAAATATAAATAATTCCTGAAAACAAAATTGTTGTTTCCGGAATATATTTTCCTGAAAACTTATATTTCTATAACTTATATTTTTTAGTTTCTCTTCATTATGGCTTCAGTTTGGTCTTGGAATGATCTTCTTAAAGGTTTCTGTTCTTGTAGCAATTCAACAACTGCACAAACTAGTGAACCTATTTCCAAAATGAAAGATGTGGAGAAACAAAACAACAATTCTAATAAAACAATATTATCAACAACAAATTCATTAAATTCTGATATTAATAATATATGGGGAATGGATCAGTCTTGGTGTTCTTCAACCTTAGGGTGGGTATCTTTTTTAAATTAAATTTGTGTGAATGATGAAAGGAGTTTAAAAAAGTTGGTAAACTTAAGTTTGTAAAAGGAAAATATATTCCTGTAATAGGTATGCGAATATAATTTCCGGAAATTTCTATTCTCGTTATATTTCCGGAAGGTTTATAATTTATTATTTTCCGGAAAACTTTGTTTTTGTTTTACAAGATTATTTACTAACAAACTTTCCGGAAATATTATTAAATAAGTATTGTGTTTTTCCGGAAAAGACAAATATACTAGAGATGGGCGTCATGGAGCTTCACTTTTGGCGTTCCTTGATTATTTTTAATAATCGTTTTTCCGGAAAAGACAACTAAAACATTTTAAGAATGTTTTCCGGAAGCATGTATTCATTTATGTATACCAGTGATGTGCGCCATGGCGTTTCACTTTTGGCGTGCTACGCGCAGCCCTGATTTCTATGTTTTCTTGAAATTATTTTTCGATAACTATTTTTTTATTTTTATTATTTTTGAGTATTTATGAGGGATATTTTTAGAGGTTTCAAATCCTGTTGAGAAAGAAATAAATATATTTATTTGAGGATTTTTGTTGTTATTTTTTATGTTCATTAGCGCGTGTGTGCGATTTTGAATGCCGATAAGGCGATTATTGAGAGATAAAAATAAAAATTGATAGATTTTAGAATATAGAGAGGTGAAATTCAGAATAATATTTTTAATAATTTATTTAACTCAACTTTCCTTTTTATTTAAAAAATATAAAAATAGGGCATCACACAAAAATGAAAATTTATTTATTTAAAAAACCAGCGCGCGGCACTCATCTCTTTTACTCATTTTCATTATTTTTTTTATTTTCATTTTCTCTTATTTATTTTCCTATATTTTTAGAATTATTTTTTTTTGTTATTTTTGTCTCTTTATTTTTCATTTTTTTTAAATTCATCATTTTAACATTTTTTCCTACATAAACAATTCCTATTGTTTGCTAATCTCTCCGCGCGAAAAATTCTCGGAAAAAAATAAATTTTTTAATGAAAAATACCTTTATTTATTTATATAAATTTTTTCTTATTTTATTAATAATTAAATATTTATTTGTAATTTTTGTTATTTTTATTTATTAGTATTACTTGTTTTTATTGATGTTTCTATTTAATTCTGGTTCTATTATTATTTGTTTCTGTTTTGTATTTTTCATTTAATTCTGATTTCTGTATTTTAGGTTAATTATTTGTATTTCTGATTGTAATTCTGGTGTGTATTTTCTTTTGAAATTGTAATAATTCTGATTGTATTTTTCGTTAAATTCCGATTTTCTGTTGTTTCAATCGAAAATACAAAAACCAGAATTACAAATTGTAATTCTGATTTTTATTGTTATTTTAGTTCTGATTTGTATTTAATTTAATTCTGATTTTTTTCTTTTCTGTTAAACATGTGTATTTCTGGTTGCATTTCTGATTGTAATTCTGATTTGTATTTTCTTTTGAATTTGTAATAATTCTGGTTTTTATTTTTGTATTTTTTTGTATTTTCCGGAAACATTTATTTAATTCTGATTTTTATTAAATATTTGTATTTCTGTTTTTTTCTTAACGTCAATAAAACATCAGAATTACAAATTGTAATTCTGATTTGTATTTTATTTTTCTTTAGGTTTATAACGTCTATTAAATTTCGTGTACATTTGTTGTTTGTGTTCTGATTTTTTGTATTTTACTAATTTAATTAATTACAATTAATTGCTCTCTTTTTCCGGAACGATCTCTCTTTTTCTTGCCTTCTCTCTCCTTTTCATTTCCGGTTGTATTTTAAAAGTAATAAATTGTAGTAACCAAGCATTTCTTTTCTTTATAGATTTGCGCTCTTGTCTTTTTAATTTTTTTAAAATTTTTTAAAATTAAGATTGTAATAATTACAAAATAAAAATACAGTAAATATGTAAATTTCCTCTTTTGTATCTTTTGATTTTTTATTGTGTTTGTTCGGACCGAAACGAGCTTTCTAATCGAAATGAAAGTATAAGGGATCGGACCGAGATGAGAGCTCGAACTCAAAAATCAGTTGTAGACTCAATTTGAGTTGTAGACTCAATTCCCGTATAACCCTCCCATTCCAGTCACTAATTTGTATTTTTTTTGTGTTTGTATTTTTTCGTTTGTGATTGTCAAAAATTAAATTATTATCATTAAAAAATTTTTTTCTAATTTATCTAGTTATTAATCCTATTTTAAAATATTAATTTCAATTTTAGTTAATACTAATGTTTAAGTATCTCTACTCATTTTAAAGCCGATTTTCCTCTGTCTTTTCTAAAATATTTTTTTCCGGTACTTTATGGATATGTCACCCCCCTCCTATTTTGAGTCTCAGTTTTCCTTATACGTAGAAAATGGTCAGAAATTATTTTCTTCACCATGTCAATCATTTTTTTCCTCTTCAAGTATTTTGCTTGTTTATTTTGCCTTTTCACATATTTTTGAATTTTGTACTTACATTTCTTCACTCATTTCGTTTCTACATTTACCAAATTTCACTTATTTTGCTTGAAGAAAAAAATGATTGACATGGAAAAGAAAATAATTTCTGACCATTTTCTACGTATAAGGAAAACTCTGAGACTCAAAATAGGAGGGGGGTGACATATCCATAAAGTACCTTTTTTCCTCTCTTCATTTTCACTTGTCAACCTTTCTTTTAGTTTTAAATATATCCTTTAAACATAAATAAATCTTTTTTTTCTTTTTTCAGTCCTGGACCTTTAAAAAAGAATTTTTCAGAGTTTAAACTCTGTCATCTATATCTAAAATTAATTTATATATTTTTAAACTTTATTTTATTTCCAACCAATTGACTCTCTTATTTCTCTATTTTTAAATGATTTTATAGGCTTGGTTGTTGCATTTTTAAATATCATTTTTTTAAATAAAATTGGGTTGTTGGTTCGAAGTCGAACCTTTAAGTTTGTCGTGATGTCCTAAAAAAATTTTCACAATCAGATGTCCTAAAAATAGGCGATCTTATATGATACGTCCTAAGTTCCAGGTTTTTTTTCAATTTTTGGGAATAGCAGCAAGCTTAATCTCGCAGGATTCAGTTCAGTTTGAAATAATTTAAAGAAAATTTAATTTTCTAATTCTTAAATATTTTTTTTTTAAATTGTATTTGCGTCGCTAAAATTTTTTTGGTCTAGTTTTTGGATTTTGAAGAATTTTCTAGATCTAGAAAAATATTTTTTCCCTTAATTATTAATCCTTTTTTTAAATATTAATTTTAAATCTAATTTTGGTATCAGTCTTCTCCTTTCTCTTTTCTTTATTTCTTTCAAATTTGTATTGTCAGTAAAATAATAATGTGTATTTTACTATTAAATTAAATCAAAACTCTTGACTGATTATTTTTCTTTTTATTTATTTTTTTTTCTTTTTTTTAATCCCTTTTGAATCAAATCAAGCGTTAATAAATTCATTTGAAGAGAGAGAATTTACGCAATAAAAAATTTCTAAAAAATTATTTTCTCACCCTTTTTTAACTTCTTTTTCTTTCACCCAACAATTTATATATATTTTTATAACCAGCCTTGGTAATTAAATATTAATTGAATTAAATCAAGTGACCTTCACGGAGGGGGGGGGGTTTGTGTCCTTTTAATATATAATAAATTTAATTATTATTTTTTTTTGATAGAGGGGGAGGAGGGTTATCGAATCTCTCAGACATCTCTCAATTATGACACCTGCTTCCCTTCTCTAATATGGTTTTTCCTTCTCCCTCTCTCCTCGTCATCCACCAAATATGCTTGTTTTTTTTTAGTGGTGCCATTTAACTATTTAATT
Source organism: Meloidogyne luci (assembly GCA_902706615.1). Classification (NCBI taxonomy): domain Eukaryota; kingdom Metazoa; phylum Nematoda; class Chromadorea; order Rhabditida; family Meloidogynidae; genus Meloidogyne; species Meloidogyne luci. The sequence continues at coordinate 42,059 of CACSLI010000168.1, read as the reverse complement.
AACCATTTAACTGTTTGCCATTTAACTTTCCTTCATATATCGGCTAAATTGTGCCATGAAGGGTGATATAGGAACCTGATCTGACGAGTCAACAACTAAAAGGAATATTCTGTAATGCCGTCCCAAAATCCCAGTTTTTTAGATGTTCTCGGTTAACGGGATTTTCGATGTTAATCCCAAGGGGTTCAGTCCTGTTCGAAAATTTTCCTGTTGAAAATCTTCAAAAAATCCTTTCGGCATCCTTTGATTTTCGAGTCTACCGGCACTAATTCCAGCTCGAGATTTCCCCAAAAACATCCTCGACTCTACCAGCCGTTTTCACTTTTTTTATCTCAACTTTTGTCCTTTCTACTTAACACCAAACCACCACCATCAATTTTTTTTCAACCTCTCTCCTCGTCAACCCCCCAAAATATGCTTGTTTTTTTGGTTATTTTTTCTTCGTCCTTTTCCATCTTTTTTTTGCATTTTTTTTTGTTTTTAGAGGCGACATCTGGTTGTTGACTATAATAACGGCATTTCCCTCTTGCAATCATCGTCTAACCTCTATTTTTTTTAAAAATTCCAATCTTTTCAGACAATATGGCGGTCATTTCCCTTATATTTTCATTATAGTGCACAAAAATTGAAAAAAAAGAATTATTATTTTTGTATAATTCAGTATTGTAAATGGAGGACATATCATCTAAGGTAGCCGAAACCAGACGAATCTTTAAACGCCGAAGACTCTAACCCGACCCTCGACCCCCAACACCGTGCGGGCAAAACCTCCGACCCGTCCCCCGACACCCGACTAATTTTTAGGCAAAAACCCCCGACCCGAACCCCGAATTTTTTAGAATGTAAAATTAATCAACTCTAGTTTAAAGCAGAATTTGTGTTTCTGAATTAACTATTAAAATTAAAAATCTCAATCATTAAAAATCGCAATTTTAGTTTTTTCGTATCTCCTGAAATTTTTTCATCATCTTTGCCATTTTTACGAAATTAAATTATAATTCTTTTTGCTAATCCTTTCGTTATTTTTTCAGTTATTTTCGCTGTTCTAATTTTCTTATTTTTTCTTATTTTTTTCATTTTCAAAGTTAAAAAGAAATCTTTAAAAAAAATAAAAGGGCAAAAAAATGCCAATACAACAACATCAAAATGTTTATTTGCCTTATTCATCTACCTATTCTTCCAATAATAATTATTATTCCTCTTCATCTTCTCGTATTCCTTCATATTTTCATTCACCTCAACTTGGTGGACGTAATAGTAGTAATAGGCGATTTCAACGTCGAACACAACTTAGTCGGGATCAATTACTTGGAGGGTCATTACGTCAATCTGAAGAAAGGGAACAACAACAAAAGAAACAAAAACAAATAAATAATAAACAAAATAATTCACAAATAACAATGTCACCCCCATTAGCAATGAGAAGACTTAGTAGAAAATGCCAACAATGGCTTAGTGGAAGGTGTGTTGTAGGGACGATACATAGTATAGGACGAAAATAAAAAATAAAAATAATTAAGGAATTTTTTTGGATAATTTTCAGTCAGAAAATATCGAAAATAAAATTATTTCAGATTAAAAAAAATTTTTTTTAGTCTTGAGTTTTGCAAATGTCGAGCCCCAACTATATTTTTACGTTTTTGCGCACAGCTTGTATTTTATTCGCGAAAAATACAAATCAGAATTTTACTTTAAAAAATACACACAAATACATATTATTTCAGAATTTAATAATTCTGGTTTAAAATACAAGAATTAAAAATACAAATACAGAATTAAATATTTCAGAATTGTAAATACGACGATAATTCTGATCTTCTTTTCTATTAATATAAATTAAAATCAGAATCAGAAAATCAGAATTTACTTATCTTTTATATTTTCAGAATTTATGTATTTTTGTATTTTAAAAACCAGAATATTTAATTCCGAAAAATATACTCGTGTGTTTTTGTATTTCAGAATCAGAATTTTTTGTATTTTTCTGTGTTTTAATTCCTTTTTCTGAAAAAAATTTTTTTTGGCGCACCGCTATGATATCTTTTAAACAAAATTTTATTTGTTGACAATAAAAACAAAATATTTTCTTCTCTTATTTTTGCTTCTAATTTTCATCCTCTTTTATTTTTATATATATTTATGGCCTTGTGTTAAATTGTCATTTCCGGGGCAGCTTTTTAAAGAGGCAGCTTCTTAAGAGGATATATTCTTTTAGATTTGCTATTAAAAATAGAAAAAATTTTTAGGCGTAAAATGACTGTGAAGGGGGTATGAAATGGAAGAGGTGAGGGGGAGAGAGGGAAGGGAGGGAAGAAAGGAAAGATTAGCCATCACAGCTGGACATTTAATCTTTTAAAATTTTGTTGAGGGAAAGGAAGGTTTTTTGGTAAAATAAAAATATATTCGAGGCGATTAAAAAGATTTGAAGGAAAATGAGAAGAAAGAGATTAATTTTGAGGACAAGGACAAGAAAAATGTGTGTTGTTGTTTTTAAGGGTTATTTTTAGGAATTTTTAATTGTTGAGTTAGAATATTTATGACTGTGAGGGAAATTCTTTTTTTAGTAATTATTAGAAAAATAAAAATAAAATTTTTTATCCTCTGCATCTCTAACCTTTTCACAGTTTGAATTTTTTAGTTTTATTTTTTTGTTTTATTATACATATGTACTTTTTAGTAGATATTTTTCCCTCACTTTCGTAACATTATTTAAAGTTTACTTTGCTTCCTTTTCCGACTTTGCTTCCTTCCCTTTTTGTCCTTTTAAATTTTGCACTTTTATTGTCTTCTTTTAACCTGTACATAAATGCTTTAATTAAAGGCAGGTACTTATATTTTTCGATGCCCTCCTTTGTTAACTTATTTAAATATGGGCTTCTAATAAATCCATTCTTTAATCAAAGCATTTATGGATGTTCTTTTCTTTATTTTTCTCTCCCAGATTTACTAAAAATATTAGTTTATTTTTAATATTTAGTAGACGATTATCCGGCCAAATAAAAGGGAGGGGGTACGAGAAAGGGTAAAATTGAGAGAGAAATTAGAAAAAAATAATACGAGATGAAAAAAGAGATGGGGAAGGGGGGGGGGATTTTAGAGAGCCGATGAGAATATATTCTTAAAAATTTTAATAGTCGATTGGGCAGGAAAATAATAATAAAAAATATTCGGCCTAAACAATTAACCACTAAAAAAGGCGGTTGTTGTGTCTATTATTATTTTATTTAACGAATAGTAAAAAATGAGTAATCAAAAATCATTAAAAGTCGGCCTTTATTTTTGTGATATATTTTTTTAGTTTTACCTGTGTCCCTAAAATTAAAAAAAATTTTTTTAATAAAATTAAAAAAAATTTTTTTTAAATTTATTTCTGGCAAAGACACAACGCCAAAAAGATTAATTAATTTTTTAAATCAAAACGCCAAAAATTTTCTTCCTTTAATTAATTAAAAAATTCCATAACACCCTTAAATTCCATTTCTCTCGCAATGCTGACTAAGTATTTTTAGTTAACTTAAATAAACTTTTATTTAACGAACGAGAGACTGACTGGTCACAGATGTTTTGTTTTGTCATTATTTTAATAAAAATACTGGCGTCATATTTTTATTAATAAAATTATATTTTGCTTTATTTTATAAGGCTTAAATAAACTTGGAAATTATTTCATTTTTATAATATTGTAAACTTATTTTTTTTAATTCCGCCTTGTTTATTTAGAAAGTTGGTAAACTTAAGTTTTTAGGTTTACAAAATTATTTTTGAGTTTTAAATAATATTTAAAGTTTGCAAACTTAAAAATGGGGTTATTTAAGAATTTAAAACTTAGGAACAAGTTGCAAACTTGTTTTTATGTTTTCAACTTGTTTTTAAGTTTCCAACTTGTTTTTATGTTTCCAACTTGTTTTTATGTTTCCAACTTGTCTTTATGTTTCCAACTTGTTTTTATGTTTCCAACTTGTTTTTATGTTTTCAACTTGTTTTTAAGTTTCCAACTTGTTTTTAAGTTTACAACTTTCCTTTAAGTTTTAAACTTATTTTCAAGTTTTAAAGGTTTAAATTAACTTGTTTTTAAGCTTGTTGACTTATTTTTGAGTTTGCAAACTTGAAACTTTCGTTTAAGATTGTAAACACTATATTGAAGTTTAAATTTAAAGTTTATTTTTAAATTTTAAAGCTAAAAATTTGTTTTAGGATTACAAACTAGGTTTCTTAATTATTCTCAGAATTAACGGTTTTTTACGTCTTTTTGCTATTTCTTTTTAATTCCATTAAAAAAAATTTTTTTGAAATTAAAAAATAATTTTCCAAAAAAAATAATTTTTCAGACGAAATACAACAACAACAACAGCACCTAGCCCAACTTGCCATTTTAACAACAACATTAACGGACCTACAAGCCTTTCATTATCAGCTTCTTTTGCTTCTCCAGTTCCCCCATCATTTCGACCTTTTCGGCATCGAGAAATGAAGCAAAGGAGGGTAACTAATGGGGATTTTCTTGGTTTACTCGAAAGAATGCAAAGTCAAAGAATGGATGAACAACGTTGTTATTTGCCTTTTAATAATAATAAAAATGGAAGTGGAAGTGGTGGTGGATTTAAGGTGGGGACTTTTGATAAATAATTAGGTACTTGTTGAAGGGTGAAACATATTTTTGAGGATTTTTTTCAAAAAATTTGTTCTTAAAATAATTTTTTAAGAAATTAAACGAATCTATTTTTAAACAAAAAATCTGTAATTTTTAACAAGTTCCAACCAATAAATATTAAATAAATTGGCGGGTTGATTTTTATTTGCCAAAATTACATTTTTATGTTTAAAAATGTGGTGTACCCATTTTTTTATTCTATTCGGATTTCAAGGAATTTCTTTTCGTCCCAAATTCTTAATAAATATTTAATTGTTCCAAACCTTCTAATTTTTTCTTACTTGATAATCATCTTAACATTCTCTTCAAATTGTTTACCTATACTTAATAAACAACATAAGGGGATCACTTTACTAGTATGATAACATTAAATATTTAATAAGCTTTATATAAACACAAACACAAAAATATTTAAATCACGCGCATCCAGTTTTTTTTATTATTTTTATTTTTGCTCTAATTACTTTCTTCTTTTTTTACTCCTTTTTTCCGGTTTTTTATTAAAAAGAAGAAGAGGAAGAAAAAATATTCTCGTCAAGAAAAAAAGAAAACAATGAAGTAATGAATTAATAAAAAATTAAAGGAGGAGTAGGAGGGAGTAAAGCTTATTAACGAGAATTTTTGTAAAAATAAAATAAAAATAATGAAAATAAATGATTTATTTATTTTTTATATTTTTTAAGGAATTTATATTTTTGTGTGGGATTTATTATTAGATTTTATTATTATTATTTTTAATTTTATTTTTTAAAATGATTTTTCTTTTTTTTGTAGAGGGGGCGGTAGTTTAAATTAAATAACTCCTTCAATCTTTGGTCTAAAATTCTGAAATTTTTAACAAAGCTCAATAACATTATTAAGAATATTTTCACAAATTTTTAACAAAATATGTTTTAAACTGAAAGAGTTATTAATGTTTGTTCACCTCGCAGTAACTTATCACGCCCTAAGTATAATTTAATCGACGTAACTTACACAATCTTTATTTAAAATTCTGAAATTTTTACCTAAGCTAAATAACACTATTTTGAATGTCTGTTTAAATTTTCATGAAAATATCTTTTATTATGACAATTTTATTTTGTTTACCTCGTCGTAGCGTACCAGCCTCTAACTACTTTAATCTTTTATTTTGGCCATAACTTTAAATTTACTTGATAAAAAATTCTGAAATTTTGAGATCTGTTAGTTAACACTCTTAACTATATCTGTGCAAAATTTTAAGATTTTAGGCTGTCATAATTTTGTTTTTTTTAATTCTGCGCCTAGGCGCCCCCACTTAATTATTCTTGTTTTTCAGTCTTTTCTAGTTCTATTTATTTAATTTTTAATTATTCAAGCAGAAGAAAATTATCTTTCTTTATTTTAATATTTTTTTGTTTTCTTTTTATTATATTTTTTTATTAAAAATTAACACCAAAAATTATCCCTAAAAACATAACAACCACAGGTCGCAGAAGCATCCAAGTGGAATAATTTTTGCTAGGCGTGTCGGCGTCTAGTCTTTTTCTTCTTTTTTTATAAACTTTCAGGGTCAAGAAAAATTATAAATATATTTTATATTTGCTTTTAATCTCAGATTCCAGAAAAATAATTAAATTATATTTTTAAAAGAATATACTCAGATATATCCTTTTATATTTAAATTCCGCCTGCTTCAAGAAAAATCCGCCTGCTTCAAAATTTTTGATTATTTAAAAAACTTTTTAGTCTTTAATTTATTAATTCCGCCTGCTTCTACTTTTTAACACTCCAAGCATGTTCTATAATATATTCCGCCTGTTTTACAATTATCTAATTTTTTACAAATTGTAATTTATAATTTTTATATTTGTAAAAATTCCGCCTGCTTCTACTTTTAATAAAATCAAGTTTTATTTTATAATTCCGCCTGTTTCACAATTATCTCAACATATTCTTACAAATTGTAATTTAAACTTTCATACTTGTAAAAAATTCCGCCTGCTTCATTATTATACTAATTATAGTTTCTATTATTGTCTATTTACACTTTGCAGCAGCACTTAACCCTACGACCTTAAAAATACAAATACTTGAGAGAAATTTTTTCTTTCATTTTTCTTTTTTATATTTTTAAGCTAATAACATCTTAAAATACTTTAAAAATAAGCAAAAAAATTATTATGTATTTAACAAAATAAATAGCTTTGCGCACTTGTGTAAAACTCTCCTTAGTTGCTTCTCCTTATTTTTCAGTTTTAAAAGTAAATTATCTCCGGGATTTGTTTCTTTTCATTTTATAGCTGACCGAAATTCCATTTAAAAATACCACACAATTAAAAAGTCAAAATAATTTTATATCATTTTATTTTAAAAATAAGGGCATCGGGGAGAGTACATAAATATCACTTTGACCGACTAACATAAAATAATGTGATATTATATATCCGATTTGAAAATTATATAGGGGGAGATGAAGGAATTTTAATTTTATTTATAAGTAGTTGAGAAAAAAATTTTTTGTGCAAAAGTTTTTATATTTTTTCTAGATCATCTCCATTTAATTTAATTATAGATGGTCTTTATTAATTCAGGCGGATTTTTATTGGAGTAAAACTGAAGCAGGCGTAATTTTTATAGAAACTGAAGAGTACAGGTTGAATTTTTTTGTAGTAAAAGTGAAGCAGGCGGGATTTTTAAAATTACTATAAATTAATTTTAAAAAAATTTTTATCAGTTTTTTTATATTTTTTAGAATTTAGTAATTTATATTAGTATAGCAGTGAATGGACAGAGAAAATAAATTTTTTGTTTTTTTAGTTTTCTTGCTAACTAAAAATATATAAAAATATTTTTGTTCTTTGTAAAAATAGTCCAAAAGATTAAATAAAAAGATAGAGGAATGCTGTCAGTTTAAAGTGAAAAAACTGGACTATAAATATATAATGTGTCTTTCAAAAAATAAAAATGAAAATAAAACTAGCTTAAAATAATATTAGTGGTTTTTATATTTAAAACTAACATTATTTACGCCTGTCTCAAATTTAATTTAGAAATTTCCGCCTGCTTCAGAATTATATTGATAGGTGTGAATGTACCGCCTGCTTCATAAAAAGAATAATAAAATTCCGCCTGCTTCAACTAAATTCCGCCTGCTTCAGACCTTTGTTGAAATTCTGCTTTATGAAACTTATTTTAGTTATTAAATTCCGCCTGCTTCAGAACTTTTATTACAATCCAAGTTTTGTAAACTTATTTTTATTATTAAATCCGCCTGCTTCAAGTTTTTTACAATTTGTAAATTCCGCCTGCTTCACAATTTAACAATTATTTTATTATTCATTATTTTTCTATGACTGTTTTTATTTGATATTTTTGTTTTTTAAAGTTTATATTTGTCTCATTAAATCAATTCTCTCTCTTTAATTTTTTCACCCTAATTTGTACTCTTTTTTAAAAAAATGTTGAAAAAAAATTTGTTAAAAGGCGTAACTGAAAAATTGCTTCTACAAAATAAAGGCAAGCAGCCGTTCTTAACGCTTGGTTTGGCAGATCATTTAAATTATTTTTAATTTTTTTTTCAATGATTTTTGGTTTTTTAAATGTTTGTGTGTGTGTCAATAAGAAGCTTTTTTTGAGAAAATAATTTTTTTATCACTGATAAATAATATAAATTATATATTTAAAATATCTACATGTGTCATTTACTTGTCATTTACTCTTGCTTAATTTTGCTATTTAAATACAGCTGTAAAATTATCTTTATATTCCATTATTTCTAATTATTAAGAATATATTTAACCCAAAGAATCTAACCTTCACTTTTTTTAAATTACCTCTAATTTTTAATTAAACTTTATTCAATTAGTCGCCTGCTTCATTTTGTTGAATTTGTAAAAAAATTCCGCCTGCTTCTTTATATTTTACAAAATTAAACTTTATTGCAATTCAAAATTAATTTTTATAGTAATTCCGCCTGTTTCAAGAATACATATGTAAATAAAACTTGATTATGTCAATGCTTCAAATAATAATAAAATTCCGCCTGCTTCTAAACTTTATCATTATTTTTAAATATTCAGCCTGTTTTTAACATCAAATTTCATTCATTAAATTACGCCTGCTTCAAGTTTAGAAATTAATTTTAAGCAGAATTGGAAAAATCAGAATTTTTAAAAATCAGAATTTTGTTTTTATTTTTTCTTCTTTCCTTTTCTTTTATCATTTGTTTTACTCATTAAAAAATACCCCCTATATATTACCTAACGCAATCCATCTCTCCCCATTAAAATTGTTTTTAATTACCACAAATGCACATTAGTAGAAACAAAAAACGTCCAAATCAACAACATTAATTGCAATACTTGCAGGTATTTCTTCTTCTTCTCTTCTCCCGTCCTCGACCCTTTTATCTTCTCTTTTCTGTTGCGTTTTTTTAATTACGCCAATCGAGAGAATTAAATAATTTATATTTTTTTTTGTTAATTTTTAAGGTCATTAAACAATATCTCTTTATATCTGACACTAATCACATTATATAATAAAAAAAACTCTTAAATCTTCTTATTTTTTGTTAAGATTGTTTCTAGTTTCTTCCTTTTTTGTTTCCGGTTGCTTCAGATTTTTTAAATTAATATACGAGAAATTCCGCCTGCTTCAAAATATGAAGATTTTAAAAATCCGCCTGCTTCAGAATTTAAGTTGTATTACAAATTTTAAAAAATCAGAATTTGTAAAATTCTGATTAATTTACAATCCTAATTCTGATTTTTAAAATTCTGATTTTATTAAATTTTAAACTTGAAGCAGGCGGATTTTAATTAATTAAACTTATTACACTAATTCCTCCTGCTTCAACTTTTATTTAAAAATTCAATTAAAAAATAATTTATTAAATATTCCGCCTGCTTCCTTTAAAAAATACAGTAAGGTGCAAAAGTTTGGAACATTTTGCTTTAAATTGCTAAATCGATAGTTTTTCTTTAATTTTTCAGCGAACGGCCTAAATTGAAATTTTTTAAATTAACTGTAAGTGTCCTCTATATAATGACACTAAATGTTTCGAATTAGTTTCGCATTTTTTTATATTTTACCCTTATTATATTTTATACCTAAAAATTAAGGGGAGCAAAAGTTTCGAACATTTTTGATTTGACTATATTTTGATGTCAAAATCTAAACAAAAAAAATTATAAAAATTCAAGCAGGCATTACGATCGATATTAAGGGAAAATAAAAAAGAACTAAGCCCATATTTCATTTCACTGTCGAGATCTCGCTACCCTGAAAATCAACGTAAAACCGGGTTTTTCATATTCAAAAAATATTTTCGACCCCTTATGGATAGTTCTAAATTTTCATTTAGGGCTTATCTGAAAGCCCTTGAAATTAGCTACAAGAAAGCATTAATCTCATTTTTCCACAAAAATTTGATAACGAGATAAGGACCGTTTATCATTCGAACGCAACAAAAATCGCCTAAATGCCCCATAAAATGCCCTTTCGAAAAACTAACGGTCCTTTTCTGCCGATTGGATTTTTTTTTGAAAAATAAAATTATTCCCATCCTGTAGCAAATTTCAAGGGCTTTCAGATAAGCTAAAAATAAAAATTCAAACCGACTCATAAGAGGTCGAAAATATTTTTTAAAGAGATATATCCCTGTTTTACGTTGACTTTTGAGGTTTCAGGATCTCGGCTTAGAGTAAAGATAGGGGCCAGGTTTCTTTTTATTTTATTATAATATCAATATATATATTCGATAAAATTTTTGTAGATTTTTTGGTTGGATTTTGGCATCAGAATAAAATTAAATAAAAAATGTTCCAAACTTTTGCACTCCTTATTTTTTAGGTATAAAATATTTTAGGGATAAAATATAAAAATATGTGATGATATATGAAAACTTTTATTGTCATTCTATAGACAACACTTCTATTTAATTTTTAAAAATTTAATCGAGCTCATTTGTTGAAAATTGAAAGAAAAATTATTGATTTAATAATTTATAATAAAATGTTCCAAACTTTTGCACCTTACTGTATATAACTACTATACAAACCTGCCAATCCCCCTTCTATTTTTAAGTACTTAAAATTTTTTTTTATTTTTCAAGACACATTAACGCGCATTTTTTCTTCTTTATTTAACTCACATTAATAATTCACAAAATTTATTTCTTTTTTTTTACTTTCAAAAAAAATTTATTTTCTCTCCCTTTCTCTCCCTTTCTATCCTCGCGCATCCCTTTAAAAAATTTTTTTGTTTAAATTCTTTGCAGTTTTGGGCACTTAAAAATTGAAGAGAGTAAGAGAGAAAAGGTAAAAAATTTTGAGGAAAATTTTTTTAATAAAATAAACCAAAAACAGCGCCGATAAGGGCCGATTTTTGGTAGGAAAAAAAGGAAAGAAGAGACACGGCTGGTAGTGCCTAGCAAAGACTTTTCTTTTTTTTACTTGAACGTATTTATTTAAAAATATTTGAATATTTGTTCCTCTTAAAAAATATTATTTTTACTTCCTATTCTGCAATCTTATTTGTATTTTTGGTAACTGTATTCTTATTTTCTGACAATAGATTCTTCGCAAAAAATCCGCCTGTTTCAGAATAAATTCCGCCTGCTTCAGAAAAATCCGCCTGTTTCATAAAAAAATTCCGCCTGCTTCAGAGAAAATTCCGCCTGCTTCAAAAAAAAATCCGCCTGCTTCAGTAAATCTCCGCCTGCTTCATAAAAATCCGCCTGCTTCATAAAAAATTCCGCCTGCTTCTGAAAAAATCCGCCTGCTTCAAAAAAATTTTTTCCATCTTATTTGCTAATGTCAGTTACCTATATATTTAATCTTACTCATTCTTCTATTTTACTAACAATTTTGTGTTTATTATTTGTTAATCCTCTTTTTCACATTTTTGGTATTTGTTGTTGAGGGTGTTCCTCTCCTCTTTGCTCTCTTCCTGTGACCCGTTCATCTTTCTTCCTCACACATTTAATACTTGCTAAAAATTCATCTTTTTTAAAAACCAATTTTTCTTTCCCCCCCCCCCCCCCCCCCCCTTTCTTAATTTTTCAACCATCAATTTTGTAAAAATAAAAAGTTATTGTCCGCCAACTGAGAGTTTTTTACTTTTAATTCTTTAAATACCTTTAGAAAACGAAATATTTTTTTAATTTAATTTATCCTTTTTTTATAAAAAATATCCGCCATCTTCAGAAAAAAATTCGCCTGCTTTCATATTTTCTGAAGGGAAAAAGTGCGGGAAAATAAATTAACGAATTCTTCTTTAATTGACCAGCCTTCTTTAAAATTATATAACTTTTTGTTAAATCAACCTATAATTTTACTTTATATATCAAAAAATAGAGGAGAATCTGGGCTTTAAAATGATACCAAATTTAGGGTATTAGCTTTTATTTTAAAATTTTTATGATTTTTTTTTGGTAAAAAAATTTTTAATTTTGCGGACGTCCGCGATTTTTACGGGTAATTTTTTTAATTTTGCGGATTTTTTTGGTATTTCCTAAAATATTTCTTAACTGCTTTTTTCTAAATTTAGTGTCAAAAAATATCATCATCCTTAAATATGTATTATTATTTTTTAATTGTTTTCCGTTCACCTCTTTCTTCTCCCTCTCATATTTACACCTTATTTTCTCAACCACTAAAAAAATATTTTTATTTTTTGAGTCATCATTTTTAACAAAAAAAAATTATTTTTTAGTCAAAAATAGTTAAAAATATACTATTTTTATTTTGGTCATTATCCCAAATTTTTCTCATATTTTTTTTTCATTTTTTTCTTCCTCTAGGATTAACCAACTATTATTAACACCTTTTCTCTTTTACAACCAACCAACCTTTTTTCTCCTTCTCTTCATTTCCGCAATAAATATCCTCTCAAAACGAATTTTTATTTTTTTATTTTTTTAGAATTGTAAAAACTTTAATCTAAAATGACTTGTAGATTTTATTAAATCAAAAAAAAAGTTTTTTGACCAAAATTCACTTTTGCGGACGTCCGCAATTTTTTTGCGGACGTCCGCAAATATTTTTTAATTTTTTTTTATTTTGCGTAATTTTGATATTTTTTGCTACTGTTAATTATTCTGAAAATTTTTCAAATTTAGACCCCCAAAAATACTATATTTAATTTTTTAATGTCCACAATAAGTAATAGTGTTGAATTTATTCGTTTACGACGTATTCCAGAAGCACATCAACAGCAACAAACATTTGCTTCCTCTTCAATACCTAAAATTGCTTCAAATAATAATTCTATTAAAGAAACCTCTAATAAATGGTCCCCACAACAAAAAAGAATTTCTTTGTTAAAACGTTCCCCCCGTCCAGCAACAATTTATTCAACAGATATAGGTGAAACAACGAAAATACAAGTAGTTGCTTCAATTAAAAATCAAAAAGTTGAAGCAACAGAAAAAAGTAGTGTTGTGTTGAAGTTGACAAATGTTGTTGCTTCTGCTACAAATAATCGTTGTTATAAACCTGCTTCTGCTTCTAATATTTCTAATATGAAGCAAAATTGTAGCAGCAAGACTTGTAGCAACATCCCGCAACACTTGAAGCAGCTTAACAAAAATAGTAGCAACATTACGGAAAATTCCTTAAAGCAGAAACAACTGCTTCAGAAGCCTGATAGCACCAAACAAACTTTATTAAATCAGAAGCAGCTTCAGAATCCAATATGCAAAAATAATAACATGTCTGATAGCAACATTCAGAAGCATATTCTGAAGCAAACTTTGCTGCATGATAAAATTAGCAAAACTGATAGCAGTTTTGGCAGCTCTAAATTGTCCTTAAACTGTCCAAATATTCCACAACATTCTTTTGAAAAGAAGCAAAATAATAATAAAAAATCTGAAGCTGCTACAACTACCACAAAACTTTTGCTTCTGCCAGCGTCTTCTGCTTCAAATAATAATAATATTTCTGAAGCAAATAAAAAGGACAGTGAAACTCAAGAAACCAATTTAAATAAAAATTCTAATCTTCCATCTTCTCCTCCTCTTCATCCTCCTCCTCCTCCTTCAATTCCTTTACGTCGTCGCCCTCTTTCGCTTTTGCTTCTTCGACAATCCCATCGTCAACAACAACAACAGCGTGTTCAAGTACCTCCCCCAATTCTTCCCAGTGTGAAGTCTTCTCCTCTTCCTTCTTCCTCTTCTCTTCAACAACAAAATCTTCCTTCTCTTCCTCATGAAACTCAAGTTGCTTCAACATTGTCTAAAACTGTTGAAAACGAAGCACAACATTTAAATGAAGCAAAATCTGAAAATCCCTCATCTTCAAACTTGAAGGAAGAAGATCCATTATTATTTGAAGAAAGAGTTAAAGCTGTGAAACTACGACGCCCGACAGCTAATAAACAAATAGGTTCTACTAGTAGTAATAATAATGCTTCAGAATTTTGTTCAACGGTTGCTTCAGTTTGTACTAGTGTGGCTGCTTCAACTTCAGATAATAATATTAAAAATGTTTCTGCTACAGATTTTCATGCTTCCAACAATGCTTCAGTTTCCTTAGCTTCAAATTTATGCCCTTCAACTAGACGAAATTCTGCTACTATTAAATCACAATTAACAACTATTTTTCCTTCAACCGAAATATTAGCAACTTCAAATTTGAAGCAAAAAGAAGATGCTTCTCTTAATACAAAAATTCGTTCAAATTCACAAGAACCTTCAAATAATCTCTGTATTGCTAATAAAAAGAATAATAGAGTTGAAGCATTAAAAGATGAAGCACCACAACAGAAGAATCGTCCACATTCTTTGCTGCTAAATTTTATTTCTGCTAACATGTCTGTTTTACGTAACAAAACAAAATTGTCGTTGTCAACATGTGCTGCTTCAACTACTTCAACTAATTCTTTAACTACTTCAACTGCTTCTGCTTCAACTTCAGTTGTTACTTCCCCTAGTGCTGCTACACCTAGTGGTCAGGTAGCAACTTCTGCTTCAACTTGTTCCAATCAAGCTGCTTCAGTTTCTGCTTCATCTTATAATCAAACAGCTTCTGCTTCAACTTTTCTTAATCCTGCTGCTTCTGCTTCAGCATCTATTATTCCTTCTCCGATCGTTGCAGCTAGTAATAATCAGGTAGCGGATTCTGCTTCAACTTGTTCTACTAATGCTTCACCTTGTAGAAATGCTTCAACTTGTCTTACTTCTGCTGCTTCTGCTTCCACTCTTATTTCTTCCACAACAACAACCTCCTCTACCTCATTTTGGAATTTGCTTCCATTTTTTGGGAAGCAACAGCAAAATACAACAAGTAAAGCAGCCAAATTAAAAAGAAGAGAAGACAGAAGAAGAAGAGGCTTTTCTTTTCCAAATTTCCATATCCAAAATGAAGCAATAAAGCTTCCAGAAACATTAAAAATAGTTGCTTCAGAAATTGAAAATAATAAAAATTGTAGCAGCAACAAAAAGAAGCTTAATAGTAGAAATAGTTGTTGTGAAGAATTAAATTTGTCTTTGCTTCAACAAAATTATAAAATTAATGGGAATGTTAAGGAGGAAGATAATTTGATAATGAGGGACTCTTTAAGGGTGAAAAATAAATAAAAAATAAAAATTTAGGGTATTTTAGGGGGAGGAGTATATCTTTGGGGGAGGAGTTTATGGGGGAGAATTGCTTCTGCTTCTACTTTTTCCCTATTAAACGAAAAAAAATTTTTTGAGAGAAATTTGGGGGAAAAATATTTTTTTGTGAATGTAATTTTGGCATATTTACTATCTCCCCGATTTTAATAATATCCTTAAATCTGAAAATTTTTTTTCATTTTTATAGACCCTCAACGGCGCTCAAAATGGAAAAGCTCAATTGACAGCTACCTCATCAGTCTGTTCTTCTCATAATAATTTGCAACGGCTTTCTAGTAGGGAAAATGGGGGAGCTCTTGTTAAACAGGTAGACTGATAAGAATTTGTTTTCATTGGAATTTTGGAAATTGGGCGTTTTGTCTTTGGGCATTTTGTCTTTGGACATTTTGAAATCATTTTTATTTTTCAGATTCTCTCCAAGCCAGGTCCATATCCCCAAATTGTTGTAGTTACAAAAGGCGAAGAGTGTGGATTTTGGTTAGATGGGGCTATTGAACTTGAAGATATAGAAAATAGTGACAGTTTTATTTACACTAATGTAGCAAATTGTGAATCAAAACTTGAAACAGATGATGAGGGAGCTCTTTCTTATAGAAGGTTGTTGGAGAGAGAGAGAGAGAAAATGTTTATTTTAAGCACACAACCCATCTATTCGCAAGCCCAAAATTGTCAATTTTGAAATCGTCTCTATAGAAAAAAATCGTCCTATTGCAGACGAGACGCTTGTGCGGAACTCAGAAGTTTGTTAGGTGCTTTGCGCCACGCGTCTCGCTCGAGTCAACGGTTGCTGGGTTTTCTATGCACTAACATAAGCCTATTGTTAATTTGCGAATAAATGGGATGCGCACTTAAAATAAGTACCCAATATTTTATCAAATTATTTTTTTTTTAGGCACTTTCTCGGTCGTGAACATCACAATTTTTATGCTTTAGACCCTTTATTGGGCCCACTTATTCTCAGCGTTAGAGTTGAAACAACTTCAACGCAAACTCCTTCCTCCCCAAAATCTACTCCAAATCAACAACAACAACAAAATTATCGTTTAATTTTGCGTTCTCGTTTAGGCACTAAACACCAATTAGTCCCCTCAACTTCATTTAATAATTCACGTCCAAGTGCCTGTCAGTTAGCAAGACATTTATACGCGGATATTGGAACTGACAGGTTTTGGCCTGTTGCATTTCCTGGGGGAAGTGAATTAATATTACAATTTGATGAACATGTAATTAGCAATACTTACAAATTTGGTGGGTTTTTTTGTCGAGAAAAAAAAATTTTTTTAATAATTTTTGGGAGAAATAAATACCTATTTAATTTCGCGAATATTCGCTGCGATTATATGGGAAAACTTTTGGCTTTAAGAGGAAAGCAGAGAAGCATAAAAATACCCGTTAAAACTTTCCGGAAATAGTGTCTGCCTACAAACACTATTGTAATATGTATGTACATAAACACTTCCGGTCAACTTTTCCGGAAACTGTTTTGTTTGTTTTATGTGTCTGTTATTCTTTTATTTATAGAAAGCCGGAAAAATTTTCCGGAAACTGTCTGCCTTCAATTACTATTGTGTAATAAACACTTCCGGTCTACTTTTCCGGAAAGCTTGTGTTTGCTTCTCTTTTATTTATAGTAGCTGTGTTTATGCGTCTCTGCCTTCTTTTCGTTAATAAATAGTTCTCTTGTTCTTTCCTTATCATCTTTCTACTACTTTCTTTCTCTCTCTTCTAGTCTTTCTTTTTCTGTAGTTTCTTTTCTCTCTTAAAACAGTGCTATCTAATATAATTTCTCTCATACCTATTTCTAACATATTCTTCTTTTTTAAATTTATTTTTATTTATATTTTACTTTTCTTTAAAAAAGTATCGCTTCTCGGCCTTTTGGCTAAGATCAAAGTGTAGTATCTGTTCTTTACGGCTTAATCTCCGTAACGATCCCTACCGGGATCAAAGAGATTAACCAATTTTTGGAAAAGGGTAAGAGTTGGAAGCTTGCTTCCTCTCTGCCGCGCGTCGGCCCGGTCTTGCACTTACCTCCGGGAACGGCGCATTCCTCCCTTATGGGAGGATTAAAAGAAGTCTTCTAAACAACCTAGCCTTGTTTTCTAGGTATTATATACCAGAAATTTGGCCAAACAACAGAAGAAGAGTTATTTGGAAATACTTGTGCTTGTAAACAATTTAATGAATTTCTAGCACTTTTGGGTGACCGTGTGCCTTTACGTAATTTTGATGGATATCGTGGAGGGTTGGATACAATACATGGGCAGACTGGGAATGAAGTAGAGAAAATTTGAGAGGATTTAAGGGAAAAATTAAATTTATTTTTAAGAGTATTTACACAAAATTTTCACAAAAAGAAATTATGTTCCATGTAAGCACTCTTTTGCCTTACACAGCTGGGGATACACAACAATTACAACGTAAACGACATATTGGGAATGATATTGTTGCTATTGTTTTTCAAGAGAAAAATACGCCGTTTTGTCCAGAAATGATTCAGGCAAGATTTTAAAAAGTGGAACACTTACTTTAATAATACCCCCATTTATTCGCAAGTAAAGGCCTTTTTTATTTCGTAAAAACCCTAGGAACCGTTGTCTTCAGCGAGCAAACCTCTGACTTTGCTGACTCCATTTTGTCCATTTTGTGCTTTTGATTATGTGCGCGAAACCTAGTAACCGTTATCTCTAGCGAGATGCGTGACTAACAGCGTGGGTGAAGCTTCATTTCTGCCCCTTTTGAGCCCCCTTTTGAGCTCGCGAATAAATGGGGTGTGTCTAAAAATAACTTGTGCGAACCTTTAAGGATTAAAAAATTTTTTTCTAATTTTTTAGTCAAATTTTCTACACTCTTATTTGGTTATTCAACCAATTGAAAATAATAATAATGACACTAATAACAACAACAATTCCCCTCAAAATCTTTATTATCGTGTTAGCATATCCGCCCGTAATGACGTCCCTTCTTTTGGCCCACCAATGCCTTCAACTATTATTACTGGGAATAAAGAAGAATTACGAGCTTTTATATTAACAAAACTTATAAATGCGGAAAATGCTGGATTGAAGGCTGAAAAATTTGCAAAATTGGCGGTGCTTTTTAAATAAATTTTTTTTTAATTAGGGTACTGTAGGTGTACTGTATAGAGATTGGACTCAGTTCAGTTCCGGAACCTATAACCTATGAAGGGACGGATAATTTTTACTGTTCTTGATATCATTCGATAGAGAATTTAACACACTACAAGATACCAAAAAATCAAAATTTTTGATTAATTGATCCAAAAGTTATGATCAGTAAAGTGCCAAAAAACCATGTTTTTTGAAAAAAAATTAGTTTTTAGGTCATAACT
Source organism: Meloidogyne luci (assembly GCA_902706615.1). Classification (NCBI taxonomy): domain Eukaryota; kingdom Metazoa; phylum Nematoda; class Chromadorea; order Rhabditida; family Meloidogynidae; genus Meloidogyne; species Meloidogyne luci. The sequence goes on along the minus strand of CACSLI010000168.1, from coordinate 23,474 downwards.
TTTTTATCAGTTGGTCGAAAATTCTTATTTTTTTATATATTGTAGTCTTTTTAATTCTTTATCCAATGGTACCAAGAGCTTGAAGAAGTGATCATTATTTAATGAGTTATAGTGCCGGGACTGAACTGAGCCGGAGTGAACTGAACTGTTCCGTAGGGCCAAAATTGCTATTTTTCCCTACTAGAAAATTGGCCAAAAAATTTTATTTTTTAAAGCTAAAGGGTTAAAAAAATTTTTTTAGGAAAGAACTCGTTCATCCCTTCTCGATGGACTTTATAACGGACTTAAAGAGCGTGCTCAATTTTATGGAGTACCCTTTTTAGAGTCTATAGATCAACAACAACAAACAACAATAAATAATTGTTCTTTAAACTTAATATCAACACCTTCTAAACAACAATTAAATAATTCCCCTATAATATTAAATACCTCAAATAATTTAAATAAAAATACTTCTATTGGCCTTTTTAGTTCTGTTAAAAAAGCATTCGCAAATACTCGGTAGTTGGATATTTATTTATGAAATTGTAGGAATATTTTATTTTATTCTCGATGATTTTCAGTTTATTTTAATGGGAAAAAATGTTAAAATTATTTTAATAAAGCCTTTCTAATTTTGGGGTTGTTTGGGCGCGGAGGAGAGTGTTTGGCGCGAGCTTTAAAAAAATTTCTACGTAGTTTGAAAAACTTGGAGAGATTTTATTTTTTTCCTCTTTTCTCCCCATTCTTACTTCTAATTTTTCTCCAAAAAACCACTCTACAATTTTCAGAATTTTCGATTTATTATTTCAAAAGTTTCAGGGAAAATCTCGATAGTTGTCGCTATTTTTAGGCATATGTATTTACTTCGACCAGAATTTCGGAAATACTAAACCAAAAATTCTGAAATTTTTAGAGAAGATTTTTAAAGATATTTTCTATTTTAAAGATATTTTGAAAAATTTTTACGATATTAAATTAAATTTTGGTGCGATTACAAGGTTCGTGCCACACAAATTCTGCGTCCAGAAGTCCTTTTTATTTATTTTTTTCAGGGAATTTTAAGGATTTTTAATATTAGTTTTTTCCAGTTCTCGTTCTGTCTCCCAAGACATTGCTTCATCCCACAACAACCATTCTTCTTCTTCATTTTTACCAACCAAAAAACAACACCAACAAACTACCTCCTCTTCTACAACAAAAAATCAACAACAACAAAATAACCCTTTACCCCCTTTAGGCAATAATCAACGCCTTTCAGAAACTCCAAGTAGCACAATATGCCCAAGTATTAGTAGTGAAAGTACTAATAGTAGTTCTGGTTATTATTGCTCTTCAGCTTCTTCTTCATCTGGGAATTCTTCTTGTTGTTTGAATAATAATACACGACCTCCTCCCCATTCTCCTCGACAGAGTGGTGTTAGTAAAAGAATTTTGGCTAGAGAACAGAGTGAGTTGACATTTTAACACTTTTTTGCCCTGTTGACATTTTGACATTTTTTTCGATTTTTCGACATTTTGGCATTTTTTGGACATTTTGAAATATTTTTGAGTATTTGACATTTTGAAATATTTTTTTACTTTTCGACATTTTGAAAATTTTAGCCCTGTTTGACATTTTTAACATTTAGGTCGTGTTGCTTCTTTAGCGATTTCTGATGATAATCATCCTTCATCCGGTTCTTCTACTACTTCTAGCCAAGTGTACGATACAGGAAATGGACCACCTCCACGTTGGCGAGCTGGTGCAATCCCTAATGGTTACCGACAGACGGCGTTCAATAATAGAGGGTAATTGGATTTTTGACCTTAAAACTATTATGACATATCGAAATTTAAACCAAAACGAAATTTCGAGATCAAAACGAAATTTCATGATCAAAGCTAAATTTCGAGAATAAAATGAAATTTCGAAACAAAAAATCTCGAGCTCTAACGAAGTTGCGAAACTAACGCGAAATTTCGAAAATAAAACGAAATTTCATGAACAAAACGAAATTTCGAAACCAAAACGAAATTCGAAATTAACGCGAAATTTCGTCCTTTAAGCTGTACTTCCATGGTTTTCGACAATACAACATCCTCTACCTCATTCTCTCCCAATAATACAACAAACAAATTAATTCTTTATCCTCAACATTCTCCTCCTCTTCAACAACAACAAACTCCTCCTCAATTTATTAAAAATATTTCACCAAATAATAGTGATTTAAGAAGAATTGAAGGGAGTGAATTTTTAAGTAGTGATGATGACGTTGATTATGATGAAGATGTTGAAGTGGAAGTTGAAGAAGTTTTGAGTGCTATTGGGGGTGGGAATGAACAACAAGATTCTGATACTGGAATGGTTGGTAGTTTTATAAGGGAATAAAAGTGGAGGTGTCGTTTGGGCGCGAAGACGTTTTTGGCGCGCCTTTGAAAATTAATATCTAAAATGGACCTAAGATTATGAAATTTTGCTCAAATATTCTTGAGAGTATTAGCTAAATTTATTTAAAAAATCAGAATTTTGTGTCAATTATTTCAAAAGTTGTAGTCGAAAATGTTGATTAAACCTAAAATAAATCAACATTCTGGTTAATTTTTGACCAGAACTTGAGAAGTAGAAAACCAGAAATTCTGAAATTTTTCAGAATTTTTTTCAGAAATTATGAAGTATTTTAGACATCCCTCTAGATTTCCATGGTTATCTAGGCTCTTATCAGTCTTTTATCCAACTCTACGCCCAACCGACACTTGCGCCCAAACATCTCCCCAATTTTTCTTTTTTAAGGAAAGCATGTCTTCTGGCGACTTACATAATTCATTTAATACAGAAAGGGCTTCTTCTATATTTAATGTAAAACATTTAAAATTAAATAATAAGCAACACGAAGCAGAAGAAAAAAGATTAGAAGAATTGGTTGTTGATGTTGTTAGGTTAAAAAATGAAAAGGGAGAATTATTAAGACAAAATGTTACTTGCCGAACTGATATTAAAAAATTAAAAGAACGGTGAGCGATAAATGATACAAACTAGGAGTAATAATTTACACACGAAATTTCGAAAAATCGAAGTTTCGGAATTAAATGAAATTTCGAGAATTAAACGAAGTTTCGAGACTAAAACGAAATTTCGAGAATTAAACGAAGTTTCGAGACTAAAACGAAATTTCGAGAATAATTTCGCTTTCTTCGTTTTCTCTGAAAATCCTTAACTGAAGGAGAGTTTTCTTCCCAAAAAAGGGAGACGAAATTTCATTTAAATTATTTTTTTTAGTCAATCATTATTGGCCACAGAATTGGATAAAGCAAACGATGAAATTCAACGTCTCAAAAAAATGATAAATAAATCATGTGAAGGTTCTCCTGACCCTTCAATCAATTTATCCATTAAAAAACAAGACAAGGAAGATAATAATCAACAAAAATCAATAATAATGTATTTTGGAGATGAAGAAGAAATTACTATGATTAAAAATAATCAAAATATAGTTATAGAAAATAATCAACCCCAACCCCTTCCTCCTCCTTCTACTACCACCACTACAAATACCCCTTTTTTTAATCAACATTTATTTAGTGCTGAACAATAAATAAAGCATTTCTTGTATATTTACATATTTTTATTAAATGTTTTTGTTAAAGCATTAAAAATTGATTAAATTTGGATTATTTGATATTTTGTGTTTTTTTTGTCGTTTGACATTTTGAAATATTTTAATTTGTTTACATTTCGAAGTATTTTTGGAATTTTTGGCATTTTGAAGCATTTTTCCTTTTGGCGTTTTGGAATATTTTTCCCTTTTCGATATTTTGAAATATTTTATTTGTTATGATGTCAAAGTGGTAACTCTTAAATGTCTATTTGATTTTTGTAGGATAATTTATCTCATACATACAAATTGTTGATTATTAAATCCTCAAGCTCAGATTTCGTCCCTTAGTGAATCAGAGAATTTCAGAAAGTTGAACTTCCTTATATTTTTAATTTTGTAAATTGTCACAAATTAATAAGTTTGGCATAATGTTTATTTTGTTTTATTTATTTTTCTCTAACTACTCTCTTATTTTTACACACTATTTCGCAGCTTTACTTTATTTTTAAAAATTTTCTAGTTTTAATTAGAGGTGGTACGAAGGTAATCTTGATTGGATATTCCGGGATCTCGTCTTGAAATCTCAGTATTTTATAGACAAATTGTGAGCATTTTCTGGGTTTAATCTTCTTCACTTGTTCCCCGAACTTGTGGGCTCTCTTTAATTTTTATTTTCTTTTAATTTAGATTGTTTAATCAAAAAATGGTTGTTAGAACATTAATTCCATCACACTTTAAAGCTCCCTGGGGATTTGCAAAGAAGGGTGCTAAAGGACTTCGAAAAATAGGTCCAATGCATTATGAATCATGGAAGTGGCCTGGACAGAATAAAGAATTCCCTGAATTGTCTCCTAAATGGCAGAAGAATAATAGAATGGAATTGAGACGTTTGTTTTGTTATTTTTTTAGTGGGGGGGGGTGTGTTAATAAGAAAGAGCAGAGATTGGCCTCTTTCTGAATCTTGATTAAATTTTCCTAGAACGGGTCGAAAGCAAGGCATTTTTTCAGGTCTCCCTCTATTTTTCCCTGACTTAAAGTCAAGAATTTGGTCAAGGTCCTTAATCAAGGCCAAGGTTACTAATTTCTGGTCTCTAAAAAGGTAACCAGTAATTGACTGTTTTGTCTCACGTCAAAAATCAGATAAAGGATAAACATTTTAAAAATCGAGCGCTACTTTTGGAGCAACCCTTTAACTGATACACGCCAGGAGACGTGTTGGCACGAAAAAATATTTTCTTTATTTTATAAATCTAGGGAATTCTGATTTTTTAAATTCTTATCTTTTTAATATGATCTCCTTATTTTCAGGGATTTGACACGATCCCTGGTACTCCAAATTTTTAATTGTATTTGTGTAGTTTCCCCCCACTATGCCCCACCCCTTTCCTTCTCTCTAAAATTGCCATTGTCATTAAAAAAATTTTTTTAAAGGATATACTGGTGTTCAACCAACGGGCTATGATGACCCTACTACAGGCAAATTTGTTCATCTACCTGAAATGATTCCAGAATTAATTGTTCCTGATTTGACTGGTTTTCCATTGAGACCTTATGTTTCCTACAGAACTGATATTGAAATCGAAAAAAGGTTTTTTTGAATTTATTTTTGGGTTGACGGCATTTAAAATGAGTATTGGTTAAGTATAGGTTAGACAAAATAATTTTTTACTCTAAAAATTATTTTATGCACTCGTCTTCAAATTGCGTTGGTGTGTAAATTTTGGTTAATTGTAAGTCAAAAATAAATTTTCTATTGCCTCCTACAACATTTTAAAAATTGTATGGTCCTTTAACCTTTCCAATAGTTTATTTATTTCTATTTTTTTGTAAAAGAGCTCGAATCTAGGAACTTTTAATGGTCATCTGTAGGGACCAGCTATCCTGCCGTCGCCTTGACTGCTTAGAATCTGGATTTCCCTACGTTTTTTGGGTTGGGACCGATTCCTAAAATTTGTAAATTTCCTGAAAAAATTTCTCGGGAATTTATTGTGTCTACAAGATCCTTGATACTTGCTTCGATTCGATTTTTGATTTTCTATATTTAATTTCTAGGATTGCCAATACCGACAAGATTTTGGCTAAAAACTCCAAAAATCCTCCAATCGACAAAATTTGGCCTCCCCCAGCTGTTGACGCCAAAGTACTTTTTGATTGTTTTTATGCTGATGAGATAAAGAAGAAATATTTTGAAACGACAACTGAGAAGAAAAAGAAAAGTGGATTTTTCGCGTCGCTAGTTAAGAAAAATTGAGTGTGAATTTAAAGGTTTTTTTTTGTTTTGTAACCAGGAATGTCACGGGTTACCTGAAACTCGGAAACTTTTTCGACTCGAGAAATTGTCTCTTTTCCAAAACCCCGACTCGACTTTTTTCTCTACCTGTGACACCCCTATTTTGTACTCTTTTTTGTTTTTTTCTTCTGGATAGTTTTTGCGGATAACTTTTGCGGACAAATCGTTAGAAAACGGAATTTGTTCCTTTCCCCGATCTTTTGAATTTTTCTATTAAATTATAAATTTTGTCCGTAAATATTGACCGCAGAAATTATTTATTTTATCCTTGTCAGATACTTTTTTGAATTTTAAATATATTTAGTAAATATTTATGAGAATTTTTTTGTTTTATTTTTGTTTAATTTCATTTATTATTTTTATTTTTTGTTTAATTTTGGTTAATATTTTTTGTTATTTCTTATTTTTTGATGGTTACTCTTCCTTTTCTGTTCAAGCGTTCGCTGCATACAACTGTGGTTATAGGTTTGTTTTCTTCTAATTATGTATTTTTACTAGAGGTCGGTAAAAGTGTGATTGGCGGTTTCCCGCGTGCGAGATTTTTTCCAAAAATTTTAGGGACGGGGTCTCATGGGGTAGATGCAGCGCGGGATCCCGCACCGACCACTAAATTTTACTATCTTGAGGAAGGAAGGACTAAGATTAACTAAGAATCTTGGGGAAGTAAACTCCGTTTAAGCCCAGATTACTTTTTGGCCTCGCGGATGATGTTGGTCCGTAGGATCCTAACTTGAGATCGGACTGACTTACGATCGGGATTTTTAAAAAATCTCCGTCCGGCTCTACTCCTAACCAGTATTGCGGGGCCGGATTTCACGCAATATTTTTTAGCTTATGAAGATTATAGTTCATTTTTGGGTTCTTTTATCGGAAACTTTCTGGGAAACTTTCTCAAAGTTTCAAACCTGACAAAGGCTTCCCATTATTTTTTTACAAATTTTATTTTTAAGGTCGTGGTGCTGTAGCCCATCCAGGATGGTTTCCAAGGTTATTAAAAAAATTTTTTTCTATTAAAAAATTTTTTTAGAGATCACATGCCTGGTAATTATCCAAAAACAGAGGAAGAACGTCGTGCTGCTGCTATTAGATATGGACTTAGACCTGAAGATTACACGTTTTTTTCTATTATTTTTAAATTTAAATTTTTGAAAATTTTGTAGGCCCTATCCTCCTGACGATTCAAAAAATCATATTGGAGATTATCCTGATGCTGGAATTGTTACTGCTGAACATAGAGGTATATAAAAAATTAATTTTTAATACTATAAGTTGGAAGTTAAAAACGGTGGGGAGGATGTTTTATAATTTTTGGGTCGGTTAGTAGGATGTGGGTTCACCAAAAAATTTTTTTGTTTAACCGAAATTGAGAATCTTTTTATTCGATTTGAGACCGATACCCTCCCATATATTTAATATAAAAATTATGGAATTGACCATTTTTCTTTCTTATATCAATTCTAATTTAGTTTTGTCTATAATTTTCTAACAAGGGAACCTTTCGAATTATAAGTCAAAATTTTGTTCTTTTTTTTGGTACCAATCGATAGAGCATCATCGATTTACTCTAGAAAATTTTCGGTTTTTTGACTAGGAATATGAAATTAAAAAGTTATGGGGCTTTAAAATTTGCCAAAAATAGGGGAGAAAAGGAACAATTGGTGCCAACAAAAGTACAAAATTTTGACTTATAGTTCGAAAGTTTCCTTTGTAAGGAAAAAGACTTGAACTACCTATTTTCTTGTTTGGGATAGATTTAAGGAATTTACATTAGATTTTAGGTTAGGCTTGGATAATTAAAAATCGAGTCGCTTTATTGGAGTGTAGGAAAGAAAAAAATTTTTTAATTTTCATTTCAATTTGTCGAAAAATTTTTTTAAATTTTTCTAGATCCATACGATTATTATAGCGATTTTCATCAACGTCGTAATTGGAATGAACCTGTAATGAGACAAGCAATGCGTTATCGTGTTGAACGATGTACTTTTACTGGCTTGAGGGACGACCTTCATACACCGTTTGTTTTTTTTTTGAATATTTAAAAGGATTTTTTGATGTTATAATTGGATGGGAGAGCGGTCCTTTAGGGTTTACTTTGGCTTTATGAACACCATTTTATGGGTGGATATACTTTATTCTTTCAAACCCTTTTAAGCGTTGAAGGAAAATTTTTTGAATTTTTTAAGGCCTCAGGGATGTCACGGATAGAGAGAAAAATTATGGTAGGATTCGTTTTAGGGTTGCTTAAAACTTTCTCGGATTCGATTTCTTCAGATCGTCTTTGTGCAAAATTCTCTCAGATCAGATTTCGGATTCGAGAATATGTCCGTCTTTCTTTTATTGGATTTTGAATAACCCGTGACACCTCTATAAGGCATCTAGAAATTTTTGTATTTTTTGGCCATTCTTTTAAAATTTTGCTTCTTTTTCATAGTCTTCGGGATGCACTTTTGTAAAATATACTTCCCATTAGATTAAATCCAAGTCGGGACATTTTAAGATATAAAATCTTTAAGTTTTTTAATTTAAAAAAATTTTCTTTTCAGTATGGCTTCAATTTCTCTTTTGACACAGGTTCTAGTTCCTGTCGTTATTCTTTTTATGGTAATGCTTTATAATGGTGAAACTGTGCGTAAAGTGCGGGATTGGTGTTTTGTCCGTTGGTTTAATGCAAAGGTTTGTATTTTATTAAATTAATGGGAGGGGGTTAATGAAGTTTCTCTAAGCCTCCAAAATTTTTTTTACAATTTTTTCAAATTGTTTAGACGATCAAATTGTTTAGACGATTTTTCACGTCTATATAATTCATTATTAGACTTATGAATTTAAAATTATTTTTAATCCATATTTTAAGACCCCGGGTTTTTGATTTTGTTTCAAATTACTCATTTCTTCGACATTTCTTTTTCATTTTTTCTTATTTTAAAAATAAAAAAATGAATTTTTTTTCTTCTTGAGGAGGGGTCGGTCGATATTCGATATAAAAATATCGAAAAAAATATAATATGGTCCGGGCTTTTATTAATAATTATTTTTTGGTAAAATAAATCTTTCGAGTAGATTTAAATAAAAATCTTTTTTCCTCTTTAATTCAACACAGATTTATATACTCTCAGAAATTCAACCAAAAATTTTATTTCTTTTTCAAAAAAATTTCTTTTCTTTTCTCAGTTTCCAAAGCAATATCCTTACGACTTTATGCGTGCATTTCCTAACCAAGATCCTCGGGATTATCCAATTTTGAATTATTCTTTTGAACCGGCTGAAGGAGGTAAAAATAATGCTGAGGAAGATAATGCTCGTCATCCTTTTAATGAAACTAGCCGTTGAAAAATAGAGAAAAGAGAAAGTTGATTAAAAATTAAATTTTTTTGTGGATTAATAGGGATTTATTGAAAAGTGTGTTGTTTAGTATTTTTTCTATGTAAAAAAAATAAAATTTTTTTGAGTGAAAAAAATTTTTTAAATTTATTTTCTGGTCAATTTGTCCTTAAAATTTTTTTATTTATTTTTTAACTTAATTTAAAATTTAATTTTTTGGAAGCATTTTTGACGTCTTTTTCAGCATTTTAATGCATTATTTGGAAGATTTGGTTGAATGTATTTTTTATTTTTTTAAACTTTTTTATAAAAAATGATTTTTAATTTAAGTATTGGGCTTCCTTCCTGCTGAAATGAAAAAGAAATGTGCAGAATTGAGAGAACTTGATTTTCAGTATCAAGGTTTTTTTTAATTTAATTTTTAAAAAGATTTGGATAATACTTTGGGGGGAAATCTCCGGAGGGTGCTTGATAAAGTGTTCAATTAATTAAAAATGGTTCCGTTATTGTCTAATTTATACAAACTTTTCATCCTTGATTTGCTTTAATTTATTGGTTCCCTATAAATAGAAGTCGTGGGTTCGGTGCCCTTTTGGATTTTTATTATTATAAATACAAAAATAAAAGTTTGTTTAAGGTATTTTTGTGTGGGGCGCTATAGCTCAGCGGTATTCTCGTTGACTATAAAAAACCACTAGGTGTTAGATATTATAATAAGATTCAGCGCCTCGCTATTTTTTATGCATTTCACATATTTTCAAGTTTTCCATTTTTTAGCAAAAATGGAAAAATTGGGTGTTGACTCAGAACAATTAATTGAAGCATATCCTACTTTAACTGCAACAGAATCTGAAAAGAAAAATAAAGAATTGGAACAGGTTTTTACTTTTATTAGTTGTTTAAATGGATTTTTAATTTTTATGGTCCTTTAAAAATTTTCGTGTGTCCGCAAAATTTTTAAATTAATTTTTTCCAATTTTCAGCGTTATAACGAGGCTCAAATAATTGCAGATTCAAAAGTACATATAACAGAATATTTACAGTCTGTACTTGAAAAATATAACGAAAAAGTCGTTAAAGACTTGACTGATTTTAAAACAGAATTGGAAATTGAAAATCCTGGAGAAGTTGATTTAATTGAGAAAGGTTTTAATTTTCGAAATTTTTTTTGGTTTTTTTAAATATTTTTAATTAAAAAAAATTTTTTTCCAAAAAATATTAGACGAAATTACGGACATATTTTTGCGGAGATTACTCTTAAAACTGAAAAAAATTTTATTCAAACCAAAAATTTTTGTAAACTTTTTGAATGTTCCATGGTTAAGGACGGGAATTTAAATCTTCAATAACCCATTTATTTTCAAAAGTCATCGTTTACTGTTACCACGACTTGGATATATACCTAGTAGTATTTTTGATACCTTACGTACAGAGAACCTCCAAGTAATTTTTGGATGCTACCAAAAATATATCAAATTCGCGGTAACAATAAACGATGATTCTTAAAAAAAATTGTTAATTTTTAATTAAATTTTATTTTTTTGAAGCATTTATTCAATCAATTACAAATCCCCAACAACAACCAACAGCTTCAAATATAATAAATTCAACGACAACAACATCTTCAAATTTAATATTTTTTGATGAAGATTCTTCTTTGTCTTGTGATACTGTTCATAATTTACAAATTGAAGGGCAACAACAATCTTCTAATAGTCCTAATACACATTTAAATGGGTTTGCATTTTATAAATTAAATTTTTAAAATTACCAAGATTTTAAAGAATTCCTTCTCAAAAGACTCACAATGGTCAAACTTTCTCTCCTTCCTTAATTCCACTCAATTCCCCCATTCCTTTGTTAAATGATCTGGATTTTAGAGGGTAATAGAGTGAACTTTGGAGAAGGTAGAAATTCTGACTATTATGAGCCTTTTTATAAAAATTAAAAATTTTCTTCATTTTGCTGAATTTTGTATTTTCCCACTAAGTGAATGACTGAATAGCAAAGGAAAATTAAGTGAAATTGACTAGTTAGAAAGTCTGACCATTATGAGTCTTTTGAAAATAAAAAACTTTAATTATCCAAATTTTTTTATTTCTTAAAAATATATTCTTTTAGAAATGATATAATAGATGTTACACCCAAAAATGTAAATATTCAAAGAATAAAGCAACAAACAACAACAACTACTGCTTATGAAGATTTTAAGATACCTGCAAATTTTGTAAAAAAAAATTTTTGAAAAAATTAAAAAAAAATTTTTCTTTAAAGAGACGCCCTTCCCAATCTGTGGATAGTCGTCCTTCTACAACAACAACTACTACAACAATAAATACAGTTGGAATACCTGGACGTTTACAAGATGATGATATTTTTGATAATGAAGTGTCTACATCTTCCCCTCCTGTTAAGGTTTTTTGGGGAATTTTTATTTATTTTTTAGTCCTTTTATAAGTCGGTCCTTATAAATAGTACAATGGGAGTAACCAAAGATTTGTGCAAATGAATTTGTTTTTGCCAGACCTTTGGGGTTTACGTTGACGTTCCAAACAGACAGTCGTACATATAGGTAATATACTCCCAGAATTACTCCTAAATTTAAATTTTAATATTTGGTTGGCCCCAATGGACAGGGACGGGGGAAGCTTATTGTGGAAGGATATGTCAGCCTTCTAAACAACAAACAAATAATTAATACCCCTCCCCTCGATTACCCGTATTAAAACGATTTTCAGAGTATCCTAGGCTTCTCTTCTGTTTATTTAATTTTTAAAATTGTTTTTTAATTAATCCTTCATTTTAAGAAGCACAAAACTTCAGTCCCAAATTTACGCCAAATGGGTGCTTCAACTTCAAATACGGAGGCAACAACAATAACTACAACAAATATTGCTGCTTCTAAACGTTCTCGTAAATTTTCTAAATTTCTGATTTTAATTTTTTTAAAAAAGGTGAATGTTCTCCTCGTAGTTCAATTTCTTCAATATCCCCCCGTTCAACTTCCCCATCAACCTCTACAACAATATTACCACATGCATTATCTAAATTTCAATTTCCTCCATCTCGCCTAGCTTCTATGGAACGTTGGAATGCTGCATTTAAACAATCAACTAGGTAATTCTGGAAATTTTTTTCAGAATTTTTTTTTTCAGAATTCTGGTTTTTCAGAATTTTTCTTCGGAATTCTGATTTTTCAGAAATTCTGATTCAGAAATTCTGATTTTTTTAATTCTGATTTTTCAAAATTCTGATATTTCAGAATTTTTTTCATAGTTCTGATTTTTTTCCAAAAACCCTGATTAAAAATATTTTTCATATTTTAAGTTCTCAACCTGACCAACCAACAACTTCAACTACTTCAACAACATCTCATCAAACTAGACAACAAGCTGTAGGATTGTTAAGAATGCCTTCGTTTGCTGGAACTCAACCAAGCCGTCATGGAAGGCAAAGAAAGTAGGGGGTTTTCTTAATGATTTCTGATTTTTAAAAATAAATTCTGACTTTAAAAATTCTGATTTTCCCAAGTTTCTGAAAATTCTGGTATTCTGATTTTTTTGAAAATTCTGATTTTTGAGAGATTCTGATTCTAATTAAAATATTCTGATTTTTATTTCTGATATTCTGATTATTTTTGAAAATTCTGATTTTAATGTTCTGATTTTTTAACTAAAATTCTGTTTTTTTTAATTCTGATTTTCCAAGTCTTTGTGTGAAATTCTGATTTTTTCTGTTTTTTAATCTCTGGTTTCTCCCATTTTCTCTAATTAAAATTAAATTTCTTATTTATTTAAATACTAGATTAACCAAAAGAGTAGTACAAATGCTAAATGAATCAATGCCTAAACCACCAGAACATGGACCTGCTTTAATTGTTTGTTTTTTTTAAATTTGTTTTTAATCTTTCCTTTTAATAAAAAGCGTCAACAACAAGAAAAAATTCGAAGACGTCAAAGAAGGGGAGGAGGTGGGAAAGATGACAACGTTGAGGAGGAAGGTGGAGGTGGAGAACCTTTGGTGGATGAAGATGAAGGAGATGAATCATTTGATGAGGCTGATGAAGAAGGTGAAGAGGAAACGGATGATAGAGCTTGGTGCTATTGCAAACAGGTATGGGTTTAGATTTTTTAGACGAAAATTTCTTTTAATAAGGCAAATTTGGTTCTCATCCAGTTTTTTCTTCTCCCATAGAGTTCCATAATTTTGGTTTTTCGAGGATCATTCTAAAAATTATTTAGAATATATCTTATTTTATTTTAGACATTTTCTTAATTTTTAAAATTAATTCAAAATAGTTAAAGGACCAACGAAAAAATATGACCGACAAACGAGGTCGAACTTCCCCCCCCCCCCTCCCCAAATAGAGGGAAAGGCAAAATTGACTATATAATATAAGGAACAAACCGTATATTATATAGGGTTATAAGGGACACACCCAACTAGGACCTATCCATATCCCCTTCAAAAATTAATTTTCCCCCAATTTTTTCAGGGTTCAGCAGGCAATATGGTAGCATGTGACAGTAAAAACGTCTGTTTTTTTAATTACCTAACACAAAAACTACACAAAATTTTTTTTTCAATTTAAAGTGCCCATATGAATGGTTTCACTATGAATGCGTCGGAATAACACAGGTCGAGAAAGGATTTGAAGAAATTAAATTTCAAAACGGTTTTAGCCGCCAAAGGGCCGGTGGTACTGCCCGACATGTTCGATGAAGCTGAGTAGCGCTATGCGTTCCCGTTCGGCGTCTTCGGAACAACAACGAGATAATAAATGAATATTGAAAAATAAACATTTTTTTTGTTTTTTATAGATAAATTATTAAAATAAAATAGTTAAAAAATTTTTTAGTTATTTCAAAAAATTTTTTTTTAATTTTTTGAGCCCTCAGGCATTTAAAATTGCATGTTGCAACAAATTTAATATTTATACCCTGAGGCGATTTAAATTTTCCCCAGAGGCAACTGAAACAAATTTATGCCCCGAGGCGATTAAATTTTTGAGCTATAAAAAATTTTAAATTTATGTCCTTAGGCAATATTTAACTTTTAAAATTTAATTTCAGAAAATAATACAGAATTTTTAAAAATGAAAAACAAAAAATATTTTCTTTAAGAAATACAATTTATTCATCCGGCAAGGTGAAGGACTTGTTAAAACGCCTCTCAAGTAGATCTTTGAATCTAGAAGACTTTGCCTTCAATTTTGGAATAGGTGCGTTACAATCTGTAAAAATTTTTTTCATAAGAAAATTCCCCCAAAAAGTCCGCAAGTTTTATCCGCAAAAATTCACTAAACTTGCGGACAAAATTTGCGGACTTTTTTAAAAAAATTAAAAAAACCTTCAATATTAGCAAAAAGAAGTGAGAGAGTAGAAACCAAAAAATTATTTCCAAACGTTTCAGCAAAGAAATTATCTGGAACCATTTTCATTTGATAATGGAGTACCATCAACAAGTCATTGAAGAACGAAGGGGATTTTTCTATTGCAGATTTGCAGCTACAAAGTAAATGAATAATCCGTTTCCATTGATCAAAGCCTTCGTAGACCTTAAAGAATTTTTTAGAATTTTTAAAAATTATTATAGACAAGTTTTTATTTAAAAAATAATTACAGAAGCTAAGAAAAAATGCTGGGTAGTAAGAGGAATCGAACCTCAACCCCATAAGGGTAAAGGCAAACACTCTAACCATTAGACCATGAAAGTATGTTAACAAACTTATTTAAAAATTGACTTTAATTCAAAAACAAGTTTAAATTAAGGAAGGCCACTTTCATCGGTAAAACGAATTAGAAAAAATATTTTTTAAATCCACATACCTCTCCAATAATGAAAATAATAAAGGCAAATTGTAGCTCTGCCAACACCTCTTTTGAATCCCCAACAGTCTCAACAAATTTCTCAAGCCTATCAGAAGCATCTATTCCCGATTTTTTTAAACAAGTATCAGCAAGCTAAATTAAAAAAATTTTTTTTGAGAAATTAGAATTTAAAATTAACCGTTATTTTTGGAATTTCTGTAAAACCAAGTTTAGAATCATCGTCTTTAGCGTTCATAACAGGAAGGCCACTTTCATCAGTAAATCGAATTCGGCCTCTATGTTCCTTATCAACAATTGAAAGTCCAAGAGGATCATTCTAAAAATTATTTAGAATTTTTTAAAAATTATTTTAGACAATTTTTTAATTCAAAAAATAATTAAGGAATCAAAGAAAAAATGTTGGGCGAGAAGAGGAATCGAACCTCCATACCCATAGGGGGAAAGTCAAACACGCTAACCAATAGGCAATGGACTTATGTTAATAACAATATTTAAAAATTAGCTTTAATTAAAAAATAAATAATTAAATTACCAGTTGCTTTTCAGTTTCTGCTTCTAAAGTAGTCATTTCAACTTGTGATGAAATTCTTCCAAGTTTATTTGTAGGTGATAAACGTTTAAGTGTTTTAGAGGTAATATTGGATGAAAAAGAGACCCAAAGTTGGTAGTCTAAAAAAATTTTTTTTAATAAGTGAAGCAAAGATGTTTCCATTCCTTTGCTTCAGATTTACTTTAAGAAAACGAAAACATAAAAATAGAGGAAAAATCAGTCTTTAGCAAAAAAACAGAAATTAGTAGTGGTTAGTAACCCAAATTGAAAATTTGCGTTAAAAAATTTTTTTAAACAGAAAGAGCATGCTTCAATCATTAAAGTTGAATTGTGTTATGCTTCAAAAATATAAAATGAAGCACCTCCCCCCAAAGAAATAGAAACAAATCAGAAATATTTAAAAGTTGAAGCAAAAAAAAGCATCAAAAATTTCTAAAAATGAAACAAAAAACTAACCAGTAAAAGGATAAGCACCCAAATGTGAGTCAAGAGTCATTAAATTACTTCGAACCCTTTCCAACTTCAAAAAATTTTTTTAAGAATTAAAAAACATTTAAAAAAAACCTCAACATCATCAGAAACACAATTAAATAAATCCTCATTTTTCTTATCCCATTTTCTCAAAACAATTTCTTTTAGAACAAAATTGTGAAAAAATGCAATTTTTGGTGCTCCTGGTACACTAAATTTAAGAAAAAAAAATTTTGAATTAATAAATTAAAGAGAAAACCTCATATATACAAAATGAATGCCTGGCGGAATCATCTAAAAATTAAAAGAATTGAACTTTCAAGAAATTAATTTCTCAATTTTTTTCTGCTTTGGGGATATTATTGCAAATTTATTTAATAATTTCTAAACCCTTAATAACAGAATAGAATTTGAAAAAAAATAATAAAATTTTTTTAACGGAAGCAAAAATGCTTCAAAAATTAAAGAGTGAAGCAAAAACTACATCTTATTTTTAGAATAAAAGATTCCATAAAATTAAAATTAAGGGGAGTTTCTTAAATCTCTCAAGACAGTGAACAACTGTAAATATTGGGATACGGAAAAACCTTTTCGTTTCAGAAAAAAATTTTTGTGGGCCGAGGCTGTCAAGTTTATAATTTCAATTAAATGAGGGGATTGGAATAAAAAACTCAATGAAAATATTTAAAAACAAAAAATCAAACTTTAATTCCAAGAAATTTACGTCCAACAGTCCAAGAACGACAATCAATTCCAAATTCACTTCCTTCGGGAAAGTCTTTTAAAATCTTCAAAAAAATTAATATTTTTAAAAAAATAAATAAACCAAAATCCCTCCATGCAAAAATAAATATTGAGCAACGTCTTGAGTCATCTCTCCAGTTTTAATAATATTTTTTAAAGCTTCATCCATTTTCTTGAAATTTAATATTTAATCTAAAAAAATTTTTAGAAAAATTTGAAAAAATTTTTGAGAGAAAGTTAAAAATTAAAAAATATTTAAAAATGTCATGCGACAAAAGAGAACAAGAAAAATTTTTTTTAATTTTTTTAGAATTTTTAAAAATTATAAAGGCCACAAAAATTAGAAAATCTCCCTAAAATAAATATTTTTAAAATTCTATAATTATTTTTAAAAATCAAATAAAATTAAAATAACAATTCCGAAACCATTGGAATACCCTTAAAATAATTTATAATATTTTGTTCTGTTGTTGCTGCCATTAAATTTCTTGTAGCATAAGTAGCAGAACCAATATGAGGCAGAATAACTAGAAAAAATTAAAATATAAAACAAGAAGAAAATATAAAAATATTCTGATTTTAATTTAGACATGAATAACTTTTTCCGGAAAATATACTTAAAACAAAACACATTCCGGAAACAAAATTTTATTTATATTCCAGAAAATAAATAACTCTAAAATTAAAAAATACATCCAGAAAATAATTCTGATTTTATTTATATGTATTCCGTAAAACAAAAATAACTCTGACCATAAGTTGTGTTTTATTTTAAATTAGAAATATACCTAATTTTCTGAAATTCTGACTTTAAATCAAACATTCCCCAATAAAAAACATATTCCAGAATATTTAAAAAACATAACAGGAATAGATACTGATTTTATAAATATTAAATTAAAACACCTACCACAATTATTCATACTATGTAGAGGATGTTCCAAAGGAAAAGGTTCTGGATCAGTCACATCCAATCCTGCTCCTCCTAGTAAACCTAAGGTTAAAGCATCAGCCAAATCATTGTGATTAACCAAAACACCTCTAAAAATTGAATTTTTTAATTAAAATTTAAAAAATTTCTTCAATAACCTGCTAATATTAATTAAAATTGAATCTTTTTTCATTAATTTAAAAGTATTTTTATTAAAAATGCGTGTATTTTCTGGTGAAGGAGTAGCTGTAATTATAAGAAAATCACTTTGAGCAAGTAAATCGTTGAAAGTAACAAAAGTGTGTGGAGAATCTTTAGAAAAAAATAATTTTTTAATAAAAATATTTTTAAAAATATTTAAACCCAAGCAAATTATGTAAAATAATTTTTTAATTCTGAAAAAAATAATTAATGACCAAGGAAAAATATTTCAGCTAAAAATGGTCGAACCCATGACCCCCACGAGCGAATAACCTAAATCGCTAACCACAACACTACAGATAGCATTGGTCTATTTTTGGTATTGTCATCTTTGTTTTAAGAAGAAACACATACCGGAACGGAATTTATAATTTTTGTATTTTCCGGAGAATATAATTAGAGTTATTCTGAAGTAAATTAATTTTGGAAATAAATTTAATTTGTTAAATACTAAGAATTCTGATTTCCGGAAATACATAGAAAATATAAATTCTGATTTTTTATTCCCATAAAACACATTCCGGAAAAGACAAATGATTTTTAATATTCCGGAAAATAAATAAAAATTCTGATTTTTTAAAAATAAAATCCAAACCTTCCTTCTTTTTTCGATTATTATAAATAATTTTTTCAGGCATAAAAGGCTGTATTTTATTTGCTATACTAGTTCCGATTTTTCCCAAGCCATAAATTCCAACAACAGAATTAGCTAACGATTTTCCACACATATAATAAGGTGACCATGTTCTCCAACCTCCACTTTAAAAATTAAAAAAAATTTTTTTGTGATTTTTAAAAAAATTTTTCCTAACCTTTTAACAGAATTTATTGCTTCAGGAACTAAATTTAAAAAAATTTTAATTAATTAGGAAAAAAATTCCCTACGTCTTCTAGCTGTTGCTAATATAAGCGCCATTCCAAGTTCTGCGACTAGAAAAATAATAAAAAAAAATTACAAAATAAATTATTACGAATTATAAAATAATTTAAAACGTATTCAGGTAATGGGACAAATTTTGATTTTTAAATTAAAGAAAATAAAAAAAATTCTGATTAATAATTCTTGCAAAATTCTGTTTTCCTTTTAAAAATATACCGTAAAATAAAAAATTCTGATTTATTATTTTTTCGAAGTTTCATTTATTAAAATTTAATTACCTGTTTCAGTCAAAACATCTGAAAATTTAAATTATTTTATTTAAAAAAATAATTCCGGAAAACATTCTGATTTTTAATAAACTAGATTCCGGAAATACATTTGGGTATTAATTCTGGTTTTATTTTCATTATTTTTCTGCTTTATAAATACTCCGGAAAATTCTGATTTTATTCATAAAAACATTTCGCAAAAAGAATTTATATATTTCTGTATTTTCCGGAAAATAATAAATTAAAGTTATTTCTGAAAAAATACATCTCTTCCGGAAAATAACTCTAATTTGTTATATTTTCCGGAAAATTTATAGAAATTCTAAATTCTGATCCAAACTGTTCTTGTATTTTTCCCCAATAAAAACAAATATAAATTACCAGGAGTATATCCAACACGTATTCCTCTTCGTTTACACTCTTCCAAATTTATGTGTTCATACCCAACACTCATTGTCCCAATCATTTTTAAATTTTTAGCTAAAAATTAATTTAATTTTATTAAAAATTAAAAAAACCTTTTTCTAAAATTTGGCTATCAATTTTATCCCTCACTAAACAAAAAAGAGCATCCACATCAACTATTTTCTCTTCTAATAAAGTTCGAGGCATTTGACCAGGAGAATCTTTAAAAATACCAAATTCATTGTTTATTTTATTAGTAAATTTAAAAAAATCGGAAGGGAAGGATAGAACGAGACTGAGAAGACAAAAATAACTTCATGCTTATTAAAAAACATTTTTCCGATAAACCAATGTATCAAAAGTGAATCGGAAATGACGACGGTGCCGGAAAACTGAACTGCCGGAAATCGGAAATGGCTCAAAAGTCGGAACTCGGAAATCCGATTCACCTCTGCGATGTACCATTCAAAGCCAAGTGACCGTGAAACCAGTATAGTTGTTTGACAAAAAATGTCACAACATGTCCATTCCGTTATGCCAGGCCCCAAAATAATTTAAAAAATTAAATAAAAAAGAAAAACCATGTTGAACAACATCCCCAATTTCTTTCAGTTTAGTCAAATTAAAAGTTGAATCAGTCATCAAAATTTTGGGTTTAGTAGAGTTCAATGACATCATATTAGAAACTAAAAACTAAAAAAAATTTTTTTAATCAAATCTAAAAAAACCAGAAGAGACAACAACGCGGCGCATAAACTAAAAAACCCCTAAAAAAGCGTTAGAAAAATTTAAAAAAAAAAATAAAAACGGAAAAAATAAATGTCTTTAACAAAAAATTTTTTAAAATTAACTCATTTATTTTAAACAAATTTAACAACATTGAAAAAAAACAAAATTATAATTGACTTATTAAAATAGAGGAGATGCTTATTGATAACAAATAAATTATTTATTGACTTAAATATTTTAGAGAGTGGAAACAATTTTAATTTATTGCAAAATTAATTGTCCTACATATAGTTTCATATCATTATTATTGGCAGACCTACAAAAATATTTATGGATGTCCGCAAAACACTTGCGGACGCAAAAATATTTAAGAATGTCCGCAAAAAATTTGCGGACATCCGCAATTAATTTTTGCGGACATCCACAAAAATTAAAAATTTTTTAGAAATTGGTCGGTAACTCAAAAACAATTGAAAAATTAATTCCGAAACCATAATAAAATTTCAAAAAATTCCAATTTATCTACCACAACATTCCTTCAAATTTTTAACCTGTTCATTATTACATCCTCCACCAGCCAATTCAACAACACGTTTTGCAGCATCTTCAAATGATTCATAAAATTCAAATTTGCCTTTAAGTTGAGAAGCATTTTTTAACATTAATTTTGCTTTGTCTACATTTGTTCCTTTAAGTCTAAAAAATTTTTTAAAATTTTTTATCAATGGTTTTTTAATAAATTTGTGACAGTTAAGAGAGGAGTTCTCTTTTTATCTACAACTTTTTTCCATGTTTTAAATGCTATTCGGCAGTCAATCGAAAAATGTTTCTTTTTTTATGTAATGTCAGGGATGTCTCGGGTTATCCAAAGTCCGATACTCGTTCCGAGAAAGTTCTAAACCCCGACCCCAAATCATACCGATTTTTTCTCTCTAAACGTGACAACCCTCGTGGTATTTAAAAAAATGCACAAAAAGGTCAGCAAAAAGTCTTGAGAACCCGGAACTAATACATTTGCTTAGAATGGGTCAAAAAATTTTAGAACAAAAAATTCAAAATCCCCCCAATTTTTATTTAAAATTCCTCCATATTCCCAAACCCAAAATCTAATCCCTAACCCAATAAAAAATCAAAAAAACCTCAAAACAACGGGTATATTACTTTCAAGTTCATTACAAGCAGCAATAACCCCTTCAGCAATAATATCACATCTCAAAATTCCAGCAAATATATTAACAAAAATAGCTTTAATTTTTTGATCATTAGAAGAAGCAACAATTTTAAAAGCATTCGAAACTTGTTCTACTGTGGCACTTCCTCCAACATCTTTATTAAAAAAATAAAAAAAATTTTTTTAATTAAAAAAATTAACCTAGAAAATTAGCTGGAACACCACCGTGTAACTTTATAATGTCCTAAAAAATTATTTTTAAAATTTTTTTAAAATAGAAATTTTAGGTTCTGGAACAGTTTTAGAAGTTTAATAAAGGTTTAAGAGACAGAAGTTTAGGTTTCCAGAATGCCCAGCAAAGACACAAATCATCAATGCCACTCGATTCCATAAATTATAGAAAATGGGAATTCTTAACACTTCTTTGGGTCAAAAATTTTTGGCAGGATTTCTGACATGTCGTATCAAAAAAGAATTACAAAAAAACCGCATAATGATTTTTTCATCGGGCTCATAAACTTCTGGTTGGACATAAACTTCCAAGGGACTTAAAAACAATCATTAGACTCAAATTTTGATCGGACAAGAAAATGAAACTAAACTCGTCCAAACCCAAATTTAATTATTTATTCATACCATTGTAGCCATTGCAAGACCAGCTCCATTAACTTTTTAATTAACAATAAAATCTTTAAAAAATTAGAAAGAAAATACCCATGCAAGCAATATTTCCATCCATTGGAATATAACTTAAACCAAATCTTTTGGCCAAAATTTCATTTTGACTCTATAAAAATTCAAAAAAATTTCAAAAAATAAAAATACCATTTCTTCATTTGTATCCAACTCAAAAATATTTTTTTGTCTAAAAGCGGCATTATCATCAAATATTAGTTTGGCATCAATACAATAAACTTTTAGGAAGAATTAAAATTTTGAAAATTAATTTACAAAAATAAAACTTCTCCCATCCTCAATTTGTGCAAACGGATTAATTTCTATTTGTGAGGCATCCACTTTAATAAAAAATTCGTATAATTTGTGAATTTGTTTTGCTGCCTAGAAAGAATTTGAAAAAAAATATTTAATTCGATTATATTTTAATTTATTTTCAATGGTTTATCCAACAAGGTCTAAAATGGACTATTGATCTAATGGACTTGGAGGTCAGTTCCAAATATTTGTAGGGATAGATTTAAGATGAAGAATACATTGTCCTGCTGCCCTTTTGTATTATCTGACAGTTCCATAAGAGAATTTAATGCCCTAAATATATTTATAACTGTTACCCGCCCCCAAATATTTGGTTCAGGATAATCTGACCCTTTGAAATTTAACCTCTTAAGTTGGTCAAGTTTTTACTTTCAGAAGAGAATGATTTTGATCCTCCCTATAAGGGAGGAATGCGCCGTTCCCGGAGGTAAGTGCAAGACCGGGCCGACGCTCGGCAGAGAGGAAGCAAGCTTCCAACTCTTACCCATTTCCAAAAATTGGTTAATCTCTTTGATCCCGGTAGGGATCGTTACGGAGATTAAGCCGTAAAGAACAGATACTACACTTTGATCTTAGCCAAAAGG
Source organism: Meloidogyne luci (assembly GCA_902706615.1). Classification (NCBI taxonomy): domain Eukaryota; kingdom Metazoa; phylum Nematoda; class Chromadorea; order Rhabditida; family Meloidogynidae; genus Meloidogyne; species Meloidogyne luci. Next base: position 550 of record CACSLI010000168.1, on the reverse strand, counting down.
CCGAGAAGCGATACTTTTTTAAGAAAAGTAAAATATAAATGAAAAATAAATTTAAAAAAGAAAAATAGGTTAGAAATAGGTATGAGAGAAATTATATTAGATAGCACTGTTTAAAGAGAGAAAAGAAACTACAGGAAAGATGGACATAAAGGAGAGAGAAGAAAGTGTATGTAGCATAAAATGTTTTGTATAGGAAACAGAGGAAAAGAAGAGGAAAACCTTAGACGAGAGGGCATAGACAGTCTTATATAGAATTCGTCCGAAAAGTTTTCCGGAAATGTTATAAATTTTCCTATACTACATGAAATTTTCTCTCTCTATATTTAATAAATCTGTAGCTTTAGAGAATAATTTTACAACAATCATTTTCCGTAAAGTTCTCCGTCTAATAATACTCTCTTTTTTTCTCTTACTACATATCGGATTTCTCTCACTATGTATAAATAAGTAGCTAGAGAAAATCGGTCTGCAGTAAAAATCCCCAGAAAGTTTTCCGAAAATGCCCTTAAAACTCCCTTTTTTCTATACTATTTCCTAAATTCTTTATAAA
>CACSLI010000167.1:0-285115 GCA_902706615.1 Meloidogyne luci | reverse complement strand
ATAAAGAGAATTTAAAAAATCAAAATATTAAATATATTTGAAATTAATATTTATTGTTACGTTGAGAAACTATAAATAAAAATAAAATCTATTGAAAAAAATCACAATATCGAGAATAGTGCATGTTTAAAAATTGCATTAATTAATTCTGTGATAATAATAATTTATTATTAAATAGTATTTAATGAAAAATAAATTAATTGAAAACATTAATAAACAAAATTAGTTCTTATAGTGCGAGGAGTTTTATTCTTATAAATAATAAACAGTTCTTTTGAAAAGTAAACTGCATCTAAAATGTTTTTACATGGCAATGTCACTGCCATGGTATAACTATAGAATTAATTGGTTATATATTCTGCTAAAAAATCGTTGTTTAATAATATGTCCAATCAATGCTTGTATAATATTTAGTTTTATAATTGTGATTATTTTGTTATCAAAAAATTTGCTGATACATTTAATTTTATAGTGTTATTTTTTCTCGATTATAATTCCTTACTAACAATTTGTTTTTAATTTTGAAGTTATACAAACTCAGATTAAATATGTCACGAATTGCTCATATGTATTTCTCGATTTCAAATTAACTTTTATTGACAATATAGTATCATCAAAATTGTTATTTAATTGTATACTATTTTAATAACTAAACTAATTAAGTCTTTTTAAATAATTTTAAAATATTTTTACTAAGCTTTGTAAACAGCCAATCAATCCTAAGTATAATCATTAATTTAAAAATAATAAAATATTTAAATTAAATCTTAATTATTCTGAAAATGGGTGACATCAAACATTTAATTAACGAATCGTCTGCGATTAATCATGATGTTAGTCAATTAAATGTATTCTTACTATACTGTGGCAGACATAATTCTGACCCAGCAACTCCTTGTACAGTTTGTTGTTAAAATAAATCAACTCAAGGTAAATCATTTTACATTTAATTTAATCTTGTTTAATTAAAATAATTTTTGATAGGACCTATCGCTGCATATGGGTGATGTTATAAAAATTAACACTTGATATACTAAAATTAAATCGTTCAAACGCTTGATAAAAAACTGATTTGCTAGATTAAATAAACAAATTAGTAAAAATGAAACCAAAATGGGCCTAATTTAAATTAGTCAAATAAATTATTAAGATATCTAGATTTCTGTCATATACTGTATTTGTTAATTTTTGAAATAAAAAAATTAAAATACTGATTAAATATTAAAATCCTTTCTATAGTATTGCCTATTAATTGACAGTCAGTAACATAAGAAAATGAATATTATATTAAGACAAATTTAGTAATAAAAAATATATTTTTTAATTTTTATTAAATCAAACTCGCAAAGATATATATAGAATTATTTATAATATCTCCAAACTCTCCTCATGTAATACAAACAAAAATAAAGCTAATATGTTCAAAAATATAATTAGAAATCGGCATAAATTAATTTACAATAAAGGTAAAAAACTTTATTTATATTGTTAAATATATGAAGCTATAAAATATAAAAAATTTGTGAAGATATATTAATATAAATTAAAAATTTGGTATAAACTTCATCATATATAAACTTCATCACCAATGTAAAATAATTTGAAGATGTATTTAGCAAAAATTCTGATCTAAAATCCGCTCTCTTTTATTATTCTTATTCGAGTTAAACTTCTATTTAATTAAAAAATGAATTTAATTGATCGACTTTTATTCTAAAAATTATTACATTATATCAACGTTACATTATATCAATGCTTATAGTCTCTAATTTTATTAAAAATAATATCAAAAATACATAATAATATTTTTCAAAACTTTAAAAAAAATAGGAAGATGAAAAAAGAAAGTCAAGGATGGTAGGGGAGGGAGAGGGAAAAACTTAACTATAAATAATTGCAATTGGTAAAAATATTAAACTACAGAATTATCTAAAATATATATTTAAAAATTTTTACAATTAATTATATGAGATTTTTATTTGAGATTGACACCAGACTTGTAATATTCAATAATTTTTTTAATCGATCGTCTTCTGAAACTTCTACTACTACATTTATTTATTAAATTAAATCTTAGCTTTGACCCAGCCTTCTAAATATAAAGCATTTTCATTTAATTTGTTTAAACTTCCATATTCGATATATATTATTATTTTTAACCTACTATTTATACTTACCTTTATTATTTTCATACTTCTATATATTTTTATAATTCTAGTCATGACTTTTCTAACATAAAATTTTATGAAATTAAATTCAATAATTATTTTAAATGTTTCGAGAAAAATGGAACTTTTCAATTGTAATGAACCCTGATGTATGGTCTAATTTGTCAATAATACCATCATTTAAAAGATTCAGCTGAACCTCTCCAGCAAATTTGACACATTCCTAAGAATTTTATATTTTCATCCATAGTATTTTCTAAATTTAGTACAACTCTTTCTAAAAATCAAACAGATTAAAATAAACAATATTAATTTATCAAAATTCTTTTAATTGTTATACTAAATTCTTTTGCATTTTCAATTATCCAACTAATTAAGCATTTTAATAAATTGTTTTATTTTCAATTTATTTTAAATCTTTTTATTTAAACCATTTTATATACCGTATTTTCTCTAAAATAACCCCCGGGGGTTATTTTTTTCGATCGACCTCTAGAGGGGGGTTATTTTAGAAGGGGGGGTTATTTTAGAGGGGGGGGGGTTATTTTTTTCGATCTCTAAATTTTCTGAAAACCAAAATTTTTTACCAAATTTTGAATAATATTTTTCTAAAATTTAAGAGAATTCATCACAAACTAAAGGTTTCTTAACGAAAATCCTAGCACAAAAACTTTCATCAAGTACTCCTCAGTCCGTAAATTCATAAAAAACTTGGTTTAAGGTTCGGGATACATAATTAAGAACTTATTTTAGATTATTATCCCACTTTTATATAACTCAGTTAAGTCCCAAAGTTTAATAATATTAAAAGGGATTGGATTAAGATGCCTATCTTGGCATTTTCAGGTATTAAAGTCAATGTGACATGACTTTAATCCTTCGTCGAGAGATCAAGTGGATGGAATTAGTGGAGTAGACATCGTTAGATATTAATGGATTTTAAGAGATTAAGGGAAATGCTGGAGGATTAAGTTGAATATTATGAGATTTAAGAAGTAAAAGATTATTAGTGGACCTCTCAAAATCCAATTTGACTGGATTAAGGTGGAAATCAATGGATTTGAGATATCAGGGACTTGGGAGGATATCGGACATTTGATTGAATAAAAGTGAAAAAATACTCTTAATACTTATCTCTTTTAATTCATAAATTCACACCTAATACCTAATATCTCTCCAAATCCCCGAATCAATATTAATCCACCGCCATCCCTTAATCCATCAGAATCCCCTTATATCCCTCCAAATCCCTGATATCCCCCATAATCATTTCTAATCTTATTGAAATATAGGGATTAAACCGTGCTGTGGTTTGAAAAATAGCAATGCCAAAAAAATAATTAAATATTTTAGGGGAGGGGCTATTTTAGAGGGGGGGTTATTTTAGAGGGGGGGGGTTATTTTTTTCGATCGACCTCTAGAGGGGGGTTATTTTAGAGGGGGGGGGTTATTTTAGAGGGGGGGGGGTTATTTTAGAGAAAATACGGTAGTTTTTTTATTTGCCATCTTGTGCATATTTATTTTTTAATTAACCAAATTAAATTTGTATTCTATTCGTTAGTGTGTAGAGGAGTCGGCAAAAGAACTGGCATTGCAATATTCTCTTTTCCAATTCGTATTATTTTCTTTCTTCGTTTTTAAAACTTTTATTTTACTATTTAATTTGCTTCTCTTTCTCCGACAGAGGCAAAAGACGATCTTCGTTTTAACTATTTATCTTTTCTTATATAATCTTCATTTTTTAAACATATTTGTCATTTTTTATATTTTTTTATTTTTTTCATATTTTGATGTTTCAATTTTGATATTAGCTATTTTTTAATTTTTCCAATTTTTTTATCTTATACGGCATTGATATTATTTTTATTTCTTAGAAGGTAATATACTGGCGAATAAAAGGAATTAAATATATTTCGTTCAATTTTCCTATTGACACCAAGTACGAGCTCGTACTTAGGCCTCGTACCTCGTACTTTTCACTTTTTTTGGCATCGTACTCGTACTTGTACTTCGTACCTGCCCCATTTTTTGCTCGTACTCGTACTTCGAACCAGGTACGAGTACGAGGTACGTGTACGAATTTTGGTACGAGCTTCGAAGCACTTGTTGCCAACGGGAAATGAAGCGAATTTGAGAATGAAAGAAAATCTGACCAACCTGTACAGAAGTAGGCAAAGAAGAAAGAAAGTATAAATGTGGGCCGATAACAGGAAAGTACCTGAATAATTAATAAATCGAAAAATAAATGAATAAATGACTCACTAAATTATTGAAAATTTTTCTTTAAAATCATTAAAAGGAACAAGTGGAACAAATGTTAATACTGAATTATCATTATTAAATCTAAGATAATTATTAAAAATGTTAATGAATTAACATGGCAATGAATTGGTAAGATAAACCACCAATATTTGAATTAGATGTTTGGTTTACATTTGATTTAGGCAGAATTTGAAATGATTTCATTAATTTCAATATTGAAAAATAATATTAGTTCACTTATTAAATTTTTCTAAGCTATGGTTGACGAATCAACGTAGCTCATGAAAATAAATTGTCTAAAATTGCACAACTAAACTTAATATAATGTTTTTATCTATAATTTCTTCTTTAATGTAAATCAAAATAAAAATCAATAAAAATCAATATAAATCAACTCATAATAAAAATCAAATAATAAAAATCAACTCCAAATAAAATCAATAAAAATCAACTCCAAATAAAGGATATTGCAAAAAATATTAACTTATCAGCAAAAAAGTTCAACATATTAATTATTAACATATTAATTTAAGTCATATAATATTAAGTAAATCGCAATTTATTTATTTTATTTTTATTAAGTTAAAGCCGGAATCCAAACAAAAACGTTTTTTATTTTTTTAAAAGAAACTAGGCTGAAAACAACCTGTGATTTGCTATAATTCTTCCTTTTCTAGCAATTTTTACATGTTATCGTCTTTTGAACGTTTTTTAACATCGAATTTACTATTTTTATTCAAAGTAATCTTCTTTAATGTCTATGAAAAAACATTAAAATTTTATATTTATTTTTTAATAATGTATTTGTATATTATTCAAAGATCTTTTTCTTTCATACAAATATCAAAATAATATTCAATTAAATTTATTTATAGAAATTTATTTCTATTTAAGCTAACCAAACATCAATAGTTTTTGTATCTTCAGTGATCAATTTGGCATGAATATAATGTGTATCAAATTTTTTTACGAGCAAAAATTGTAGCATCTGTGAAGATTAGATTCAGCTTTCATTTAACATATTGTTTGAGCTAAATGAGTTTAGCTCTCATTAATAATATTTATGTGGTTTATCTTTGTGATGTTTTTCCAGCAGAAAATTGAGAAACATGTACTGATCCATCTAAAGGTAGTTTTCTTTGTAAACAATATATGCATTAAAAAGGATTGTTTATTTTTGCTTGAGTAGGGATAAATCGTTTATCTCTTTCAAAAATGGTATTATAGTATATTATCGATAAATATTTCATAATTATTTTTTTAATTAAAATTTTCTGTCAGATATTATAATATTTGCTCGATTAATTGGCTTAAATTTATCCTTCAGAAAAATTCGCTTTTTAACTCCTAATTGTTTAAACAATTTGACATTTGAATTTTTTGTCGTTTTTTTACTAATTCTATATTTTAATAATTTTTCTTACAATAATTTTTGATCGATTTAATTAAAATTTTACTTAATGCCTTTTATTATTTCCTAGCGGAGTTTTAATAAAACTTTTGTTTAGATTAAATAAAACTTTTATTTTATATCGAAATATAATTAATAAATAAAATTTAAGCTCGTTAATTAATATTTACGAATATGACCTGGTCAATTTTTCGGAAATCAAAACGATATCCGATTAAATGTTAATTAATATAATGAAAAATATTAATATAATTTTACTTAATGCCTTTTATTATTTAAATATTTTATGCCATTTATTATTTTTCAACTATAATAGTCATGTAAATTTTTTATAAAATAATATTCAGCATTAAATAGTGTATCTAATTTATAATTTGATTTATGAATTTTTTCATATAAATAAACATTTTCTGTACAGCTTAGCTTATATCAATTTACCAAAGATCTGAACAAATTTTGACCTTAATTATTCTAAATACTAAATTAATCAACAATAAGAGAACCTTATAGTTTAATCACAACCAATCGGCAATCAAGATCACAAATAATAAATTAATTGTTTTCATGATATAGTTAATATAATTTAAATTTATTATTTTTAGTATCGTATATTTTTAAGTGGAGGAGTTTTACCAAATATGATTAATATCATCTGATTTTACTGTTTAAAAATACATTTATTTAATTAATGTTTCTCTAAGCAGCCTCTTGAAACAGGCAAGCCCAAACATAACACATAAAGTTTTTATAATAATCCATTTTATCTTACTGAGATATTTATTATTTACATGTTTTTAGGAACATCCCACAATGATTGCTCAATATTACAGACTTTCAACTATAATAGTCATGTAAATTTTTTATAAAATAATATTTATAATACCTATTATAGTGTTTTAATAATTTGTAACCATTTTAGGAGATGTATTATTAAATGGAATTATTTTTTTATTATTTTGGGTTTAGTATTACGAACTAAACAAAGTGAATTTCAGATTTCTAACAAAAAAACTATCCGGCAACGGGGAACGTTTTATTTTTGGCCTCCCTGATTTTAAGTTTTTGTGCACCTTAAATAATTTGGTTTTTCAAATAAAAAAATTACTTCTGGTAATGATTGGGGAAAAGGTTAAATCTAAATTTTAATAATATTTTTTAAAAGTTTAATTAACATTCACCTGGTACACATCCGCCCTCGGGCTTATTCATACGATGGGGTTTCATAACAATAGGAGGTGTATCTTCAACTTAAATTACAATTCATAAAAAGATTCCATAACTCCATAAAGTTTATTTATTAAAAATATTTATTTAATCTAAATGTGGATATTTAGCTCAACTTGTTATTTTTTCAGATTTAACTCACGTTTTATTTTTAATTACCAATTTTTGCCTATATTTTACTTAATTTTTAATTATTTTATTATAAATGTTATTTAATAATTTTTTTAAATTTTATAAATTTAATTTATAAATTTAAATTTTTTTAAATTTCTTCTTTCTAAACCCGTATATAATAACGGATATATGGACGGGTCTTAAATCGTTGAAATTATTATGTATCTTAATTAAATTTACAATAGTATTAACATCTGTAAATATTATTTATTATTCTACTAGCCATTCATTAATTGATCTAGTCCAACTCCATATCAGATTTTGTTATCATGACATGAAAAAAAAGGTTGAAAAAGATGGCAGTCAATGTGCCAAATCCTCTTTTGTGCCTTTTTGTGTTGGCTTAGACCAGAACAGGTTCCTATTCATGGGATCGTTTACTTATAAAATTGTATTTTAAATAATTGGAAAAATTAGAGTTTAAAACTAGTGTAAAGAAAAGAATATATTAAAGCTAAAAAATTTTTTAAAATAATTTAGTAAAATTTTAATAAAATTTTATGTAAGAATGTTCACAGAATTCATAAATAATTAATGACATGACCTTATAAATAATTTAGTTAATAAAAATTTTTGAATAAAAATTATTAACTACACATTTAAACATTTTGAATAAATTTAAAAAATAATAGCATTTTAATAAATTAGACGATATATCAATGTTTTTTAAATAATTTGGTCTCTTAAATTGGCAAAAAATCTTACTAACACAAATATAAATTATAAATTTTTTAATTATTCTACAATCTAAAATTTCAATCAAAATTAATCAAATCAAAATTACTCGAAATCAAACAAAATTCTTTGCTTAGACTTTATTTTAAGTTGCTGTCTCACTTTTTATTAATTAATTTTTAATTTTAATAAAATTTCACTAAATCATATTAATATTATAAATAAATCTTAGTTTATAAAATGATTTAAACTAAAAAATGAATTCACACTAATTATTTTAGTTATAAATAAACTATAAAAATTAACATGGGAAAGTAAATAATTTTTGATATGAGAAAAAGATAAAAGATTTTACATTTTATTCAGCAACCAAATTATTTTTATTTAATTCATTCTTCTTTAAGCTTTAAAAATTAATAAAAAAAAATTTTAAAAGTTAAAAAATTTTACATTTTGTTCATTAACGAAATTATTATTTTTTTAAATTTCTTCTTCCTCAACAATATTATTTTCATTTTCATCCTCAACCAAATTATTATTTAAAATTTCTTCTTCAAGCTTTAAAAAATATTTAAAAAAATACTTTAATATAAAAATTTTTACAATCAGATTATTTTCATTTAAAATTTCTTTCCCCTGAACCATATTATTTTCAATTTCATCCTCAACCAAATTATTATTTAAAATTTCTTCTTCTTCAAACTAAAAAATAATATAGAAAAATTTTTTAATACAAAATTTTTTTAAATATAAAATTTTTACAATTTGTTCTTCCTCATCCAAATTATTTTTATTTAAAAAAATTTTCTCATCATTAAACTTTAAAAAAATAATAGAAAAATTTTTAAATAAAAAAAATAGTACGTCATTTTTAAAAATTTTTTTGTAGATTTTCAATATAAAGGAAACTTCCTGTTTAATGTCAGCTCATATTTAATAACCCAACATTTATCTTCCTCCATAATCTGAATAATAATAATTGAATTATTTAGACCTTGTTCTTCTATTCGTCGGTTACCAAATCATTCGCCGGTGATTTGGTTTTTTAATAAGACTAAACTATTATCATCTATCCAAGATTCAATACTCAAATAGTGCATAATAATTGAAAAATAAATAAGATTTTCCAGTTTCTATATATTTTTAGCAAAAATATTATTTTTATTTCAATGACATTAACATATTCTGAATTGTTGCACAAACAAAGTTTATTATATACTTTTTTAAATTATCTTATTTTAATTACATTTATCATTTCTTTTACATTGTCTTACTTAATTCAAACCTAATAAGTTAAAAAGTTAATTAATTTAATCAACGGTAAAGCATGGGCCAATAATTCTTTTAGTAGTTTATGCAGTGGATCACACTATTACTATTTCAACCGCTTAACAAGTTTTTTAAATCATTATCGATAAAAGTATTTTTATTGTTAAAATTTAGAAAAATTTTTTAAGTTTTTATTATTAATCTATGTTTAATTTCATTTTCCTATGTTTAATTTTATTTTTTAGCAATAATTTAATAAATAGGTATTTCTATGCTTCACACAAGTTTTTTTAAATAGTTGTGATCCTGAATTCGAATATTTTTTGCACAAGCGCAATGTGATGCATCTATTGCAAAAATATTTCTAATCAAAAATTTATATTAGCTTTTACATAAAATTGATATAAATCATGAACAACTTTTGTTGGTAATTTTATATAAACAGCTGATTATTATTTTTGATATTTTAATTGTTATAGTATTTGAACATTTATCTAACGATTAATATGATAATCGATAATTTATAAATCTATGATAGTTTTATTTAATTTATCGTAAAATTTATTTTACAAGCATTAATATCTTTTGTCATTTTTAAAAAATTTTTTAAATTCTTTTTATAATTAAAAAATTATCAACCTGTAATCAACTTCATCTTCTCCATCAGGGTGTAGCTCCCCATCCACCAAATCTTTCTCACCTTCACCATAAAGGATTTCTCCAAAACTTAGCAATCCAAAACCTCCTCATATTCCTCATCCATTTCTTATTTTACTAATTGATATTTTAAATTTACTTATATGTTTTATAAGTCATTTCTAATAAATTTTAATAAAAAACCTTTAATTTAAAATTAAAATAAATTTTAAATTTTATATAATGTCCTTTCAAATTTACTTTTCATCCTTTTAATATGAACTGAAAAATCTCTATATGTTTTGAATCTCTATAAGTTTTGTCATAGTGTCGCAATGTTTGCGCTTTAATTCAAAAATGTTCTAAAATTTGTTCTTTATTAATTCCTCATTTATGGCAAACCTCAACTGTTGGTAAATGAGCAGGCTCCTTGTACAAATTTTTTAAATTCATATATTAATTTGTAAGAGATTAGTAATAAAATCAAAATATAATTTTCTTTAATGAAATTATCGGATATTTTATATTCTAAATAAATGATTACATATAGTAAAATTTTTATATAATTTTAACTATTTTGCTATATTATTTTAATTGCTAATGTCTATATTATTAACTATTTGTTTTAATTATTTTAATGCTTTGAATTTCTCTTAATGTATTTTTAATTAACTATGCACTATTTATGTATTTTTATGCATTATTTAATTCTTGATCATATAAATTTTTGCTTATTCAATTCCTTGTTATTAAAATAAGTTTCGGCCTATATTAGATTCGATTACTAATAGTTTCAGCACATTATTAAAAAATGAATCTTTTAATAGTAAACTTTATTCATTTATTAAATCATAAAAAATATCAAAACTGGTAATTCATACACATGTTAGCTGCTAAATTAATTTTCACATTTTTATATAAGCAAGAAATCAACTCTGTTAGCTGTAAGAACTATCTTTTGGAGTTTAAAAGATTAAGAATCCTTCCGAACTCTTACTTGATGGGAGTTTATATAATCTTATAATATTAAATTAGAATAAAATGTTTAATAATTAGGATTATTTAATTTGTTTTTTTAACTCAAATTTTATTTTGATATATTTAATAGATTTAGAAGTATCAAATCGCATTCCTTTTCTTTTCAAAATATTACCGAGCAAAAATTTATCGTGCATTTGAAAACGTGTTTATTTATTCTGAATGTTTAATTTTGCTAATTAGAAAAAATTTTAAACTTTATTATTTTATTATTTTTCAAACTTTTTTGATCTATTTACAGGTCTATTCTTTTTCCTACTCTTTCAATATTGCCCTTTCTCTATCATATTTTTCATTTAATTCAGTTAACTTTCTATTTTTGTTCTTCATACTCATTTATAATTTTTTGTTTTGCTTCAAAAGCAAAAAATCTTTTAGTAAATAAATGTTTTTTTTCATTCAATGTTGAGGCATTCATTTGCCGTATGCGCAGCGGCGCTTATCTCAAAATTTACCGTTTGCCTAGTCAGGATAGACTGCACAAACCTAGTGTATTTTGTCTTGTCAAAACTGTCATGATTCACATAATATATATGTCCATCTTCTTTTAATTTATGATGGCCAGGTTTAGACTGAAGGAATTTTACCATTTTAAATATTTTCAAATATTGATTTTGACATCTTTGAAATTTGTCATTTTTAAATTTACATCTAACAACATAACATAAAAATTTCAAATATTTGAATAATTTTTTACTAATATTTTAAATTATTTGTCATATAATATAAAGTTATTTTGTTAAAAATTTAAAGGATGTTGAATGCTGGCCGGAGATTTTCATCCGATTGGATATAGTGTTTATTAAATTTTTGTTTCTTCATTGATTTTACAAATGTTTGTTTATCATATATACTTCTATATTTATATTAATTTTTTAAATATAAAAATAAATTTTAAATATAAAAATCTTTTTGCGCAAGTTTAGGTATATAAGCTTCAATCTTTAATCATTTCATTTAACTCGTACAAAATTGCAACTAATTAATTATTTAATAAGCAATAAAATATCATTTTTGTAATCAGCTTTGCTCTTAGCAATTATGTATACCATAGTCCATTAAAGATTTTTTACATAAAAATTTAAAACTTTTGTGTTTAGCCAGAGATTTTTAGAAAAATATATTTCATTAAATTATTATTAAATAATTTATCTAAATTTTTTTAATTTTTGGTAATTTTTTCAGCATATTTTGCATTTTATAATGAAATTTAAATATCAACTTTCTATTTTGGATCTAATTTCTAAAGTATGACCCACGTGTATGGAAATAGAGGTCATTCTCGAAAGCGAGTTAAGGACTTCAGTTTTAATGAAAAAATTATTTTTTAATTATTATTATTTATTTTATTCGTATTTTTCTTTAAATATTTAAAATAATTACCGTAAATGCTCTAATAAAAACACATCTCCAATTGAAGCACATCTCTAATATAAGCACACCCTACGAGAGGATCGAAAAATACAAGCACAGTCTCTAATTGAAGCACAGTCTCCAATATAAGCACACCCCTAGTATTCTGGTGAAAAAGCACCTTACTTTTGCATTTGAGGGATATAGAGAGATTGAGGGATATAGAATCCGTCTATATCCCATTGAGGGATATAGAGGTATTAGAAGTGATTAAGAGGGGTATTAACAAGTATAGTATAGAGGATTCAAGGGAATCGAGAGATTGGGAGGTGGGAATTTTGGGAATTAAGAGGGATATCAGTAGAAATCTGAAGAGTTGGACGGATATCGAAGATATTTTTCGAAATGTTATTCTGTTTTAATTTCACCCATGTATTTATTTCCTCATCAAATTTCCCCATATCCCTCTTAATCACATATCTCCTTTTATCCCTCCCAATCGCCCAAATCCACAATATCCCACCTAGTCCCTCTAAATTTCTCGATATCCACCAATATCCTCCTTAATCACTTAAAATCCGCTTATATACCTCGATATCCCTCCAAATCCATCATAACCTTCTTGATCCCTTGATGTCACGCACAAGTCCCTTGATGCTCATTTTAATACTTCCAAATCCCCATATATCCCTCTTATTCCTTTTTATTAAACTATAGGGGCTTATTTGATGTATATACAAGTGGGTTTCTCAATTAAGATAATGAAAATGCAATTGAAAGCGATAATTTGATTCAAATTTAATTTTTGGTTTGTGTTATGTAGGGTATAAATTTACTTTAAAAAATGTAAAATAGATCGAAAAATACAAGCACAGTCTCCAATTGAAGCACAGTCTCCAATATAAGCACACCCTACGAGGGGATCGAAAAATAGAAGCACTGTGCTTCTATTAGAGCATTTACGGTATATTAATTTTATCGCGAAGACATTCGATTTGTTATTAATTTCTTCATTGAAATAAATCTGACTTTTTTTAATGTATGTATAGTTTAATTTTAAATTATAATTATTTATCAATATAATTTATAATTATCATGATTAATGTTTTTGAAAACTTGCCGATTATAATCAGTAAATTAGCGTACTCTTCATGGAGATAAACTGATTTCAATCACCCTACATGTTAGAGATGTTGGCAGAAACTGGCTTTCTCTTTTGATAAATAATTTCAGAATCTATTTTAGCTATTATATATTTGTTTGATATGAATGTTGATGACTTCATTTTTATTCAATACTTTTTTAGCATAAGGTAAAACCCGAACATTCATTCATCTCGAAAAAAATATCTTAAAACGTGTAATTATAAAATACATTAAACATTCTTTGGTGCAAAAAATTATATAGAAACTAAATATTAAATTTTAATTTTTAAATATGAATTTGAAATATATTGCTACTATCTCATTCATTTAATTTTTAAAGCATTTTCAAAAATTGTTTAACGATATAAATCTAAAAATATAATTCTTTATTTGTTATATGTATTCCCGGCTGTGGCACCAAGTTTTTGTGGAAATTTTATTTTATAATTTAATTGAATAATGTAATTTAATTTATTTGAACTTAATTGATTATTGTTTCTAAAATTTTTTCATGGAATGTTTCGTAAATCAACATATATTTCTTATTTAAATTGATCATAAAATTAAATAGACATTATTTATACAAATGAAAATTTTAAAAATTAAAAATTAATAATTTTAATGCCTTATCCAAGATTAATAGCGAAAAAATATTTATTAATTTTATTACAATTTTTGATTTAATTGTAAAAGGAATGTAAAGTTCCCTTTTTTATTCTTGTATACTTCTCGAATTAATATTTACTTTTTATAACTTGGTATCAATTCAATTTGTAATTATCACTGAAACTTTACTTTCACAAATATTAAATGGGAAGAAATAACAAAATCCACATGATTGTTGCAAAACAATTTTTCAAATTCAAAAGTGGATCAACACATTTTAATTTTCAATTAAGAATTATACATTAGTTAATAATTATTAACATTACAACATTTATTACCATTTACAAAAAATGATATTTTTTATTATGCTATTAATTATTATTGCATCATTTAGTGCCCATCAATCGATTTACGCATATTATTGAGTTTTTTAGCATTTTTATATTATGGTAAATCAGATTAAAGATGCACAGGATAACTGGCAGGGTTACCAAAAATCTAAGCAATTGTGTGAAAATTGGTGTAGTTGCATTTGCCGAAATCAAAAAAGAAAATATATATTTTTTAATTTTTATTTTCTCTAGTTTAAAAAAATAACATATTACCGAAACAACTTTATTTTAATAGAAATTGGGTTTGTGGTTTACATAATATAACTTTCTCATAATTCCTATTTAAATATTATTTATTTAAGTATTAATCGATTATCTATAATTGTTATATTCTTCAAAGACAAATATATAAATATACATTAATATTTCCAATGGAAATGGTTATGCGGATAAGTTATTATTCAAAAAAGAGTAGTAAAATTTGTGAATGAGCCGCTAAACAACGCTAACATTAATTAGGGGCAAAAGTATGCGTTAAAATGTATGTTTACGAGATGAAAAAACAAATAATATATGTTAAGTTTCAATAATTAGGGACTCGTTAGAAAATTAAATATGTATGTTAATAATATTTTTTTATCACTTTCTAATTTTTCATTATTTTTTCAATTTTAACCATAATTTTGCATTTCCATAGTATTTGAAGTTTTTCTTGCCTGCATTTATTTTAAATGAATTTTTATTATTTTTTAATTATATGTATCATTTAATTTCTTTGATAAAATGGTCATTCGATTTTTTATATGTAATTAATATTAAAGCCTCCTATTTTGTAAAAAAAATCTCCTGGTACGCGAACTTTCTTTTCTCTTAAAAAATGTATAAATGATTAAATGGTATTTTGCCAAGCCTCTACAGAGTTATTTGTTCTTGAAATTTTATTATTTTTTAATTTATAAGGTTTTTAATATTTATAAGATTTTTAATTTATTATATTTTTAATTTTATTTTTAATTTATTACCTATTTTTTATTTAAAATATAATATAAAATTTCTTTTGCTCTGTGCAAAGCCCTCCTCACGAATTTATTTAAATTATTTATCTACTTTGAATATTTAACAATTTTGTGGTAAATGGGCAAAGGGGCAAGAACTCAAACTTGGGTAATTGATAGCTAAAAAGCTTAAATGGCAGCTAACATGAATGAACACAAATTAATAACTAGTGAGGGGCTTAAATAGTCCAGAAATTGGGAGGAACGCTTTAAATAATTAAAACACAAATTAAATATATATTTAGGACGGGCCACTTTTCGGCTTTATTCATTAACATTAAAAATGTAAACAGATCGGAATTTGGCCCTAAAAATGTAAATAGAGAGAATTTGGGCCAAAAAAGATAAGAAATCTATTTACTAAACTAAAATTTTTTGACTTATTGATTAAATTATTCTAGATAATTATATTATTTACTATCTCTTTGTTATAATAACAATTAGCATAAAATATGAATAAATAAATTCTTCTGAAAAAATAACATTAAATTCTTCAAAAATAGTGTTTTTCTTCAAAATAGTGCGCCCACCACATATATTTTCAAAATTATTACATAGTGAAAATATTCACATTGACATTGGTTTGAACTACATATGTATCTTTTCACATGAGAAAAAATTTTTTAATTTTAACACAGAATTCATTACAATCTTAGGAACATATAAAATTGTTAACTTACTATTAAATAATCCATTTCTTATTTATCAGCGCATTATAAAATTTAGTATAGCTAATTCTAACAATAAAATTAAAATTAATTCAAATAAAATTTTCATGTAAAAATATATGAATAAATTATTTGCTTTTAGTTGTTTTAAAAAACTAAACAGGTTAAGTTTATTCATATACATTATAAAACAAATTTAAAAAATATCTTTTAAAATGAAATAAATCCAAAATTTACTGATCGTCCATTACAACATTTTCGCGCCATGTTTCATCCTTATCCTGATCATGTTTGCGTTTTTTTGTTCTTGTGAATGAATTCATCATCGTCATACTAGTTGTTCGTCACAACCACTTAACAATATAAATAAGTTTTTATTTTTTATTTTGTGTAAAAGCTGTTGATTATGCTAGATTTGTGTATATTCTTTCGTAATTGTGATATTATCGTTCTTAAGAATTTTTTTCTCACCAAATTTCTAACACCGAAAGAAGTTTTTTCACGATGTTTTAAGTTACTACATTTGTTACTACAATGGTACAGGGTGACAAGAAAGTAACTGCACACCATTTTTTTGTTATAACTCTATTCATTTTTAAGATAATGAGATCAAACAAAGCTTAAATAATAGAGAATTAAATAAGGAACAAATATTATCAAGAATTTTTGAAGTACGCACCCCTTGCTTCGATACAGAGTCGAAGGCGCGTAGAACAATTTTGGGGAAAAGTTCGCACCTACTCGGGCGAGATTTCCTTCCATTCCTGAACGAGTGATTATCGAAGCGACTCAAAACTTTTGGGTTATTAAGAGCAGACCCTTGCCTATAAAATTGACCTAAAAGAAAAATCCAAAGATTCAAATCCAGGGAGTACGGTAGGCATATCTGAGATGTTTAATACCGTGTAATTGGCTGTGCAACAACCATGCATTGCTTTTGTCTTATGCACAGGGGAAAAATTCTGCTGAAAGATCCAGTCCCTATACTAAAAGTTGCTTCTTACTCAAGGCTCCAAAGTACCATTAAAGATTTGCCATAGATACTAGTTTTTATATATTTTGACCCTAGGGTTCACGAAAATCAAGAGATTTTGACCGTTTTGCAAATAACAGCTCATATCATTTCGACCTAAGGGTGATGTGAATCCTTAACAACTGTATAAGAAAGAGGAGGTTTAGAGGCCCAATATCAGTTATTTTTACGATACGGAAATGTCTTGTTCATAAAAATTTTTTCGGGTGAAAAAATTGTCACTTGACGTGCGAACTGCCTCAGAGGGTACTTGCATCTCTGGGTCCTAACTTTTTTCATTTATTTCGTAAAAAGTTGAATTTTTCTGTGATTATAGGGCACGAGTCCTAGTTCATTATAAGAAATAAAACGAATCGAGTCTCCAGCCAAAACAATTTCCATGGCGCTTTATCTCGGTGTAACCCGTGGATTGGGATATACTCGGAATTTGTCCATGTTCACGTTCTCGAGTGTAATTATTGATAGAATTCTTCTACTTTTTATAAAGTCGACATTCATGCCTACTTCACTAAATAAGTTTTAGAAAAAATTTTCCAAGAAAATTTCATACCAGAATTTTTTAAAATTTTTTCGACAGTGCTTTTTTGAACTTTGGGAGGAGTTGAAATTTTGCGAACGCTAAATCATTTAGAAAAAGGTTCAGTAATGGAACAGGGCCTAAAAGCCCTGAAAGAGAATTGAATTGGCTACAAAATGAGATAAAAATTAAAAAAATTTTAATGAGAAAAAAAGTTATGGGTAAATAAAAACTGTGCAGTTACTTTTTTGTCACCCTGTATAAAACATAAACAAATTCTATTTGTTAATTTTTTATTTTACCATTTAAAAATTTATTATTTCACAATAACGTGAATTTGTTAAATTTTGTTTATAGTTAATAAAAATATTGTAAAATGTAATAATTATTGTTTATTATATTAATTATTATATATTATTAACAACTTAAAATATAAATTTACATAAATTATAAATATCTAATTTTTATAAAGTAAAAGTAATGTATGCGCGATCTTTGCGTGTTTAGCCTTAATGTGTATTGAGTTGTTTGTTGCTCTATAAGCTAAATATTATCCGGAGATTTTTAGGCATTATGTATTTTATTGTGAATTAATTAAACTATTATTAAGTTGGTGTTTTGTTGCTTATATTTATATTTTATTTAAAGATATTGTTTAGCCTAGATTATTTTCATCGCGCTTGAACAGCCAAGTTTTTTAAAATTATTAAAATAAAAAGAGCCATGCCACTTTTTTTAATAAGGTTGAAATTAATTTTATTCTTATATTTAATATATTGGAAATTTATGAAAATTTATCAGTGGAATAAAAAATCATAATCATATTTAAATTAAAGTTAAATTACAAATAATTGAAAAAAACGAAATTAATTTTTGTACAGACAAAATGAGATAAGATTCTGACCACATTCCCACTCATATTTTTGCAATAATTCTTTTTTTTACTCCTTTTATTAAAATGAAATTTCTTCATTTGTTTACTATAATAAAACATTTTTTCTATTTTTCAATCTAACGGTTTATTCCTTTTACACACCCTCTTCTCCTAATCTAAAATTTACATTTTTTCCGAGTTAAAGATGATGATCGAATTTAGAAGAAAACCTTGATATTAAATTAAAAATTATTTTTGAATTAATTTTTAAATTGATAATAAAAATAAAATAAAAAAATAACCTTATATTAACATTGATTTAGGAGAAGAAGAAGCAGAAAAGCTTTTTCTATAAAAGGATATTTCGTAAAATATTATATTCATTTTTAATTGTTGGTTGGCAATGATTTTCTTATACTTTATTTTGATATTTTTATTTCAGTTTTTTCACTCATTTTTACAGCATTATTTTTAATATTGATATAATTTTGGATAGATAGCTTTTTATTTAATATAATCATTTCTAGTTTGAGTTTAACTCGAGCTTTAAGATTTGATCTATAATCGTCAGCATATGTTTTAGGTGTCATAATAATTTGAGAGTTTGGATTTTTTATTATATATTTTTTAATACATCTGTTTCAATATCTCTTATAATATTTCATTGATTATTATATTAAGTTTAATAATTTATTATAATTTACATATAAATATTTTATGTATATTATATTTATCAAATTATTATATTTTATAATTTTTGAGTGGTTGGGTACATAGTTTAACTTGAAATACAAAAGTTGTTGCATGGTATGCAGCATTGAAAGACTTGATCGTTTATAACTATATATTTCTGAAAGTTTACTTAAAGTTCTCTTAGATTCAATATATCCTGGTGGTGGTGAGATTATGGAACAATTTGTTATTTTCTGAGTGTAAGCTTAATGTCGGCCATTTATTAAATAATGGGTGTAATAATCCGACAAAACAAATCAGTTTTATGCATAATATTGCCACATTTTTTTCTATTATTTGAATGTTATATCATAGTACAAATAATGATTATTTTTATGTTATAAAAGTTTATCCTTCTTTTTATATTAAAACAGGATTTATATTTATATTGTGTATATAACCCGAAGGTTAGGACGTAAGTACACTGCCTTATACTAATTTTAATTTATATACGGTTTAACTTTTTTTAATATTATTTTTCTTTTACTTTTTACCCCCATTACTTCCACAGTGACGATCTTGGACGGTGCTACCAGTAAAATGGGATCCCGATGGGCTGTTTCGTTTCTATTTAATAATTTATTATAATAATTTCCATTATAATAACTATATTTAATCTATTTTTTTTTGTACAACTCGAGTATTTTTTTGGTTATTCTTTCTTGGGGTTTGATTTGTTGGGAATCATTAAAAATTAATTTAAAGAAGTCCAAAATCTCAATTTTTAACTTAAATAATATTCATAACATTTTATTATTTTGTTAGTTTTTATTGTTGTTTTATGTTTTTTGAAATTTATGTAATATAAATTATCATTTTCACGGAGCTATGTTTTGCTTAACTGTATGATGTTTGGATTTTCTTGTAAATTTGTAAATATAGCTCATTAATTTTGTTTTTAATCGATCTGAAGTTATGATAAATACATTTACATGTAGTTTGTTTTTAATCTCGTTTATTTGGGAATTGGATTGTATATTTTTTATGTATTTATTAATATTATTATTAATATTTTTGATGTATTTTAGTCAAAATATATTTTTTAGTACTTAATCATTGATGATAATTAACTATCGAAAATTTCAATTTTTTATACTTTTATTAGAATTTTATAAAGAAATATTTTAAATGCAAATTTTTTATTATTTAATTATTTATTTTAGAATTATTTGTTATTAGAACAAATACATACTCTATGCCAGATTCATTTTTCCGAATTAGATAATACATAATCTTAGTTTAATAATTAATTAGTTAAGCATACGTTACATTAATTTTTGTTAAAATTTATAAATTTAAAAGTCTTTCTCGAAGATCCAGTGCTCTGAAAAAAAGGGCACTACTACAGATAGAATGGTCTTTATTATATTGATTTTTAATGATTTTTATTAAAATGATTATTTTTATAAGATGATTTTTATTATATAGGTATTATATATTATTAAATTCATCATTAATTATAACAAATTTTATTTTATTATTATAAATGATGCTATTTTTGTATATTTTGTCGTGAATATTATAGTAATCTTATATATTTCACCGTTTCTTTAAAGAATCTGATATATTCTCTTATTTACCAATATTTTGATGAGTTATATAAAACGTACCTCAGTCTGAATTCGTTAAAATGTTTATTAAATAATTTTATATTTTAAATGATTTTCAATTAGTTTTTGGCATATAAGAATATTTAAAATTATTTAAATTTAATAATTATAATTAGTAAGCTTCCAAGTGTACGAGTCTATAGTGTGTCTGCCTATAGGATGTATGTCACAGCTCTTAGTTTATAAATTTTTCATAGCAAATAGTTTTTTTTCTTAAACAAAAGATGAATCTAATGAAATTTAAAATATTTGTCATAAATATACATACCAGGGGTGGGCTGAGTCTCTTATCTCGATTCTCGTATCTCGTGAAATCTCGTGTTTTTTAGAGGTCTCGTATCTCGTATTTTGCCACGAGACATGAGATATTTTCAATCTATTTGAGAAAAAATGTCAAAAATTTTGGGACTATTTTAAGATCCTAGAATTAGGAAAAAAGAAGACATCATGCCCATTGGTCCTCCAAAATTCTCAAATTTTCGCCTGCGGCGTTGAAATGGTGAGTTTTTTAAGTCTACGTCCTACTAAAATTCTAAAAATTTTCGCCTGCGGCGCTGGAAAAGGAAGAATTTTTGCACAGTGGTCATCCAAAATTTTCAAATTTTCGCCTGCGGCGCTGAAAAAGGAAGAAATCTGCTTAAGGATCTTCCAAAATTCTCAAAATTTTCGCCTGCGGCGCAAAAAAGGAAGATTTTTGGATCCAAATCCACTTAATCCCCCCGATATCGCCCTTAATTCACATAAATAACACGACAATCCACCCAAATCCCGCTCAATCCATTGATAACCCTCTTAATCCTCTTATATAACTCGATATCCCCCTTTATCTACCCAAACCCCCCAATGAAAAATAATTCTTTGATTTTCCACCCGGAGCCCGGAGCCAACAGGGAGCGGCTCCGAAAATCGCCGGCTCCGGAGCCGGAGCTGGAGCCGGAGCCAAGATTTTAAAAGGCCGGAGCCCGGAGCCGGAGCCAAGATTTTGAAACCCCGGCCTTCGTTCCTGGAACCCTTCCTCTCTCATATTTTCTTCTTACGACGACGGTTTCGTCAACTTCTACCAAAACACCTAAATAGACCATTGAAAGTAGGAAATGGTACCACAAAATTACATACCTTCACCACCCACTTGGACAGGATTTCTGATGAAATGTTCTGCACAGATATCCCTGAAAAAATTCATCCAGTCCGTTATCATCTGTTTACTAATATCCGTTAAGAAATCCATTGTTTCATACTTGCCTAAGCGATAAGCCCACAAAAAAGAAAGATGAAAGATTTGTTTTGTTGTTAAGTGTTGTTTTCATGTAGATGGGAATCTTTGAAATTTTTTGGTTTCTCCATTTTTAAAAATGTGACGCTTTTCTTTCTCAGTTCTTGTTTATAAAAAAGGGTAAATTAGAGAAGCTGATAAAGATGTTTTACGAGCCTTAGGAATTAAATAGCCTTAAGAAAAAAATTTTTTCTCATGGAATCGAGAGGAGAAACCTCGGCACCGTGATTATAATTTAAAAAATTCTAAATATTTAAATTACAATAAATAATAGAATTATTTAATAATTATTTAATAGATATAAAATCCCACAATTTTATAGAAGAAATTAAGCATCGAAGGATCGAACTTTTTCTAAATCTAAAAACTTCACTAACTGTTAAAAAAGAATAAAAAGACTTTCAAATTTATTCAAAATTATCTATTAGATCTCCAACACTCAACAATCTGTAAGTGCGGGGACGCGCTTATTAGGTGCTGGGAGAGACTATTCGAGAAAACTTGTAAATCTAATAAGTTTCCTCAGAAGTAAAGGTAGTAAAGTTGTTTTATTTAATTATGATATTAACAAAATAATGAAAAATAACAGTATCGATATTTTAATAACATGAAAATTTAATATACTATTTAGTTGATATTAAATAAAGAAAATGTAATGATAATGTTATAACTTTTTGTAAATGGAGCACAAGTAAACAACAACTTATTTTTTGTGCAAACGCACATATTATGTAAAATAATTAATTAATAGTTTATTATTAAATTATCTTATATGATAAATGCTTTAATATTCTAGAATGGGGTTTATCACGTATGAACATTATTATGTGAAACTTGAAATGAAAAGCAATAAAAATGTGTAAATATATATTGATCAAGAATTATAGAATAACATAACTAGCGTTCTTTTAACGATTCAATATATTTAAACTAAATTTAAAAAATAGATTTGTGCTGATTGTGCCTTTCAAATAAAAATTCATTAAAATCTAATTGATAAATATTTAAAAATTTAATAAAAGTTTTTAAAAAATACATATTAGTAAAAAATATTAATTAGCTATTTTTTGATCTACATATATGTAGTTATGATCTACTCTATCTAATAGATAATTACTTTAGCATATAATTAAATATATTATACGTCTTTTCGAGTTTGCAATATAAATACTAAATATAAATACATATCAAATATGAAATTTAATTCATCTTACATCACAAAAGCTAAAGAAAAAATAATTAGCTAAAGAAAAAATAATGGAAAACGAGACCAACAATATTCAATAAATTTATTAATATAATAATTTAAAAATAAAGGCTTAAAAACATAAAGGAACGTATAGTGATTAAATTGATTATAAAATTTGCTTCTTAGATTACCGTAAATTCTCTATTAGAAAAGAAAAAAATTATAAAGGAAATGGATTTGTTAATTTAATTAATGTTAAATAATAAAAATATTAATTAAATTATTAATATTAATTAAAAATAGAGTAAAAAATGAAAAATTTAAAATTAATGAGAATATTAAATAATTAAAATTAATATAATAATTTAAAAATAAAGGCTTAAAAACAATTGAATATATCTTTTATCTTAAACAAATTCCGCTAAAATATATAGAGAAAATACGGTATGTTATCGAAATAGATGAAACATGGTCGGTAAGCGAAAGTACACAAGAGAAATTAAATAAATGTTTTTTGCTGAAAATGATTAAAAATTAATTCTATTTAATATTATTATTGTATTTAGGAATGTCTTTAATTAAAAAATTATTTTAATTTTTAATTTAATTTTTAAATTTATTAACTCAAAATAAAAAATAAAAATTTACACTTATAGTGTTTAATTCTAATTCCATTTCCGTTTAAATTAAATTAGAAAAAACTCTGTAAAAAATATAAAAAAACTGTGTAAAAATATAAACTGTTCTGGAAAATAAGAGATAAATAATTTAAATTATGATTAATCCATTTTTAGATTTTAGTTAATTATTAAGCTTTTAAAACTAAATTAATAAAAAGATTTAAGCATTCTTAACAAAGTTCAGCAAAATTAACCTACTTATCAGTTCTGAAGAAGCGTTCACGTTGATATATTTTAGCGTAATTTATGTATTTGAGATAAGAAATAGGTATGTTAAATTAATTCAGTTAATTTTGTACTGTTCTGCATTAGTATTTTTTAATTCTTATTTTTACTTTTTTAGTATTTTCATCTAGTTTTCCTTCCCACATGAATCACAATTTCGTTTAGTTAGATTATTATTATAAAATAATATGAGAAAAATTACAAATCCATTTAGATTAAAAAATTATCAATCTCTAAAAGCAAAATTCTATAATTTATAAATGACTCAATATTTTAAAATCTATCTATTTTTTAATTTTTATCTTAATTAGTTTACTTTACTAAAATATATTAATATAAAATTGATTTTGTAAGTTTGCGGCAAGAATGTCGCGATTTCCTGCTTCCTTCTTGAAAACAACTTTACCGACAA
This sequence comes from Meloidogyne luci, assembly GCA_902706615.1. Classification (NCBI taxonomy): domain Eukaryota; kingdom Metazoa; phylum Nematoda; class Chromadorea; order Rhabditida; family Meloidogynidae; genus Meloidogyne; species Meloidogyne luci. The sequence continues at coordinate 260,554 of CACSLI010000167.1, read as the reverse complement.
ATTGCGGTCGGTGTAAGATGTCTCTTTGTTATTTTTTCATTTTTAAGTTCTTCCTCCTAAGTTTACCACTGCAAATTTTTGGCTCACTGCGACAGCACCTTTACTTAAAAAACGGTGCAAGAAAACTTGCGTGAATCTTACTGATGACTTTGTTAAGCAATTTAAATCTTACATTGATCTCTTGGCAGGTTACCGTGATGGGGAGATGGTGCTCTGTTAACTCCAGAATTAAAACTTTCCAATGTACTCAACATGTTTTTAAACTTTATTCTTTTATATTTTAGCAATACGACCAAGTTGAATGGGTACGTCCAGAAGAAGAACGCATAGAATGTCTTGTTTGTTTTGAAATGGTTCCATTCAACCGTATCATTTTCTAAAACGTTCCAGTTACCTCAACTCGTGATTTCCTTGCTTATCGGGTGGCGGCTTTTGACGAACCTGGTCCTAGCAGAGCGATCTATGAGGGGCTCAAAGAAAACGAAAAAGGTATATAATTTGTAGAGCTGTCCGAGACTCTTGGTCTTGGTCTTGGAACCAAGACTTTTCTTGGTTTTTTTTCGGTCTTGGTCTTGGTCTTGGGGTGTTTGTCTTGGTCTTGTCTTGGTTTTATTTTTTGGTCTTGGTTTTTTGGCCTCTTTGGATCTAGTGCTTGGCCTTCCAAAATCCTCAAAATTTTCGCCTGCGGCGCTGAAAAAGTGAATTTTTTTGGCCTACCGCCTTCTAAAATTCACAAAATTTTCGCCTGCGGCGCAGGAAAAGGTAGATTTTTGGCTTCTTGGCCTTAATAATTCCCAAAATTTTCGCCTGCGGCGCTAGAAAAGGAAGAATTCTGGCTTCTTGGCCTTCCAACATTTTCGAAATTTTCGCCTGCTAATATCCCCCTTAACTAATATCCCATTAATCCACCCAAATCCTCTGAAATAATATAACTCATTGATTTTCCACCCGGATAAATTCCTCAAAATTCTTTGAATTTTGTGATAAATTCTTTGAATTTCGCATAGATTTTTCGAAATTATAGGTGATTGTGCTGAAGTTGACTGTGATCGTGTCAAAGTAACAAAAAATAAACCAAAAATCTGACCTATAGGACCTAAAATTTGTCTCGAGTTTTGTATTATTTTTGGTCTTGAGTCTTGGAGTTTTGGTCTTGGTCTTGAGTCTTGGTCTTGGAAAAAATTTTGTCTTGGGTCTTGAGTCTTGGAAAAATTTTGGTCTCGGACAGCTCTAATAATTTGAGAAATAGCAGTCTTTAATTGTTCTTCTAAAAACGGGGTTTTCCCTTAGTAATTTTTGCGAGTTATTTTGCCGTCACAATCTTTCTTAATCAGCGTTTTCATTTCAACTTTTGTTATTTCTTTTAGAAAAGTCTGAATCTCATGTCCATCCATCAGCTTCAGCGGCGGTTGGCGAAATTCCTATGGCCAAAGGTGGAGTTGGGCTGCATTGTATGTTACCTGATTGCGAAAATCCAATTCTTTACTGTAAATAATACTATCTTAAAAAATTCCAAATTTCATTTTTTTCAGCTGAAATTCGCGTGCTTTTTTCAAAGGAGGAAATTGGACGAAAGAATTGTTGAGGAGAATCTTGGAATGGCTTCCTTCATAAATTTACAAATATCATTTCTTTATTAAATTGCATAACTTCAATCTTTATTATAAATATATACTCAATGATTTTTTATTGATAATAAGCTTGATAAATATGATAAATACTCAATTTTAATTTAATTTTTTAAACTATCATTAAATAAAGAATTATATTCTTAACAAAATTTACGGCTGAAAATTGATCTTTTGAAAACAATATTTCCTATAGTTTACGATTAAAAAATAAATTTCACAATTAGTTTATAAAATTGTTTGATATAGGTATGTAAATCTATTATTCAACATACTATCTGGTGAAAAATTGTTAGAATAAAGCAATATCGTTCGTCTGCCTACTAATGTGTATCGTATCTTTTGATTAGGTTTTTTACAAATTAATGTTTTTTAACTAAATTTTAATATTAAATTCAATCTAAAATTATTTGAACTCTATCTTATAATCTAAAACTTATCTTTATCTATTAGTCTCCTTTTTAATAAGATTACCTAGTCTTATTTATTTTATGTTGTTGATTATTTGTTATAGATAAATTAAATTTGTTTTATGATAATAAAAAATTTGTAATAATAAAAGATGATAATAAAAAATTTGTTGTTGTTGTTGTCGTCTGCTTTTTGTAGCTGTTGACGACATGACGACAGAGCTTCATTGGCTACTGTAGTTGAGACTGTTTTGCGACCGCGCCAAAATCTGTTGTGTCACCAATAACAAAACATAAAGTTTATCACACGCAAAAAATGAAAAAAAGATGAAGATTTTAGAAGGTTGACGGAATTGAAGGAGGGAGAACTAACTAATGGCTGACTTTTATACAATCTACTTAAGTCTTACGCCCATACACAACACAACCTCAGCTTCTGTAGATAAACATAAAATATTAAAAAAGCATAGGCTTTTTCCCAGAATGATTTATGTGATAAAATTCTACATAGTAAACATAGTTACTATTATAAATAAAAAATAATATATAAATAATATTTTAGGTGGTTCAAAAAGTTAAAAAAATATCGTAGATTCTTCAAAGTTTCAAAAACTGAATGCTCTACAACTATCTAAATTTTTTTTGTTAGGTTTTTAAAATTTCATAATTTTATAAAAACAAATCAGATTTGAATTCAGATTGAAGGAATATTTTAATTAGTTGTGTAGCATAAGTTTACATAAATAATAGCAAATACAGTTGACTCGTTTGGTACTTTTCCGTTATACCTACCGTCTTTCTGATGACTTTCTTTGCGGACTGCCTTATGTAAAAAATGGTCAGAATTTTATCTACGTCAGTTTATGCGTCCAATCGACTTTTATGCGTCCTTTGAAAGTTTATGCGTCCAATGAATTCAAAATTTTCGCCTGAGGTGTTGTATGGGGAAGTGAATTTTCGCCTGAGGTGCTGTATAGGGAAGTTTCAAGGGTTCATAGGTAATATCGAAGGATGCTTCCTACTTATCTCAATATATGCTTCGCCGCTTCCATAATAACAACAAAACTTTTCTTCATATATTGGAAGAGATGCGAGTTCAATTTCCTGCTTAATTTACTGTTAATTACTACTTTAAGTTTGTTTAGAAATTTACTTCCGGAGAGTGTCAACGGAAAGAACGAATGACACCTATGTTATTTGTGTCGAAACAAAACTCAGGTATACTAATTACAGCCGTAATTTATCCCTTTTGGTGATTTGGAAAAGGTCCCAGGAAGTACTCTACTTTCAAAATGAGTACAAATACGAGCCCTGTATTTAACGATAATTTAGAAAAAGAAATTCTGTCCATATTGATATTGCGAAGGATTCTCCTGTTCAAACTGCTGATGCTCGTAACGAATTTGTTCTTGATCGTGAGTACCATGCTGATAGTGAATCGTTTCTTGATCGTGAATTCCATGTAGATGTTGCGGAGGATATTCATATTGAATTTGCTGATGCAAGTATTGGATCGGTTCTTGATCGTATTCAGTCTGATGAATTCTTTCATATTCGAACTCAACTATGTCATCATTCAGAAAATTTATAATTTCTTGTATATTTGGACGAATGGAATCATCTTGAAAGCAAGCCTATAAATTTTTAATTAAAATGAAATTTTAAAAATTTGATCTGAAATTTCTTTCTATATTGAAAAAATTAATTTATGATTTATAATTAATTATTACTTTTATAACACGATCCAGTTTTGATTCACATAATTCTGATATGGCTATGAAAATTTATATTAAATTACTAGCTACATATTTAAAAATAGCTTAAAAATAGAACTATTATTTCTTTTCATTTGTGATTTCTTAGTTCTCAATTATCTTCAAATCAAATTATAAAATTAAAGAAAATTTTTTGTAATTGTAATTCGTACGTATACTCGGCTACTTTTTAAACTAAGGAATCGTAAAGGAAAAGAAATATTGTTTGATAAAATGTTTTAATTTAAATTAGCACGTTTTTCATTGATTAGTCCGTAAACCATATCACCGAACTTCTTAATGTCAAATCTTTTAATTTACTCAACATCAAAATTTTGCTCCTTAAATAAATTTATTAAAATTATAAAAAATACCAAATACATTAGAGAGGTGCGATTTGTTAAAATCAATCAATTTAACATCAATAGCATCATCATTTAGATCTTGATTATGAGAAACAACAAAATTTTGGGATTTAATATCATTATGACCTCCATCTAAATTATGTTATATATTAAAAATAAAACAAAATTATAATCACATTTATGGAATTGTGCAAGTGCTCGAGCTGCACCTTTTATAACTTTAGTCAGAATTTCCTCATTGGATCTTGACACTCTGCTTCAATAATACTTTCTTAAATTCATTCCTCCAAGTTCTAGAGCGAGAAATAACTTTTCCTTTTCACTAAAAAATTTATTCACTTATACATATCTAAAAACATTAAGTAAAAATGAAGACGATCAACTATCTATGAGTGAATAATGATGTTTCAGAGGGGCTTCAATGTAGGTTAGGTAATATTTAGAAAATTTTACTCACTGCCCAAGCATTTTAATGATATAATTATTTTCACTTTCATTAATCCCTTTAAAAAATTGTAAAACATTAAATTCTTGTTCAAAATCAGCTTTGTTAGTAAATCTTTTTAATGCTACACAAGCATTTTTACCAATCCAATGAGCGTGGTTAACCTTAAAAAGATAAATAAGATTTTAAATGTTTTCAATAGTAGCCGTTTACCTAGTATAGTTAACAGTGGTAGGGGTTCGGTAAAAAACACATACCATTTGATTGTCACGACAATTTGAGTCAAAGGGCACTCAATGGTGATTGTAGACCGGGGTATAGGTCCCCAAAATCGAATAAACATGTGGGAGTAAATTTATTTTGTGGTCATAAATTAGAATATGCAAATAAAAGCTCATCAAAAAGAACTGCTAGAGCTTTTTTAAATGACTCCAAAACTGCTTTTCGTTCAATGTAAAAAAAGAAGGAAACTCAAAAATAGAGAAAAAGGAATAGCCTTATATTACTGATTGCAGAACCAACAACGCTGACTCCCGTGAGACTAAAGCTGTTTTTTTATTATGTCGCTCAGCTCGACAAGTTTTTGTAATGAACGACGATAATTTGTATATTTCAATTTTTGACTCCAAAATGTTCGTGGATACCCTATACTTTTACATTTTCCGGAACATATATGGTCCCCAGGCATATTTGCAAAGATGGTAACATTGTTCATCTGAAAAGAGTGGTACGATTTGACTAAGCTAGTCAAGACCAGCTTTGTTTCGAAATTTTGATTTTCGATGTTTTTTCCTTTCGATTTTCGATTTCAATAATTATGAATTTTTCTTGTTCCGATTTTAGAAGTTTTTTTAGTTTCGAAGCATCACTCTAAAATTGCAATTTTTTGACTCTAAAATTGCAATAAGATGCGAGAGTAATAAAAAGTAGCTTATAAATTTATTTTTAGATTTTGAACCTAAACAAATCAGATTAAGATTTTTTATTAAGAACTTGCTTTACTATGAAACCCATATCCAATTTGGCCCAAAGATTTTGTAGTATATCTCAATTTCATTACGTTCCCTTCAATCTGCTTTACTTCCACATATTTATCCAATTGTGGCAATAAAAATGCTCCGCAGTTACATTTTTCTTGATTATCATGAGAACTTGATTCAGCTTAAAAGTTAATTATGAAGCTTAAAGAACTGAGGATTGTGCAGCTCAAAAGAACTGAGGATTATGGTCCGGCAAACTGAAAAATCCTAGAAACTTTGGTCTTTTCCGATGTCTAAATGCTAATCGGTTGGATCACACTTCCTCCATAGATAATTTAATAAACAATGCAAGTTAGATCACCTTTTCCTTTGTCTAAGCTTTTGCTAGCTTTTCTACCTTTTATGAAGGAAAAAATATTTAAACTTTTGCTATTATTGCCACCATTTGTTGAGTAAAATTCATTAAAAAACAATATTATTGTTGAAAAGATTAGAAAGTTTCTTAGTTTCATTGTATCTTATACCTTAAAAATTTAATTTTGGGAGATTTTGTCATTCTATTCATATTTTTTAAAGTTAAAAATGTCGTCTTATGTGGAAATTCAAGTGATAGATAATATATACAAAGCATCCATGTATTTTGTAGTATAAGGTCTATTATAACAGCAACTTAACATGCAAGCAACGTTTAGTTCTGTTAAAATAGAAAAGTTGTCGGAAAAATCTTTACCCATTGTTCCCAGTTTTTGGAACAAAATCACCATTTATCTCAATTGTTGGAAAAAATTTTCGGCCATTGGAGCAACTTCCCCCGCTGCGAATCAACTTCCGCAGTCAACGCAACAACATCCCCGGTCAAAAGATCAACTTCCCCAGTCGACGGTACAACACTCCCCGCCTCCTCCAATTCCTCTTTCACTGTCACTTTTATTCTCCCGATATTCTTCGCAGTTTTCACAGATCCCTCAGTATTCCAGCAGCAAACCCTTTTTTAACTTCTAATACACGTACATTAATTCATTAATTTCAATTAACTGTACTTGATTGGTTCATAGGATATATTATTTTGATCCTCAATGTCCAACATTGACCATCACCAAAAATAGCAAAATTCCCGAAATTCCCGAAAATCTGATTTTCCATTCGTTTTTTGGGTTGGGCCTCCCGATTCCCGAAATCGGGAATTTAATTTTTTGTCGGCTAGATCCCTGTTTTGTATCGAGATATACGTCTTCGAAGAACGAAAACCATAAATAAAAACCATAAATAAAAAACCATAAATATAAACTTTTAAGCAATTTTTAAATAAATAAATAATTAAATAAATAAATAAACAAGACAAAATATTAAAAATTTTGATATAAAAAGGGTACTTAGACTACTGTAATTTTCATTTTCAAAGTAATAAGATGGGTGTAAGCGTTGAGATAAGCGTATATTTGTAAGTATATTTGTATATATTTGTAAGAGTCAAGATATCTCATGATTTGTGAGGGCTCATTAAAAATATCCTTGTTAATAAGGGTTTAATCCAAATTATAATCCTAAATTTTTGCCAAATTTTTGCAAAGTGAAAATTTAACATTTAATCATTATTTTTAAACTTTTTTTAAAATTCTTTTAATTGATATAGGCTTCAAGGTTCAAAAGGTATAAAGAGTCGAGAGTTCTTCGCGTGTCATTTTTAGCGCTGCAGGCAAGAAAATTCAAGTATATATGGCCTAGAGATATCTAAGGACTCTATGCATCAGATACGAATAAAGTTTTAAAATTACTACAGAATTTTCCTTATTTGGCCTTTAATTTTCACTTTTTAAAAACACTTTTCCCGCTCAAGTTTCTAAAATTTTAAGGAAAAAAATTAAATTTTTGAAAAATTAAGAATCTATTTAGAGGTTATATGAATTTTTAAATAAAGGACTATTTAAAGGGGGACTAATCAGTCGCGTGATTGTCTGAGTAGTGATCCAACGTCAAGAACCAAAAAATTAAATGGAGAGCCAAAAAGCATGGAGATCCAAGTGGGAGAGCCAAATTGACTTCATAAGTGCAATACAACTAAGTAAATCAGAGTTGGGTAAAGCAGAGCTACCCTATAGCTAGTGCAAAAGGTTATTCAGCGCCTGGGAGCGAACCAGCATCTTCTGTAGAACTGACTAACCAAGCCGCCTACTGCGCAGGCCTAGGAATTAAATAGCTACCGTATTTACGTTTTTTCAAGGTTCAGTGACTTTTGCGCCGAGAACATTTGCTCCGCGACTTATGCGCCGCGACTTTTGCGCCGCGATTTATGCGCCGAGCGAGATTTGCGCCGCGACTTTTGCGCCGGACGACTTTTGCGCCGCCACTATCATTAATAATTATGAAAAACTACAGCCGGACCTCACTATAGAAGATGTAGGATAGTTGGAGATCTTCGGATATCATAATCCGGATAGTTGGAGATCTTAGGATATTAAGATCCGGATCCGAGATCCAGATCCGATTTTCGGCTATCCGGCCTTTTTCAGATCCGGATATCTGGACCCGATAGCTTTGTCCGATCAACCCCTCCATTACCTACAGGCTAATTACGCACTTGAATTCAACTTTTTGAATTTTTTTGAATAGAATCAGGCCATGTTGTAATAAAAATAATTAAAATAACAGATTTTTTGAATTCAACCTAATTCCTTAAACAAGTTAAAGAAAAATTACCGAAAAAATTTCATACTGGAAATTTTAAAATTTTTGGACAGTGCGTTTTTGAACATTGGGAGGCGATGAAATTTTGCGAACACTGAATTCTTTGGGATAAAGTTTATAATGGAACTGGGCTTATATGCTCTGAAAGAGAAACTTTACATGCTACATAATAATTTTAATAATATTAAAAAAAGTAAATAATGAAAAAAGTTGTTACGAGATGAAAATTGTGCAATAAATTTCTGGTCATTTAGTTAAAATCTATTTTTTAAAAAATAGTTTAAACAAAATTACTAGATAAATAGACGTTAAACTATATTAAATTCTTAAACTGAAGGTAGTCTAACAGAACGCAAGACACATTCAATATAAAAATTTAGTAAAAAATCTATTTTTTAAAAAATAGTTTAAACAAAATTACTAGATAAATAGACGTTAAACTATATTAAATTCTTAAACTGAAGGTAGTCTAACAGAACGCAAGACACATTCAATATAAAAATTTAGTAAAAAATCTATTTTTTAAAAAATAGTTTAAACAAAATTACTAGATAAATAGACGTTAAACTATATTAAATTCTTAAACTGAAGGTAGTCTAACAAAACGCAAGACACATTCAATATAAAAATTTAGTAAAAAATCTATTTTTTAAAAAATAGTTTAAACAAAATTACTAGATAAATAGACGTTAAACTATATTAAATTCTTAAACTGAAGGTAGTCTAACAAAACGCAAGACACATTCAATATAAAAATTTAGTAAAAAATCTATTTTTTAAAAAATAGTTTAAACAAAATTACTAGATAAATAGACGTTAAACTATATTAAATTCTTAAACTGAAGGTAGTCTAACAAAACGCAAGACACATTCAATATAAAAATTTAGTAAAAAATCTATTTTTTAAAAAATAGTTTAAACAAAATTAATGGATTTAAATAATGGACTTAAACAAAGCGTTTTTTTAGACTACTTTCAGTTTAAGAATTTAATATAGTCTATTTTTAGAATTTAATATAGTCTATAATATCTATTCTTAAACAATAGATTTAAACAAAATTGCTAGATATATAGACGTTAACTATATCAAATTCTCATACTTAAAGTAGTTTAACAAAACGCAAGACACATTCAATATAAAAATTTAGTCGAAAATCTATTTTTTAAATAATATATTTTAACAAAATTGCTAGATATATAGCCGTTAAACTATGACTTGTTTACAAATTTGTCTTACACGCAATAATGTTATTAAAACAAAAATGGCGGATTTTTATGCAAATCATATTTTCAAACTTGGCATGACGTATAATGCACAAAAAACTCAGTTTCCGCTTGTTTTAAAAAATATAGAATGTTTGTAATATTTAATAAAAAATTATTAATATAAATTCATATTTAAATATAAATCGTTGACGTGATCAATAAAATCAATTTCTTTAAAAGCATTTTCAAATAAAATTTTTCTACTTCTTGAAATAACAAAGGCAGTTGCAGATGTTTCCGTATCAAATGGATCCCGAATTGCAGGTGAACCATGTGTCAATACATATTCCATATTTACGTTAAATATTTTTTTCCATAACTCCCTAATTAAATAGATTAATTGAGTAGATTATGAAAAGACTTTGTATAAGTGATGTCATTATACCTAAAAGTTGCTAAAATTGTTGTAATCGATGTTTCTTTAACCGAACTCTGTTCACTAACCAATTTTTTATTAAATTTGATTTTGCCATTAAAAATAGCTCAATTAAAGTAAAAATAACGTTCATTATTAAAAACATCTTTATTGAAATAAATTTATATCTACCACTTCGTTGCGCATTAATTTGTAAGCCAGTGCCAAAATCTCTTGATTAAGTTTATTTAATAACCAAATCATACATTCATGTGAATCCTATTAAATATAAGGGTATAATCTAAGTTTTGAGCCGCCTAGAGTTAAAAATCCATAACCTTTGTAATACTTAGCCGATTTAGCTAATTTCTTTTTTATCTTATTAACAAGAATGTTTTCTAACTTTGAAGCAAATTTCTTTTTATGACTATACAGTATAAAAAAGTTACAGTATATTTCCCGAACCATATCCAAAATTATTTCTTGGACCATCTTTTGTTTATTACTGCTTGGTCATTAAAACAATGCTTGTTCGAAAATCCAATGTTTATTTTGATATACTACAAAAGGGCTACTCAAGGGGGCTCATAACTTAGTTTACACCCTAATTTAAAAATAAATTGTCAAAAAAATTATTTGAAAAACATGTTGAGAGCGTAGACAAAATGCTGAATTTTCATTGGCAATAGAACGAACAGTTTTATGACAAAATTCGTCAGTAGAATTGTTATTAAACCACATGCAACGAATTGCTTTAACAAACGAGTTAAAAATAATATTCTTAAAAAATAATTTATATTTTTTTAAATTTGGATTTAATATCAATAGAAATTTTTAATCTTCAAATGTAGGCTGTCACGCCTCCCCCCAAGTTCGAGCCCGAGTAAAGACGAAAAAACCCGAACGTCTTTTAAAAATGGGTGAGGGCAAAACTACTCGGACGTACACTAGTTATAATTTTATGCTGTGGAAAAGATGGAATATAACTTTCTTTTTTACCTTTTCATAATTCATAAAATCATTACAAAGGAGAAATTCGGCTAAACGGTCACAAGCTGAAAAGCACTGCATTAAAGCATTAAAATAATCAGTATTTCCGTGATTTTTGAGGCCTGATTAGTTAAAATTAAATAAATATTATTTATTTTAAGAACTTTTAGGCAAGGAACAATAGATTTTGGAATCAACTTCCTGTCAGAATTTGATGTAGTCGTTCTAACAGAATTCTGATTAATATTATTGCTAATGTTAGAAAAATTTGAATCATCTAAAGAATTATAGCAAAATTTGAATCATCTGGAGAAGTATAGAGGGTAAGCTATGTACCACTTAGAGGGTAAGCTATGTATATGTACAATGCAGGGCTTCGATATAGAAAAGTAACTCGAGGTACAAAAAGATAAATTTTTAGGTGTACATTGTTAAAATAAATTAAAATAAATTGTTAAAATAAATTAATGTTAAAATAAAATAAATTAAAATAAATTAATTTCCCCAATCAGGATTAGAACTTGGGGAAAAAATAAATTAAAGAACGCTTCCACTGCACCACCGAACAACACATTTTTATCTAAAAAGTAATCGTCTATATGTAGAAAAGAAAATTGAGGGGGATCCTAAAACTTTGGAAGCTTATAACTCGGTCCAAGGTACCCCGCAGCGAAAATGGTGCAAATTTCATAACTAAAGTATGGTATGATCTATCTGTATGCCAAATTTCATCCCGAAATCCCACGGACACCTCACAGTCTCCAGTGTTATTTGAAAAATTTTTTCTATGATAATCAAAAAGAAATAAAATCAACTGATTTAACAGATTTACTTACGATATAAGCTCTAATGTCGTTTATAATTTTATATATTAATATTTTATTTATTTTGCTACAAGATCACTCAAAAAACTTACGAAATAAGTTCTCTTTTTCCATCGTCAAAATGTCGTTTATAATTTTATATATTAAGCTCTAATGTCGTTTATAATTTTATATATTAAGCTTTAATTTTATATATTAAGCTTAATTTTATATATTAAGCATATGATAATCAAAAAGAAATGTTCTATGATAATCAAAAAGAAATAAAATCAACTGATTTAACAGATTTACTTACGATATAAGCTCTAATGTCGTTTATAATTTTATATATTAATATTTTATTTATTTTGCTACAAGATCACTCAAAAAACTTACGAAATAAGTTCTCTTTTTCCATCGTCAAAATACACCAAAATCGAAAAATTACACCAAAATCGAAAAATTAATTTGGTGGTCTAATGACACCAAATTAAAAATCACGCAAATTTGTACAAGTGATAGCAAATTTGTACAAGTGATAGTACAAGTGATAGCTCATTCGAAAGAACTCGTCGAGCTGAGTCGAATAACTCTTGTCCAGTTCATGCGTCCCATGAAGATTTATGCGTCCCAAGAGAATTTATGAGTCCCATAAAAATTTATGCGTCCCAAAAATAATTTATGCGTCCAATAAAAATTTATGCGTCCCAAAAATAATTTATGCGTCCCATAAAAATTTATGCGTCCCATGAAATGAATTGAAAAAATATTGCAAAATTAAAAAAACATTTAAAAAATGTGTTTGTTTTAAAGCCTTGCTCAGGGGCCAACGAGTCAATTTTTTGGGCCAACGAGCCCCCCCCCCCAGTCAATTTTTTTAGAAAACATGTAAAAATGGTCAGTCTATACAAAAAAGTATAACACATCGAGCTTGTCTAATGACACCAAAATCGAAAAATTAATTTGGTGGTCTAATGACACCAAATTAAAAATCACGCAAATTTGTACAAGTGATAGCTCATTCGAAAGAACTCGTCGAGCTGAGTCGAATAACACTAAAATCAACGTGATTGGACAAGATTTGACAAAGATATGACATTAAGTAGACCTATCAGAGTCGGCGACTTAGCCAAAATTTTGTCAAATTTTGTAATTTTTGAATATTTTTTCAATTCATTTCATGGGACGCATAAATTATTTTTGGGACGCACAAATTTTTATGGGACGCATAAATTATTTTTGGGACTCATAAATTTTCATGGGACGCATAAATTTTTATGGGACTCATAAATCTTCATTGGACGCATAAATTCTCATGGGACGCATGAACTGGACAAGAGCCGAATTTTTAAATAAAGGACTATTTAAAGGGGGACTAATCAGTCGCGTGATTGTCTGAGTAGTGATCCAACGTCAAGAACCAAAAAATTAAATGGAGAGCCAAAAAGCATGGAGATCCAAGTGGGAGAGCCAAATTGACTTCATAAGTGCAATACAACTAAGTAAATCAGAGTTGGGTAAAGCAGAGCTACCCTTTAGCTAGTGCAAAAGGTTATTCAGCGCCTGGGAGCGAACCAGCATCTTCTGTAGAACTGACTAACCAAGCCGCCTACTGCGCAGGCCTAGGAATTAAATAGCTACCGTATTTACGTTTTTTCAAGGTTCAGTGACTTTTGCGCCGAGAACATTTGCTCCGCGACTTATGCGCCGCGACTTTTGCGCCGCGATTTATGCGCCGAGCGAGATTTGCGCCGCGACTTTTGCGCCGGACGACTTTTGCGCCGCCACTATCATTAATAATTATGAAAAACTACAGCCGGACCTCACTATAGAAGATGTAGGATAGTTGGAGATCTTCGGATATCATAATCCGGATAGTTGGAGATCTTAGGATATTAAGATCCGGATCCGAGATCCAGATCCGATTTTCGGCTATCCGGCCTTTTTCAGATCCGGATATCTGGACCCGATAGCTTTGTCCGATCAACCCCTCCATTACCTACAGGCTAATTACGCACTTGAATTCAACTTTTTGAATTTTTTTGAATAGAATCAGGCCATGTTGTAATAAAAATAATTAAAATAACAGATTTTTTGAATTCAACCTAATTCCTTAAACAAGTTAAAGAAAAATTACCGAAAAAATTTCATACTGGAAATTTTAAAATTTTTGGACAGTGCGTTTTTGAACATTGGGAGGCGATGAAATTTTGCGAACACTGAATTCTTTGGGATAAAGTTTATAATGGAACTGGGCTTATATGCTCTGAAAGAGAAACTTTACATGCTACATAATAATTTTAATAATATTAAAAAAAGTAAATAATGAAAAAAGTTGTTACGAGATGAAAATTGTGCAATAAATTTCTGGTCATTTAGTTAAAATCTATTTTTTAAAAAATAGTTTAAACAAAATTACTAGATAAATAGACGTTAAACTATATTAAATTCTTAAACTGAAGGTAGTCTAACAGAACGCAAGACACATTCAATATAAAAATTTAGTAAAAAATCTATTTTTTAAAAAATAGTTTAAACAAAATTACTAGATAAATAGACGTTAAACTATATTAAATTCTTAAACTGAAGGTAGTCTAACAGAACGCAAGACACATTCAATATAAAAATTTAGTAAAAAATCTATTTTTTAAAAAATAGTTTAAACAAAATTACTAGATAAATAGACGTTAAACTATATTAAATTCTTAAACTGAAGGTAGTCTAACAAAACGCAAGACACATTCAATATAAAAATTTAGTAAAAAATCTATTTTTTAAAAAATAGTTTAAACAAAATTACTAGATAAATAGACGTTAAACTATATTAAATTCTTAAACTGAAGGTAGTCTAACAAAACGCAAGACACATTCAATATAAAAATTTAGTAAAAAATCTATTTTTTAAAAAATAGTTTAAACAAAATTACTAGATAAATAGACGTTAAACTATATTAAATTCTTAAACTGAAGGTAGTCTAACAAAACGCAAGACACATTCAATATAAAAATTTAGTAAAAAATCTATTTTTTAAAAAATAGTTTAAACAAAATTAATGGATTTAAATAATGGACTTAAACAAAGCGTTTTTTTTAGACTACTTTCAGTTTAAGAATTTAATATAGTCTATTTTTAGAATTTAATATAGTCTATAATATCTATTCTTAAACAATAGATTTAAACAAAATTGCTAGATATATAGACGTTAACTATATCAAATTCTCATACTTAAAGTAGTTTAACAAAACGCAAGACACATTCAATATAAAAATTTAGTCGAAAATCTATTTTTTAAATAATATATTTTAACAAAATTGCTAGATATATAGCCGTTAAACTATGACTTGTTTACAAATTTGTCTTACACGCAATAATGTTATTAAAACAAAAATGGCGGATTTTTATGCAAATCATATTTTCAAACTTGGCATGACGTATAATGCACAAAAAACTCAGTTTCCGCTTGTTTTAAAAAATATAGAATGTTTGTAATATTTAATAAAAAATTATTAATATAAATTCATATTTAAATATAAATCGTTGACGTGATCAATAAAATCAATTTCTTTAAAAGCATTTTCAAATAAAATTTTTCTACTTCTTGAAATAACAAAGGCAGTTGCAGATGTTTCCGTATCAAATGGATCCCGAATTGCAGGTGAACCATGTGTCAATACATATTCCATATTTACGTTAAATATTTTTTTCCATAACTCCCTAATTAAATAGATTAATTGAGTAGATTATGAAAAGACTTTGTATAAGTGATGTCATTATACCTAAAAGTTGCTAAAATTGTTGTAATCGATGTTTCTTTAACCGAACTCTGTTCACTAACCAATTTTTTATTAAATTTGATTTTGCCATTAAAAATAGCTCAATTAAAGTAAAAATAACGTTCATTATTAAAAACATCTTTATTGAAATAAATTTATATCTACCACTTCGTTGCGCATTAATTTGTAAGCCAGTGCCAAAATCTCTTGATTAAGTTTATTTAATAACCAAATCATACATTCATGTGAATCCTATTAAATATAAGGGTATAATCTAAGTTTTGAGCCGCCTAGAGTTAAAAATCCATAACCTTTGTAATACTTAGCCGATTTAGCTAATTTCTTTTTTATCTTATTAACAAGAATGTTTTCTAACTTTGAAGCAAATTTCTTTTTATGACTATACAGTATAAAAAAGTTACAGTATATTTCCCGAACCATATCCAAAATTATTTCTTGGACCATCTTTTGTTTATTACTGCTTGGTCATTAAAACAATGCTTGTTCGAAAATCCAATGTTTATTTTGATATACTACAAAAGGGCTACTCAAGGGGGCTCATAACTTAGTTTACACCCTAATTTAAAAATAAATTGTCAAAAAAATTATTTGAAAAACATGTTGAGAGCGTAGACAAAATGCTGAATTTTCATTGGCAATAGAACGAACAGTTTTATGACAAAATTCGTCAGTAGAATTGTTATTAAACCACATGCAACGAATTGCTTTAACAAACGAGTTAAAAATAATATTCTTAAAAAATAATTTATATTTTTTTAAATTTGGATTTAATATCAATAGAAATTTTTAATCTTCAAATGTAGGCTGTCACGCCTCCCCCCAAGTTCGAGCCCGAGTAAAGACGAAAAAACCCGAACGTCTTTTAAAAATGGGTGAGGGCAAAACTACTCGGACGTACACTAGTTATAATTTTATGCTGTGGAAAAGATGGAATATAACTTTCTTTTTTACCTTTTCATAATTCATAAAATCATTACAAAGGAGAAATTCGGCTAAACGGTCACAAGCTGAAAAGCACTGCATTAAAGCATTAAAATAATCAGTATTTCCGTGATTTTTGAGTCCTGATTAGTTAAAATTAAATAAATATTATTTATTTTAAGAACTTTTAGGCAAGGAACAATAGATTTTGGAATCAACTTCCTGTCAGAATTTGATGTAGTCGTTCTAACAGAATTCTGATTAATATTATTGCTAATGTTAGAAAAATTTGAATCATCTAAAGAATTATAGCAAAATTTGAATCATCTGGAGAAGTATAGAGGGTAAGCTATGTACCACTTAGAGGGTAAGCTATGTATATGTACAATGCAGGGCTTCGATATAGAAAAGTAACTCGAGGTACAAAAAGATAAATTTTTAGGTGTACATTGTTAAAATAAATTAAAATAAATTGTTAAAATAAATTAATGTTAAAATAAAATAAATTAAAATAAATTAATTTCCCCAATCAGGATTAGAACTTGGGGAAAAAATAAATTAAAGAACGCTTCCACTGCACCACCGAACAACACATTTTTATCTAAAAAGTAATCGTCTATATGTAGAAAAGAAAATTGAGGGGGATCCTAAAACTTTGGAAGCTTATAACTCGGTCCAAGGTACCCCGCAGCGAAAATGGTGCAAATTTCATAACTAAAGTATGGTATGATCTATCTGTATGCCAAATTTCATCCCGAAATCCCACGGACACCTCACAGTCTCCAGTGTTATTTGAAAAATTTTTTCTATGATAATCAAAAAGAAATAAAATCAACTGATTTAACAGATTTACTTACGATATAAGCTCTAATGTCGTTTATAATTTTATATATTAATATTTTATTTATTTTGCTACAAGATCACTCAAAAAACTTACGAAATAAGTTCTCTTTTTCCATCGTCAAAATGTATTTTTAAATGTAAGTTCCTATCCAGTTCAGTATTGAAATAATTCAATTCAATTTGTAAATTTTCTACATAATCACTTGTAATTAAAAGATTTTTAAAGAAATTATTGTAGAACAATTAAGATTGTCACAATATTCTGGAAAGCTTAGTGATAGTAAATTTAATGATTGAACTCGACTGATTATTAAATTATCTGGAAAGTAACTATAAACTGAAAAATATTTAAATTTTTATTTAATGAGAACAGGTGCCGAATAGGGTTATTGGAGCCGAATCAAAAAAGTCAGGATATATGGAGATTGCCCATGCCCTTAAGACTAAAAAACAAATAAGAGCGAAGGTGGTAGACGTGAAAAAAGGAAAGAAATAGTTGAAATGGTGAAATATATTTTCTTTAATTTTTTTGATACCAGACTAAAGAAGGAGGTTTGGTTTATTTTTTATGTAAAATAAATCACTATAACTTATTTCTTATTAGAAATATTTGTCATATTCTCTAATTGCGGCTAATCTAACTATTATTTTTTGGGTAATTACTTAGTGCTATTAGAATTTTTGATTTGTTTCGATTATTTTTCAAATTAAAACTTTGTTAAATTTTTAGTTTTTTCTTATTTCTCAAATACTTTTGGAATATTATGAACCTAGATACAAAGAACTTGGAGTAAGTAAAAGATAGATAAATAGATAAAAAGGTACATTTAAAATTTATTTTTTATTATTAAAATTAACAAAAGTTTTTAAATAATTTTTCATAATTATTTTAAAAACTACTTTTTTTCTTTTACTTCCTCATTCCTCTTCACTACGCGTATCGTCGTCCATTTCTGCATCAACAGGATTCTCAGCCTGTTGTTGTTGTTGAGGAGGATCCACCTCCATATGTTGATGCTGAAGTATCAGCTCTTCGTCAACTGGTGGAAACACCCGGTTAAAGTTTCCAATTCCGGTCTTGAAAAATTATAAAATTTTTGAAAATTTAAAATTATTTACCTGCACCGCCCAATGTTCGAGCATTTCAACTCGAAACAGGAGATGTGTTGACATTTCCCTCAGAACGTGTATCCGCTGACGTTGGCCAGCTATCATGTGATGCTGTGCCTCCACTTGGGCACGCAACTCCGCTTTCTCATCTTTCAAATTATCAACATTTAGACTGAGTCTATCCATTAATCTGGCTAGACCCAAATCTAAAGCCATATTATTATTGTTGTTGTTCGCCATTTTTTATAATAAATCTATTTATACTTAAAAATATTTAAATAAAAATTTTAAATTGTAACATTATTTGACTAAATTACACAAGAAACAGATCTTTACATCCTTTTTTCCTACCAATCTCGCAAAGGTCATAGGGGAATGTTAAAAATAATGCCAGCAGTTTGTATGAAAGAGAAAGGCACGCAATAGAAAGGCGGCATTTTTTGTAAAGATCAACAAAGCTTAAGGAAAATTGGGGATTTATCCCAAATCAACGTAAAAAAGGGGTAAGGCTCTTTACAAAGTATTTTCGACCCCTTATGAATTATTTTAAATTTTTATTTTAGGCGTATCTGAAAGCCCTTGGAATTTGCTACAAGATAGTTGAATCTTATTTTTCGGAAAAAATTACATAGAGAGATACAGACTAGGGCTGGGCGATTTCGCATTTTCGCGTTTAGCATCTTTCGCATTTTTGACATTTTTTGGCGCCAAAAGTTTCTCATTCCGCATTTCGCTTTTTGGTCCAAATGCGAAATCTGTTTCGCCTTTCTGATTTATTATTCCTTTATTTTTTAGATATTTTTACATTAAATTTTTAAAGGAAAAGGGAAAGAAATATAGAAAAATGATCCCATCTATCATTTAGTTGGTCGATGGTGGAGTGGCTAAGTTGACTGACTTTGCTCAATTTGGTGTTTTTTGGGGCTGGGTTCGAATCCAGGGTTTGGAAATAGGAGGTTTTTCCTTCCAAAAATAAAAATTTTTAAAATCTGATTTTGATTACAAATTTGTAAATTTATTTTTTTAATATTTTAAACTTGAAAAAACTTTGAATATTTTAATTTAGTCATGAATTTTCAAAAATTTTTGCCTTCGTCTTAGAAAATTGAAGAAACCTGAATTAAAGACATCCAAAATTCTCAAAATTTTCGCCTGCGGCGCAAAAAAGGAAATCTGTACAAAAGCACTAGTAGGTTTTTCAATATTCGGGTTTTTCAATATTCGGGACCTATATCTTTGTTCACAGGCATTTCCGTAAATAGAGAGCGGTATCTTTCGACTAAGCTCGCCAAGACGAGCAAATGGTATGTGTTCTTTATCGAAATTTTGCTTCCGGTATACTATGCTATATCAAAAATTTTGAAGAATTTTTAACTAATTTCGCATTTTCGCGTTTCGCATCTTTCGCATTTTTCACAATTTTTGGCGCGAAAAGTTTCGCATTCCGCATTTCACTTTTTATTTTTTTAAAAAAAGTTTCGCATTCCGCATTTCTTTTTCATTTTTTGATTTCGCCCAGCCCTGATACAGACCGTTGAACTTCCGAATCAACCTCAAGGAGCAATTTATGGGGCATTTGGCTTTTTTTGGTGAAAGGGATATTTAACACTTAATAACCCGACAAAATATTTTTTTCGAAAAAAAAGATTCAACTATATTGTAGCAAATTTCAAGAGCTTTCAGATAAGCCTAAAATAAAAATTTAAAATAATCCATAAGAGGTCGAAAATATTTTTTAAAGAGCCTTACCCCTTTTTTACGTTGATTTTGGAGTATCAGGATCTCGACTTTGAGTAATGATATGGGCCTAGTTTTTTTATTTTTTCACGATATAAATGTACATATTTGCTGGAATTTTTATAGATTTTTCTTAATGCATTGAAGCAAAATAATAAGGTGAACCTATAATTTTGGGACAGTGGTTTTTAAGAAATTTTGGCGTAATTTTCGCCTTAATTTTGAAAATGTCTGAAAACTTGCACACAGCAACATAACCTACAACTAAGAGCCGTTTCAGTGGCGCTGAAATAAATAAAACATCTTTCTCTTTTTCTTTGCGCTCTATTTTTTTCGCATGCTATTTTTTAAAGTTTTGAGGTGCCAACTTCGAGAGGCTTTATCTCGAAAAAAAACTTAGAAATAAAAAAGTTATCTTAGCCAAATCGTTAAACAAAGTCTTAACTTTGTTTAAAACCAAATTTATTGATTTTTTAAATGTTTAAAAAAAGTTTTAAATGGCCAATAGCCCAACTTTAAAACTGAAAAATATAGCGAAAAACTTATTTAAAAAAAAGTATTTTAGTTTAAAATGCCATTAAATGTTAAATAGGAACGATATTATTAAGATTTAAATTTTATATAATTCATTTTCACTGAAAGGATTCGAACCTCTTGCATTTTTCGCTGCCACTAACCAACTGAACCATACTCCCGCACTGAAAGGCTGGTTGCACCCTATGCCTGTTTTATGTTGCTGTGTTGCAATATGTTTCAGAATAAGCTAAATAAATATATATTAAAAAATATTTGGAGTTTGTAATCTGATGAAATTTAGGGTTGAACTCATAATTTTGGGACAGAGTGTATTTAGCTTCAGGTTTGGAGTCATTTAGGATTAAAATTTTTTAATTTATTATCAATAATGAATTAGTTTTCGATGAATTTTTATTAAAACTATTTGAATGAATCACTTATTTAATAACTAACATTTTATAAATTTACTATATTTCTTATTTCTCTTTTTTATTTTTATCCCATTTTACTATTTCGTTAATTGATATATAGTAGAAATTATGATGATAATCGTATAAATAAAAAATTAGAGCTGGGCTTTATTATACATATACAGGGGAGTAAGATCATAGATTAAAAATATATACCATTTGACTCCTCTCTTCAAGATAAAACCTTATTTTTAAAGCTCACTGAGATATGCAAACCGAAAATTGAAAAACCATAGAGGGGCGTAAGCTCATTTTTGATGTGAAATATACGAATTTGCAAATATTAGCTGGTACTACTCCGTTATCCATTAAGATTAAAAAATGACAAAAGTTTAAAAATAGATCAAATCCAATTTATTGGAGTTGATCTATTAATGTCTCGGTCTGCATTTAAGGAGAATTTGTATTTTGTTAATAAATATTTAAATAATTCACCAAAAATAAGAAACAATAAAAAAACTCACCAGAAACTAATTTATGTCTAATAATGTGGATAAATTTTATCACGACATTGTAAAATATCAAATGAATTTAAAAAAATAGTTTATCGTTAAACTTCCAATCTAGAAAAACAATCATTCCTTTAAGCAGGGCTGCCAGATGTGCTTATTTTGGAAGTACAGTACTTACAAATCGACCTTCGTACTCACGAAACTGAAAATGTACTTATTTGCGAGTACGTACTTAGAAATTGACTTTTTAGTAAAAAATTAAATTTAACCTTAAAATTCTCAAAAATTTCGCGTGCGGTGCTTAAAAACTCATTTGGATAAGCAAATAAAATATTTGAGCTAAAATAAATATTTTAGATCGTATTTTTGGAGCACACTTATATTTTGAAAATTTTCCTCCCTATGTACTTCCAAATTAAACTTTCTGTACGCAGACTGAACATCTTCTAGATGGCAGCCCTGCCTTTAAACTCAAAAATTAAATGGAATTTCCTATATAATAGAAAATTTACAAATCTTAAATCCCGAAATTTTGAACAAAAAGGAAATTTTCTATGTA
The DNA here is from genome assembly GCA_902706615.1 of Meloidogyne luci. Taxonomy (NCBI): domain Eukaryota; kingdom Metazoa; phylum Nematoda; class Chromadorea; order Rhabditida; family Meloidogynidae; genus Meloidogyne; species Meloidogyne luci. Next base: position 238,470 of record CACSLI010000167.1, on the reverse strand, counting down.
ATAAAAAAAGAATTTTTTGTTTAATAAAAAATAAAAAAATAAATCAAAAACTTCTTTGTCTTAAACCTCATCAATTTTCAATATACTCATCATTTAATAGTTTTGATCAACATATATGCCAGGAAGAATATTCAAATGCACTTTAGTTTTCTCTAGCACACGATTTCGCACTTCTTTTAATGCCTCTTCTATCATATCCTTTAAATTCAACTGTTCGTTAGAAGACATATTAAACTCTTTAATTTTCAAAATTGCTTTTTCGACACCGAATCGACCTAAAAATTATGTAAAATATAAATGTTTGCAGCGGGTGCCGGAATTTTCGTCTCTGGAACATTCGTCTCCAAGACTTTTCGGAACATTCGTCTCCAACATTTTCGGAACTTTCGTCTCCGGCGGAATATTCGTCACCAAGGAAATAAACGGAATATTCGTCTCCGAAATTTTCGTCTCCGCTAGGAATTTTCGTCTCCAGAGGAAAAATCTGGCAATCCCGGAGAATAGGGTTTCTTCGAAAAAAAATTTAAAAATAAGAAAAAGGACTTTTCCGGGTTTAAAAATATGCCTATTACGAATATGCGCTCAAATTTTGAAAAAGTCGAATCCCGAACCCGAATCCGGATATTTGACCCCGGACATTGTACAAAATGGTCAGTCTTTCAAAATAATATAGAACTCATCGAGCTGCATCGAATGACACCAAAATTAATGAAATGCGACGTGATTGGACCGAGATACAGACGACTGAATATTGAAAAACCATAGGGTCGTAATTTTGGAGCAAAAAAAGTTCATACAAATTATAGCTCATTCGAATGAGCTCGTCGAGCTGAGTCGAATAACACCAAAATCACAGTGATTGATCAAGTTTTGACAAAGTCTCCGGGATTGCCAGATTTTTTCTCTGGAGACGAAAATTCCTAGCGGAGACGAAAATCTCGGAGACGAATATTCCGTTTATTTCCTTGGTGACGAATATTCCGCTGGAGACGAAAGTTCCGAAAATGTTGGAGACGAAAGTTCCGAAAAGTCTTGGAGACGAATGTTCCAGAGACGAAAATTCCGTACACCGTTTGCAGCAAATATCTGAAAAGTAATTATAGTAGTATTCGTGTTCAGAGCTTATGGTAACAAAAACTCTAAAATGTGTAGAATTTTTATTGTCCTTAAAATTGTGCATACATATTTATAATTTATAAACAAAAAACTGGTTTCAATCTTTTCTTGAAATAAAAGTTATGTTCTAGTTTATTATAAGCTTGCCTGTGCTCAATCCACTACCAGTGAAAAAATGAGCACTTGTATTCGCATCTCCTACAGCTGCAACAATTGCTGAATCATTTTCTGTACGATATCTTTTTGCTGGATTTTCTACTCCTTTAATTTTTATCCAAAATGTATTTGAACTCAAAATTTTAAAATAAATGTTTTCATCGTCTTCTTCATCGAAACCCTCATTTTCATCAGTTTTAACTATTAATTTATCATCATCATAACGATATAAAGATGCTAAATATTTAAAAAGTGCAATAGCCCATTTGTTCTCTAATTCTTTAATGAAATTCAGATAATATTCCTCCCAATGGAGATTTTCATTCATTTCAGCTTTTATCTCTTCAATAAAATTAACAAGAGCTTTGGGTGTATTTGTTGCAATGGATAATCTTTGTTTTAACTCAAAAACATGTAAAACGAGCGTTTCATGAGTAAAATTATTATACGTTGGCATTAAATATCCGTAACCGTCTTCCATGACTCCATAAATAATAAAGTTAATTAGATTTCCATAACGACTTTTCAGATGATGAGAAATATTAGAGTTAACGATAAATTCATAAAACCCTTGTTTTTCAAGATGAATTCCAATCTCTATCAATGATTTACTCAAATATGTATAATCTCCTTCTGTAATTTTTATTGCAGGGTCCGCTTTGTCGATGTAAATTGAACTGTAATTCTTAGATTCAGTTAGCACTTGTGGTTCCTCTTAAAATTTAAATATTTTAAAAGAATTATGACGTTATGCGTGGTTTCATTTTTCTTAATAAAGACTTCCTAAGATCAACGGAATGAGTTTATTAAGTTACAATTTTATGGGTTTATTCCGAAAAACTAAAATTTCTGATAGCTCTAATTGGGATCGAATATCAAAAGTTATAGAGCAGACAAAGTCTCACAACTTATTTATAGAAAAATTCGCAACGTTATTAAACAAAATGTTAAAATTTATTTACCTAAAAAGTTATCTCTTATTTGGTCATTTGCACCACCAGCACAAAAAAGCAAATCAAAAGGAATCCCTAAAAAATTACTTCCAAAATACGTATTCAATGGGAGTCCATCGATATATTCTTTGTCAAAAGCTTTTCCATTAATCGCAAGTTCAGCAAGCTTCTTAGCATTAACAAAATCTTCTCCAAAAATATTTCTTATATCCTTTGTTTTTTTAGCTATAATTTTTTTAAGTGCTTGTTCATGATTTATGTCGTATTTATTCATTAATTTATTTACGAGTTTTGTGTAATGCTCATGTGCAACTGGATTGGTTAGCCTCTCAGGAGTACCAAGAATTGCTAAAGGTTTTTCATAGTGCAAATTTATACTCAAAACTTCTGTTTCGTATATCAATTTCAAGAAAGACTTTTCTCCTTGCTGGTTTCCCTCTTTTTGATCTACATATAAAGATAAGACTTTCAAACGGTTCATTAAAGCAGTTTCAAAATTTTTCATAATAACTATCCCGACATGGTTAGGAAGCAATTTTGCCATAGAATTTTCTTCGTTAAAGAGTTGGTCAAATCGTGTACCCAAAATTAAATTTAATTGATATATCCATTTGCGATCAAGGAGAATAAAATGTTCACGTGTATACTCCTCAGAACGATCATTTAAAAGAGTAACATTAATTCCTTCTAAATTTTATAATTAATTTTAATGATTAAAAATTCTAATGATATGAAATTCTTCACTGAGTTAAAAATTGATTTTGCCTACGATCTCCGTTAATCGAAAACTTACTTGGGCGTATTATTTTGACAAGAAACTTATCCTAAATGTTCCTAAACCCACGTCATGTGTGCTTTATTTTAACTTTATTTAATTTTTATTATTTATTTCACCTTCCTTTAATAAGTCAAAGGGCCATAATATGTATGTATACCAGAAAAGAAAAAATAAGCAAGGGGAAGTCAACTGGACATTTGCCGAGAAAATAAATTAAAAATTATTTACCAATAAAAAGTTTGAAGGTAGTGTATAATCCAATTGGACCGGCACCTTCAACAACTGCATAGTTATATCCTTTACCCATTTCTTTATTTTTCTTATGATCTTCATAAAATTTCTCAATTATCGCTTTATCTACCTCAATGCTATGAATAGATGACAAATCAAAAATTAATTTCAAATCTTTCAATTCCGCATGTTTTTCCATAAAAGAGAATATATCAATAAATGAGCCTTCTGAACCCTCAGAATTTAAATCACTAATGAATACTTTACTTTTAATAATTAAATTTATTTTGTTCTTGTAGTAGTCTTCGCTATAAGTATAATTCATTGAACTAGTATTTGCTTTTCGAAAAAAATTGAATTTCTTGACTTTTTGTTTTACGGCTACAAAAGTTTTGAGATATTAGTAAGTCTAAATTCATTACAAAATATAATGTATATTTTAAATCTTATACTAACAGCGAATGAAGAGATATCAAACTAAACCGGCCTTGATAGCTAGATAATTAAGATTCAAACAAGGAGTATAATAATTAAGACAATTCTCGTAAATTAGGGTTCACCTGTTCCGCCATTAGTAATTAACTGGTCATATTTTTTAATATCTTCTTTAAAATCAGTAACATCTACATCTGAGTAATGTGCATTTATTTCTTCTTCAACAAATGATTTAACCTTTTCCGTTAATTTATCAACGTTATTTTTGTATATTTGTTTCAAAATTTTATAATCTTCTAAAGTGCCAGCTCTTAACATATGCCAAGATAAAATGTTATTTGTTTCGTCAAAACTTTCCATAAATGCAAATTCTTCATAGATTAAAACATCGTTAGATTGTGTGCTTCCGCCAGACAAAGCAATTTTCTTCAATTCATTAAAGCGGGCTTTAAATTTTAAAAAACAAATTTAAAGTAGAAAGAATGAACCCATCCCAGAAATAGACAAAAAATTTTATGGGACTTGAGACTGAGATGTTTCCTATGCAATTTTCATTTTTTTGGCGGGAATTAATAAAATTAAAAAGATAAAGTTGCCGACATGTTTGAGGATTGACAAAGGGATACACCTATCTGAGAAATTCATAAATAAACACTTATGATTCTTCCATGATCAATTAAAGGTTGATGTGGAACAAAAATAATGTAATTTTGATATGGTTGAAAAATGTTGAAATCAAAAACATCAATTTTTTCAAAAACAGAAAAAAGAATAATAATAATGTAAAGTAGACGATTAGTTTGTTTGAAATAATTTTTTCCCTTGTCAATCATCGTCTATTTTATGGAAAGCAAAAAATGAAAATCTGATTAAAATGACGTCTAGAAAATAAAATTATTATAAACGGATACATACGCACTTAAAGTACACTTTGTTTTAAATGTATAACCTATTTTAATTTAATAGTTTTTATAATTTCTTGTAATTATCACCAAAGCGCATAAAATTCTCTACAAAATATTATTGTATAATTATTTAACTCGAAATTCATATTTAAAACTAGGGCAACACCCAGACCCCGACTCAATAACTGATTAAGCATTTAGAATGGGTCTATCTCTTAATGGGTCCGACACACGACCCCGAACCTCGATCAAAACGTAAAACCTCGGCACCCACATGACCTCCCCAGAAAACCCAAATCCCCGAAAAACCGGACCGCGAAGGCTCGAGTTAAATTAAAATTAAAAATTTATCGCTATAATGAATAAATTAAAAAAACTAAAAAATTAAATTAAAAATTTAATTTAACCCAATTTTGAAACACTTAGGCGAGATATAACTTGGGAGAGTTAGCTCAGTTGGTTGAATACTCTATACATAAGCGAGGCAGTTTTTATTAAAGTGTAAATTTTTGAAAAATTTTGAAATTAATATAAGTTTAATATATTATAAAAGTTCTTATATTTTAATTAAAATTAAAAAAAAATAGGGAATATAGCTATTTATTAGATAATTCCCCAATCGCTATAATGAATGAATTAGGCGGGAGAATTTTCTACTCATTTTTTAAATTTCTCTTTCTCTAACTGTGTAGAGAAATTTTTAAAACGTGGCTAGTTGTAAATTGAAAATTGATTATTGAATTTTTAAATTTTTATAAAGGGCTAGAGATATGAAATTTTAAATAAAATTTTAAAAGTTGTTGTTAAAACTTTACAATATTTTGAGCCTGGTGCCAATAACAATAACGGAGAGAACTAAAAAAAGCACGTAAGTTTGCTGAAAATAAAGTGATACTAATAACTGGAGGATAAATTAATTCGTATTAAGATTAACTCTTAACTTTATAATTAAGTAGGCCAATAAGCTAGCAATAAATCAGATAAGTTTTGATATCGTATAAAGTAGGGTTGCACAAAACCGTTTAGCTAAACGGTAAACGGTATACGATAAACGGGTTTTTTGCTCAAATTAAACGAAACGGTAAACGGGTCCCAGATAAACGGCATAAACGGTAGACGGTCCTTCTAAACGGCGTTTAATTCGTTTAATTTTTTCCTAGAGTTAGTGGCTTAAAACGTGAATTTTTTCCTTCTGACACACTAAAATCAGAAAATTTTCGCCTGCGGCGCAAAATTTAGGAAGATTTTTGGCTTAAGGATCTTCATAAATTTTCAAAATTTTTGCCTGCGGCGCTGAAAAAGGAAGAAATCTGACTTAAGGACCTCAAAATTCTCAAAATTTTCGCCTGCGGCGCTGAAAACGGAGGATCCTTATTATCCTTTCAAATCCCTAATTTCCCTTCAAATTCTTCGATCTAAATCACATTATATCGACCTTGATCATCTGATCTCCCTTCAAATCCCCTCAATCTCTTTAAATCTCATTACATCACCTTAATCCTAAGATATACAATCCTGATCCCCTTAATCGTCTGATCCCCTTTAATGACTCCTTATCTACTGAGATCTCACCTCAATCCTCCTATATATTTATATTAAATCCTCCTTATCTCCAAAACCACTGATATCACTTTTAATCACAAGACATCTCTTCGGCCCTTCCTTATCCCTCTAAATCCATCGTTATGATGAATTTATAGTTGAATTATAATTTTTATAAAGAGTGATTAGCAAATTAATGATTTTTCATTGTTTTTTTGAATTATGAATTGTTTTTAAAAATTTTTTAAAATAAACGGTAAACGGGCGTTTAAACGGGTTTTCAAAAATAAACGAAACGGTATACGGGTCTCAGATAAACGGCATAAACGGTATACGGTTTTTTCAAAATTAAACGGTTTTGTGCAACCCTAGTATAAACATTAAATGTTGCACATCCGAATAAAAATTTCTCAGCGTATTTCTGAGAAAATCATAAATGAATCATAAAATACAATAATTTATCGAACAAATTATTGAAATATTATTAGATATTAAAAACTACTTAAAATCTAAGACTAATCTATAGCATTTTATTAAATCATTGAATTGAAAAATTTTCTTACATAAATAAAATTAATAAAAACGTTTTGAATCGTACTTATTTAAAAATGTTTGTAATTAGAAGGGTATTTTTGATATTTTTATATATTTGAAAATATATTTATATATTTTTACTTATGTAGCAGGGGTGGCTCTCGTCTCGTATCTCGTGTCTCGTATCTCGTGAAATCTCGTGTTTTTTAGAGGTCTCGTATCTCGCGTCTCGTATCTCGTATTTTGCCACGAAACACGAGATATTTTAAATGTATTTTAGAAAAAAATGTCAAAAATTTTGGACTATTTTAAGATCCTAGAATTAGGAAAAAATGAAGAAATCTGGCTTGTTAGCCTTCCAAAATTCACAAAATTTTTGCCTGTGATGCTGAAAAAGGAAAAGGGATAAAGTTGGGTAAGCGGGAAATTTCGGTGGACCTAAAGAGATAGAAGAATATCGGGCGATTTACTGGGATTAAGGCGTATCTCCCGGTTCCGATATCACTCAAATTAGTTGACAACCTCAATAATCACATGGTATCTGTTTCTTTAACTCTCCTTGATCCTTCCAAATCCTATGATTCTCCGTAATCCCCGATATCTAATAAATCCTCTTGATCCTCTTGATCCTCTAAATCCCCAATATCCTTCTTAATCCATCTTTAATAATTATCCATTCAAACCCCTATATTTCAATTTTATGTAGGAATAATTTTGAAAAAAAAATAAAAACATAATATCTCGTATCTCGTGTCTCGTATCTCGTGAAATCTCGTATTTTTTGAGAGATCTCGTATCTCGTTTTATCTCGTTCTCGTATTTTTTTGAGAATCTCGTATCTCGTGAATCTCGTGTCTCGTATTTTATGGCACTCGCGCCACCCCTGTTATGAAGGTACTTTTGAGATGCATTTTTTTGATAATTCTTCGGGCTTGAACCAGGATAGGTTTCAGTAAATTATGAATCCAGGAAAAATAGAGCTTTAAGGAAACTTTTACAATAGTTAATATGTAAAACTTTGATGATATAAAAACTTTGATGATAAAGAATAAAATAATTTAATAGTTTTATTCGAACTTTAAATAGCTATGTGCAACCGTCTTCCATTACGACAATTGAATTCCTGATTCGTGGCAAAAATGTGCTTTAATGATGTGAAGGTTCAAATTTATGTCTGAGATTAAAATCACAAAATTTATTTCTAGATTTTTCTGAATTGTATGCAATGATAATGAATAATTGAAAAATCACAATAGACCAAGGAAACTCTTTTATTTAAATAAAATTATGGAAAACTATATATGACAGGATTTGTAAGGGATCATTTTTATTTTTAATTAAACAATAACATTAAAATAAAATGGAATAAAAAATTCTTTTAAAACTATTTATTTTCACATTATTTTCTTATGATCTATTCTTTTTTTATTGAAAACTAAAAAATTAATTTTGGTTAAATTATATTTTAAACAAATAATGACACGAACTAGCATTTACTATAATTATCCAACCATAAATTTGTAAGGGTTAGCAAATGACCACGAGGGATTTAATTTTCCACCTATTTTATGAAGATAAAATTTTATCTAAAATGTTAATTTTATAGTGTTTTAAAAATTAGGTCATAAAGAGGTGTGATAAATTTAGTTAATATTTAAATTAAAAAGAAGTCTTGCATTGATTACAAAAATAAAAATTTAAACACAGCTATAACAAAATAGAGGGATTTATTGAAGGCTGATACGTAGAGGTTTGAAGAATTTATATTAATAACGAGACCCCAATTTTCTATAGAATGTGAAAATAAATAACCACCCTGTAAAGGTCAAAGCATGATTAATTTTATTCTGCCTACACTTTAGAAATATGTATCTATATTTAAAAGATCCTAAAATAAATTTAATTAAAATTTTATTAAAAGTTAATAAAAATGAAAGATAACAACATAAAAGATAAGTTATAATTAGAGGCCGGATTTTTATGCATTAAAAAATGCAAAATATGCACTATAATATGCATAAAAAATTGCCAAAATATGCACAAAAAATGCACAAAAAAAACATATATGCATGAAAAATACCATTTATACCTAGAATTTTACATATTTTTAGTCAAAATGATTTAAAAACCCATTTTTTATTAAGATTTTTCCTATTTTAAATGTCTAGTTCGACAAAATGAGTATTTTTACGCTGTTGGGCATTTTGAGATGAGGCATTTTGGTGTGGGACATTTTGGAGTGCGACGTTTTGGGGCTGAGACATTATGGGTATGGGCCATTTTCTGGCGAAACCAATAAACACAAAAATTTTTTTACAAAATTTGTAATTTTTACAAATTTTTTCCTAAATTTTTACTAAATTTTCACTTTTTGGCAGGATTTTGGGCAATTTTCGCAATATTTTCCCCAAAAACCTAAAAATATGCAGTAAAATATGCATTATGCAGCAAAGTCCGGAATATGCAAAAATATGCATTATATGCAAATAGAAACCCCCTCTAAAGTTTTCAAAACTTGCGGAAACAGTGTTTTTTGTGCATAACACATCATGAAAAGTTTGCAAAAAAATATGCATTTGCATAAAAATCCGGTCTCTAGTAATAATGCAGGTAAACTTATAAAAGACGGATAAATTAAAGCAACCTAAAAGATTTACCTATTGTGTTAGAACAGTCAATGAAATTATGTAGATAATCGTTCGTTAAAACCGAGTAACGTTACACTTAATTAAAAATTTAGAAAATATAAAGGATAAAAAATGTCATGATTGTATATAAAATGTTAAATTTGAAAAAAAATCAAAAAATTCGACCGATTTATTTAAAAGTTATATATTTTCTAGCAAGGTAATACTTTTTTAAGATTCCGAAAATAATAGATTTAAAATAATAAATAATAATAAAAAATAAAATTGAATAATAATAAAAATAATAATAAAAAATAATTTTGAAAAATAATAGATTAAAAATATTAAAATTCTAAATAAGTTACTTCAGAAATAAATGAGTGATTTGGTAACAGAATTACATTTTTTTAGTTTACTTCTTAAAATATATTATATGAAAAATCAGCTTTTTTGACATAATAAATAATAAATGAAATTTTGTCAAAAGTGATGATGTAAAAAAAAGCAAAATTATCACGATCGATGGACACACGAAAAATGAATACAAATAATATATTCGTATTCAAGAAATTTAATAATTTTCAATTTAATATCTTTCAAATTGAAGAATTTTAATATTTTTCATAATATTTCTAAGAAATTTTTGAGAAGGCTCCCAATAGTTAAAATCGATATATCTTTTCCGTTTTATGCAGAAATTTCAATAACATAAATACAATTTCTTTCCATCTACTCCATTAACTAATGTCAATTAATTTCAAATAGAAAATTGTTGTAATTTAAATTGTAAAATAATTTTAAAGTATTTTATATATAATAAACGATAATTTAAATGTACACCTGCTACGCATAAATTAATTGAACTCTTTTCAGCTTGTTTCAAATTAAATTTAAATAAATAATCACTAGCAAATATACCGCATTTGATTAAATCGTACATATTTAGAAAAAAATAATGAATAAAATTCAATAAAAATTACTAGATTTGTAAAAAATATTTATTAGCTAATATAGATTCGAATACTAATATAACTAGACAAAGACTTAACCAGACAAAGAGAAATTAACAGGCTAATTATTAGCCACTAAAAGTCCTAAGTATATATGAAGTTTCTATCACTATTTATATATTTTATTGAATATATATGTATACTAGATATAAATGCCCAAAAATTATAATTATTGAGGGAAATGGAAGCACCATCATATGTTAGCTTTTAAGTTTCAAAAAATATTTTTATGGTTCCAGTTTTTCCATTTTTTCTTATATATTTTTTAAATAAAAACATAGTTTTTTGGAAATTGATTTGAGGAAATAAGAGAATGAAACGAAATCTTATTAAAAGTAAAGCCAACACACAAATATAATCAATTTAATACAACTCAAATAGCAAATATGTACATACATTTATCTCCTTAAATATTTGTGCATTTTTAAAAGAAGTATTGAAAAAATGGAGAAAAGAAGCTGGAAAATTTTTTGCCTCAATAGCGTAAAAAGAAAAATTAGTAAAATTAAAATAAAAAAGGTTTAAATAATGCATTTACGCTTAATGAGAAATAAATAATCGAAAAATGGAAAAAATGTTTTATCTAATTTTTTAAATTATATATTTTGTAGTAATATGAACTTTTTATAATTTACATATGAATCTATACTAATATTAAAAATTCAATAAATAAATTTACATATATTTTATCCCTTTTATAATTTACAACAAATTTAAATTTTATAATTAATTTACTTAATATTTTTCCGATTATTTAATATAACAATATCAAATTCAAAGAAAAATTAAAAAAAAATATTTAATTATATTTTAATCAAAATTGAATTAACATTTATACGGAAATGGAAGTAATTTAATTCAGCAATATAAAAAATTGATACGGCGCAAAAATCTTAATATAAATGAGTTGTGGAAAGAATATTTGTATAAAATATAATAGAAAGTTCTGGCTTCTTTCGAAGGTCATCAGTTTAGCTCCAACTAGAAGTAGGTTCGCCGATAAAATAGTTAGCCCTGTATATCAAACTGATATTGATCATAAAGCAAAAACTCACTAAATAATTACAAGATAAATAACATTGATAACCAAATAATGAAAATATAAATATTCTACATATAAATATTCCTGGTGGAAGCTTCGCCAAGTGATGTTTATTGGGGCGTGGATTAACTTTATTAAATTAATTTGGTAATTTAAATTTAAGAATCAAAAATTTAAAATATAATAATTTAAAATAATAAACTGCAATAATTAACCATAATTATATAAGTTATGGAGAATCAAACATTAATTGAATTCAGCATAATGTAGAATTTCCGCCCCTGGGCTACAATAAAAATCTTTTTTAGTTATTTTAAAATTTTTAAGTATTCAACTACATAAGAGGGTTTCAAAAATTTATTATTTCAATAGGATTCAAGAGATATTTAAATTTAAAAAAATTATTTTTAAAAATTAAATTAGTTTTTATACATAAATACAATAAGAGTAAAAAATTAAATTTGTGAATCTATAATTTAAATTATTATCCAAGTTTACCTAGTGATGTATAGAATTGTTAATATAGTTGATTAAAATATCAAGATATATAAGACATATTTAAAAATATCAATTTATGAAATAGTGGCATCATTAGGAATGCACTACGATGAAATTTTGGTAAAAAATTTATTAATTATCTTTATAAGATTTTTGGATAACTCTTGAAAATATTTGTTATCAGGATCGGAATCAAAAACTTTGACAAGGTTAAAATTATTTTAAAAAATTTTAATTATTATATTTTAAGTTGAGAAGGTTTTGAAGTTTTGCCGAGGTGATGGAATTATAAAAGGAAAAGAGTAAAAATTGATAAACCTTATGAAATATTGCTGGATACTTCACCAGGTACAAAGTTAATAATAATAAAATAAAGATAATAATAATAATCAGATAATAATAATAAAATAAAATTTCAATAATTTTTTTAGTGTTCCCAGTTTTCATAACCTACAAAGAAAATTGCAAGTGACTTCTTTCTTCAAAAAAGTGATTTATTCATTTTAATTTTTTATCATTCATTTTCTTTAAATACTTTTTAATTTTTTATTTTTATTAAATATATTATGCAAATCTGGAATTAGAAAAAATTACGATTACATAAAGACAAAAGAAAAACTTTCAGGAGCTTTTTGTGCTTTAGCAAATTTATATTAAAGCAATCAGATAATAATAAACAATGTTAATAAAACTAGGGAAAAAGACTCCATTAAATAATTATTTTTATGATTTATATTGTATATACAGGGTGCGTCATAAGTAATTGGACACTTAAATTCCTTATAACTTTTTTTGGTTCAATATTTTTAATCGATTTTATGCTTATTTTTTAGCTCATTCAATTCTCTTTTATGGCTAGTCAACGTGATTCTAATAGTTTCACTTTTTTGGCAAAAAAATTCTGTCCGCAAAATTTCATCTCCTCCTTCAGTAGCACGCATGTCCGGACATTCTTTTCACAGACGAAAAAATTTTTACAATAGAAGCCGTTCACAACCATCAAAATTATAGAATTTGGACTTCAGAATCTCCTCTTTCTGATAAGCTTATCATTCATTCCCAACATCCCCAATCTGTCATGGTTTGGGCCGGTATTTGCGCGTCAGTCAAAAAACCCCTTATTTTCGTGGATTTTGATGTAAAAGTCAACAAAGACTATTACTTGCGAGAATTTTTTCGGCGTGTTCTAAAGCCTCGGTTCAAGAGCCATTTCGGTCGCAGAGTCTGAATTTTTCAACAGGACTCTGCTCCGGCACAGAAGACGAAAGAAATTCAGGACTGGTGCAAGGCCAATTTTCCTGGGTTCATTAGCGCTCAGGAATGGCCACCCTACTCCCCCGTATCCAAACCCGATGGATTATTCTGTTTGGACTATTTTGGAGTCCAGGGCCTGTGCTTTTGGAGGGCCTGTGCTTTTGGAGTCCAGGGCCTGTGCTCTCTGCGACACTCACTCACCCGAGAGTGGCTCTTAATTACACTCAAGGAGGTGCGTGCTATTTGAAAAAATTTTTCTTCGCGCCTTTGCCTCTGTATCAAAGCCAAGGGTGGGCATCTCGAATTTTCTTGATTATTATTGTACCTTATTTAATTCTCTATCATTTGATTGTATTTCGATTTTATTTGATTGTGTTTTAATAAAGTTATGAGAGAAAACAAGTGTCCAATTACTTATGACGCACCCTGTAGTTTAATAAATAAAATTATATAAATTATTAAAATGCAATGTTTGTTTTTCAAAATTTCAACAATAAAATAAATTCGTATAAGATACTGTTATTTTTGAAACTGGAGGAAAATAATAAATTATACATATTTAAAATAATACACTTTTTTAAAAACATATTAGAGGGATTTTGTTTAGGGGCTTCTGTCGCATTTTTTTACTTTTCTAAATAAAACATATCTATGTAAAAGTATTCGAAAGTAAGAAAATTGTTTTACTGGAAAATCATTGAATTTAATTAATTTCATAGCTACATATAATTTGATTTCATAAATTGCTTTTACCTTTTTTTTAAAAAAATAAATTCTGATTGATATTGATATATTTACCATATTTAAAATAAGCAAAAAAATTTAATTTACGTTTTAATGTAAATAAAAATAAAAAAGTAAAATCAAAAATAACACCAATAACTCGGGATTATCTGTGCTCACCATAGAATTATGTGCCGATGTTCTTGACAAAAACATTTCGTAGAAAAAATACTAGAACTTTTACATTGGTAAGTTCCTATGTTAATATTTTTAAAAAAGTCTAAAGGCATTCTACTGGTGGAGTTTTAGAGAACACTCAATCGTAAATATATATCAGAATTGACAAATTAAATAACAGAGTTGACAAATTTATATTTTAAATAAGAATTTATATTTTTTCTAAAGCTTTAATTTTCTGTCGGGGACTATATCAATAGTAAGCTGTCATCAGTTTAATTTTATAATTTTGTAAGCTTTTATGATTTTTGATAATATTATTTTTGCTTATCAATTTTTAAAATGATAAAGGTTTTATGTGAGCAAGAGGTAATATTAATAATAAGTTTAGTTTTTACAGAATAAGAAGCCGAAGAGTGAAATTAAATACATTCTTAAAATTAAATTTCTGTTAATGTTGTTAAAAATAAAATGATTTTAAAAACAGACAGTAAAATATATTTTTTTCAAAATTTTGAAAATTTATAATATATGACTGTGAAGTATACTTGATATAAAATATTTCAATTTATAATTGATAATAACTTATAAATAGTTAAATAACAAATAGACAATTAATCATAAATATAGCTAAGAAGATGATAAAATAATAAAAATAATAAATACTATACAACTTCTATCTAAAATTAATATGATTAAATAATATTATTAAATATATTTTATTAATAATTCAAATATTTATGTAAAATTGTTATAAATAAATAGAATTTGTATATAAATCTAATAGATTTATACATGATATTTACTAATAAGATTTAAAATTATATTTAAAATCACCTGAAGTTAAATCACATAGAGCTGAATTTTCTGAAGTCAGACGTAAATATTAAGTATTTATAAAGTTAATTTAATTGAAATTCTTATAAATTTTGGATGATTATATTAAAAATTTATATTTTAATAGTGAAAATTTAGAAATAACTTTTATATAATAAATATTTTTAAATAACTGAATTTTAAAACACATATTTTGCGCAAAACACAGTTAAATTTTATAGAACACTTAAAAACTCTTATTTTGTATACCAAGTCGGAATATAACGAGTCCTACCGAGTCCAAAACTCTGAGTTCTAAGAGGTTGCCGAGTCCTAAAATCTCGTATTATTCCCGATTTAAGAGTTGCGGATTTAAGAGTTGACCTCTTGACCTAAATCCTCAACGCCTACATACTGAAGACCTAGTTTAAGCATGAGATCGAAGGAAATAAAGGGGATAAATAAGGATATGACGAGATTAAGGAGGATATCGTGAATCTGGACTTTCAAAACAGGTTCGAAAATTTTCGACGAAAAAATTAATAAAGCTAGTATGTTAGAAAAATTTTTTTAATTTATGAATTTAATGCAATTCTAATTTTTGTTTTCTATTATGTTGGGCAAAAATGCTGCGCCAACACAGCTGCGGCCAACATTTCCGCAAAAGGCATTCTACAAAAATAATTTTTTACAGCATTCCGCTGATTTGCTTCTCTTTCCTTTGATCAATCAAAGCAATGAAAGGTAAAGGAGAAGAATGCAGCAAAAAATTATTTTTGCAGAATGCCTTTTGCGGAAATGTGGACCGCGAGCTGGACATTTAATGGTTTGTTCAGTTTTGATAATTTCAATTACATTTTGTTATTTTTTAATAATATTTTTGTCTTACGCCATCAAACTTTAAATATAAAAACAAAACAATGTTTATAGAAGTAGACAAAACGATTAACGACCGTGAAGCTAATGAAAACCTAGCAACTTTCTTCGGCCTACACTCTAGTGGGATGAATGATACCATGCTCCCAGAAGATAAAAATGAAGTGTTGCAAAACTGCAAGAAAATTTTTGTAAATAAAATTTTGTAAATAAATATGTTAGTAATTATTTATATATATAACAGTTGGTTTTATTATATGAGTAATAATTTATATTATAATAACAATGCTTCGGCTATAAAGGATTATATCTACTTTAATATAATGTAAAATGTTGACAATAAGCCAATTAAATAACCATTTAACGAATTATTGATTTTTTCACTATAAAAATGTTAATTTTTTCAAGAGATAAACAATCAAATTGAGGAGTATTTGTCCGACTGTCACGCTCGATTTCTTGCTGTCGGCGAGTCTTACACTTCTCAGTCATACAGTAATCGATAGAAAATCTGACTAGCTTTATTATTTAGCAAGTTTAAAACGTCTTGGCTGATGAATGGAAAAAAGTTGCCTACAAATTCCAAAGAAAGCTTACTGGTAGCATTACCATACACAAATTGTTATCTTGTAAGTAGAAACACTGACAATGATTCTTAATTTATTAATTATAAAATTTAGGGTTATTCATGAATTTTTAATAATTCATATTAAATAAATAATGACAAATTGTTGTTATTCTGAATATTGCGATAATATTTAATATAATATGCTTAGATCATAAATTATCAAAACATTTAACATAGTGAAGCTTAAAAAGCCATAAGGTCTATAACTATCAAAAAATTTTCATTATTGTGAATATCCAAACTGTCAGAATGATACTGAATCGCGATTATACATATATCCCATATTGATTAACATAATATCCATTAACCCTACAAAATAAAAATTTAGATAAATATTAATAAAGATCAAAGATAATCAAATAAATTACATGTTCAATTTAAATAAACATGAACATCTTAAAATAAATTTGAAAATTTTAAATGAAATAATTTATATTTACTATTAGGGTTGCACAAAACCGTTTAGCTAAACGGTATACGGTAAACGGGTTTTTTGGTAAAATTAAACGGAACGGTATACGGGTCTCAGATAAACGGCATAAACGGTATACGGTCCTTCTAAACGGCATTTAATTCGTTTAATTTTTTCTTAGAATTAGTGGCTTAAAACGTGAATTTTTGCCTTCTGACACACTAAAATCAGAAAATTTTCGCCTGGGCGCAAAAATTAGGAAGAAGTCTAACGTGTTGGCCTTCCATAATTCTCAAAATTTTCGCCTGCGTGCGCAGAAACTCTTAATACACTCAAATCTCACTATAATCAGCCCTGTCCCGCTTAATTCCTTGATATACATCTCATTCTTCTGTTTTCACTCGATATATTGTTAATTATAATTTGTAATAAAGTGGGATAAACAAAACAAGTGATTTTTTATTGATTTTTTGAATTATGAACTGTTTTTAAATAATTCTAAAAATAAACGGTAAACGGACGTTTAAACGGGGTCTTCAAAAATAAACGAAACGGTATACGGGTCTCAGATAAACGGCATAAACGGTATACGGTTTTTTCGAAATTAAACGGTTTTGTGCAACCCTATTTTCTTCTAATGTTTTTTTAATACAATTTAATCAAACATCTAACAATTTCAAATATTAGAACAAATTCAATAGAACAATTTCAAATCATTAAAAATTTAATTAACTTGAATTTATGTATATGAGTTATGTTGCATTATCCATAACAGTACCGGTAAATGGACAACAAGTTCTGGTAACTGGACAACAGTTTAACATTAAATTTAGTATTTTAAATTTGTTGATATATTTGAAAACAAAATTAAATCTTTATATTATTTCATTAAAAAATGAAAATTAAATTACACAATCATATTAATAATTAATATCAAAATTAGTAATATAAAACTTCAAAACTAGTACAAATATACAAAAATATATTTAAATGGTCGTTATAATAAAAAAATTTACGAAAATAATGTTGATAAATAACTAAAATATCATAAAAATAAATTTATAAAGATATTCACATTTGAATTAGTGCAGTACGCATTTATAGAAGTAATGAGAAAAAATCAATTTGACCTACATAAACATTTGTTGTTAATAATAATATGGGTATAATCTTTAAAACGTATGTTATTGCTTAATAGCCAATATTTTAGTTAATAGTTAATAAATTGCAATTAAAGGTTTGTTAAAAAATTCTTTTTACAATCATCTTCAAATTAAAATTATATATAAATAAATTTATGTAGATAAACTTTATTTAATAAAATTAAAATAGGTAAGTGTCAAAATAGGTAAGTGATAAAATTTAAATAGTTAAGTGTCAAGAATTTTATAATATTATTGAAATTTGTGTGAATGAACATCTGATCAAATGTAAATCCATTGAAAAAATATAAATAATTCGGTAATCCTGCAGAATCTGGGAGACACCTTAAAAACACCTTAAAAATTATCTCTTTTTTTTCATAAAAATAATTTTTTATAGGTAATCGACCATGCTGAGTCCGAATCTGAGCTTAGAATTTCTTTATTTCGAACCCCGGATCCGAATTCGACCAAGTCGAATTCGGGGTAAAAATGCGACAATGAAGATTTAGAGCTAATCTGACACGCCTATTCGAGCTGAGTCGAATGGCTAAGTCGAATAGTATCAGAATTATTCAGTTTCGACCATTTTAAACGAAGTTATTGTCAAATAAATACACGTTGGTATACACGTCTTTGTAGAAAACCGGCACCATAACTTCGTTTAAAATGGTCTAAACTGAATAATTTTGATATCATTCGACTCAGAATAAAGAGACGAGTCAAAATGACCATAATATCGTAATTTCGAAGTACTACTCCGAATTCGACTTTGTCGAATTCGGGTCCGGGGTTCGAAATCGGAAAATTCTAAGCTTAGATTCGTGATCAGCATGGTCGATTACCTATATAAAATTATTTTCAGAAAAAAATAATAATTTTAAAGGTGTTTTTAAGGTGTCTCCCAGATTCTGCAGGATTACCAATAATTCTATATAAAACATTGAAAAATGTTATAATAATCAAGATGTAATAAAATGATTTTAGCAAGATTTTTTATTTTATATTAAAAACCTATCCAATTGGATTCATGTATATAGACAATTAACCGCATTCACCACCGGCTGATATTCGTGAAGCAAATAGCCCAGTTAGTTGTTCATCAAAATACGCTGATCAAATATACGGCATTGATCTATTTAGAATTCTATTTAATTAAAAGTACTAGAAATATTTCTTTAATGAGTAAGGATTTCTCAACCCAAAAATCTTTAGAAAATGTATATAATATGCAGTAAAATTAATAATTGTTTTCAGAAAATTTTTTGTTTTAAATATTATTTATTTATTTATGTTTTTTTATATTTTTATAAATGTTATATAAACATTTATAAAACAGCTGCCATTGGATTTTATGTTGTAATTTTAAATGTTTAAAATTCAATCGGATAATTTAAATCCACTAATACTCTAATATTAATATAGAGTAAGACCGAAAAATTTATAAATTCATTTTACAAGTTAATGATTTAAACAGAAATTTTATTATACAAATTTTAAAGGACTTTTAAAATAATTAAAAACTATAGCTTTTAAACAATTAATAATTCAAGCAATCCAGTTTATTAACCTTCAAATAAATTGATTTAATTAAAAATATACCTATGCTTGTGTAAGTATAATTAATAGGGAAGAAAATTAAAAATATTGTACTTATATATGAATTTTTCATTCTTCAGATTTAAATTTAAAAATATAAAAAAATATATAGGGTGCGGCATTCAATATTGGCAATCAAATAAAATAAATTAAAACTACAAATCTACGAACACAATTATGGAATTGTGTTAAAAATAGCTACAATGGTAGAGTTCATACACCTGCAAATCAATTTCAGCCTATCATTAAAAAATATTCCACCATTAAATATGAATCGAATAATAAAAATTCAATTTATTATTTCATAAAAATTTTATATTTTTAATATCAATCTAAAAAATATTTAAAAAATATATAATTATTTAATTAATAAATAAATTTTCTTAATTAATACAACATCTAACCTAGCAATATTAGATTTTTTCAATAAAAAAACCTAACTTTAAATTTGAAAAAAAAGCTAAAAATTATCGGCATTGGAATTGATAAATCAGTTGGACAAGGAGTCAAATTTTTTAAATTCTTACAACTTTGAGGTATATTAGTTTGTGTATAGATAAAGACATTCTGAGGCTTTGAATCAAAAAATAACTATTATTTAATAAGAAAAAGCGTAATTAAATTAAAATATATCGAAATTAAAAAAATGATTTATGCAATATTTTCTTCTCAATAAATCGCTGATAATTATAAAAATCTCTAATTATAAAAAGAAGATTATATTATCTTTTAAGCATCAGACCCTCAGACATTAATACATATAGTTGAATTAATCGTCAAACTGTAAAAAAGCTCCAAAAAATAAAACTCCAATTGGAATTCATAAATCAGTTGGACAAGGAGTCAAATATAAATATTGATAAATTGATGCTCAACTCGAAAAATTTTATTTTCGATTGAATTTTTACAAAAATATCATTAAAAAATTTTCAATAAAATTAATATTAAAATTATATTTAATTTAAAGTGAAATTTGGGGATTTGCTATATCTGCAAATCGGGGCCTACCACCAAAAACAAATGAGACCGATGTGACATCCTTATTCAAATCGCCAAAAATACTAGTAAGAAAAAGTTGAATTTTAAATTATTTGGTTGTAATAATACATTAAAGAGGATTAATTATATATATATTGATTAAATTATAATATTATATTTATTACATATTATAATTAATATTTTTTATTAAAATTAAAAGTGCAATTAGGCAATGCAGTTTTACTATTATTTACTTTTCGATTATATCTTTAATTTAGTTTTACAAGAGATAATCTATTATCAAGCATGCTTTAATTGAAAGCCACCATGTTGTCCTTAATTTACTGGCTAGGAAAATAAAAATATAAGATTAAAAACAAATTAAACTGTCTACATTATATATGATCATCACAATAACATATTTAAATAAGCTTACGAATATGATTAAGAATTTTAATCCAATAATTAAATAAAAATCAAATAAATTTCAATATTTATAGCGCATTTCCACGAATTAATCTACGAATTAAATTTACTAAGATTAAAGGATATAGATCTTTTCACATTATTCATAATAGTTAATCAAAATAATTTCGCATAATTTCTAATATATATACTTCTATGCATTATCCTTGGGACCCTGCTGAGTTTGGTGTTCTTATAAAATTTTATGAACTTGAATTACTTTAAATCCTTCTTTGTATCATATTTGTTTGTTTAATCCTAAAATGATATATATATAAATTTTTTACACTAAAAAAATTTATACTTTGACGTAATTTTTACAATTAAATTAATTTTGCTATTAAAAATTTAATTTGTATTAAAAAATTGGTTATATTTAATAAAAATATTTTTTTCTATGAAGGTGGAGGCAATCATCGCATCAAAAAGGGCTCGGGCGAATATCATCGACATTCCTCCTGCTGCTATGCAGGTGCCGCTTATCGATATCTGCAATAACTTTACTTTAACTAACTACGCATTCGCCGGTTGGTGCTCAAATCATGTGTTAAAGTTATTTTGTAAAAAAATTAAATTTAAAATGTTAATAATTTTAACAAATTAAAATTATATTTATTTATTAACTGAAAGTATATTCGACTTCACTAATGTTAAAAGAAATAAAAATCACTGAATGATCTTATATAAGAATAATAGCATTATTGAAGAAAAAAGAATGAAGCGAATGAAGTTGTCGATCTATAAAAATCATGTTCATTTAATTCTTGAAAAATTATTTATCTTTGTTATAGAAAATGTACATTCGGTGAAACAGTTTATTAATTTACTAATTTAGAAATTGATTAAAGGAATTAAATTTTGCAATTTTTCGTAAATATTTTTCACAAATATGCAAGCTCCTAAGTATCGTGGAGAGCAATTATAAATATAATAATACATTATCATATTAAAGTAGTCAATTAAAATATTTTTTTAAGAACAATTTATTTATTTAAATTAAATTCCATTCTAAATTACTAAAATGTATTTTCATACATTGAAATATCATGCTGAAGTATATCGACAAATTATAATAATAGAAGTACATGTATAATGCGTCAAAAGATGCACTGGACGAATAAAAAAGCACATATGTATAAACCTATTAAAATTATCTAAACTTTTTTTATTTTTATTTAAGCGGAATAAAAATAATTATCATAAATTATTCATTTTAAATCAATAATCCAATTACTTCAAATTTTCTTTTAGATCTGTTAAATTGCAATATTAAAGAAGTTTGAATTTTTTGGCAGATTTATCTGGATATATCAATAAAGAATGTGATGAATACTTAAATAATCTAATGGAAATATTATTAATAAATAAAAGTAGTAATAATAATAAAAAATACTAGTATTTCAAGTGAAGTTAATCCTAATTAAGGTGTGATTTTACTAATCTTTGATCGTTGAAGAATTCACAATTAGAAATTTTTTGTATTTTAGGTTTTTAGAAATGCTTAAAAATTGGTGCCCCATTCGTTATGGAATAGGGCCAGCTGGGTGACCTTTCACCCCCCTCCCCTTTTTAAGTGTTTTTTTCTAGGCTATGTGTATTATTCACATGCCTTGTCCATTAACGGCTGATAATGCATTAACTTGAATGAAGGATCCTAATGGATTATCAGTCGTTAATGGAAAAGTCATGTGAATAATACACAATTCCTGGGATACGTAAAAGAAAATTTTCCATGAAATTTTTTCATTTTTTTAGATTTTTTATAAATTTTTTATTTTTTCAGTTATGGTATCCCACAAGTATGCACATATTTTCAAAAAAGCTGTGGACATCAACAAAAGCTCATGTCTTACTGGAAAACGTTTATATAAAATTTTACAAATATACAATATTTAAAGAGGAAAGTAAATTATTTAAATATTTTACGAATTTAATATTGAATTTTTTATAGTAATTAAAGTTTTTAATAACTTATAATATGTAATAAATATCAAGGATTAATTTAAAAAATAATTTATTATTATTATTATTGTTATTAATTAATACATATTTAATCAAATAAATAATTTCATCCACATAATATATTATTAAATAATAATTTTATACAAAATTTTTCTTATTAATTATACGTTGTTTTATTTATCGATTAAGATTGTAATGTAAATTGAAAGTTTATTTTAATTTAAATTGTAATCTGTATATGGTTAATTGAGTGAAGTGTCTAATCTATATGTGGATTGTCCATTAGGTTTACGTTTACAATGAAAAATAAATAGTCGTTTTTCTATTTTTACAATGATGGAAGCGTAAATCTAATAGACAAATATTTTCATTTAAACAATAAAACACATGTTTATTTTAAAAATCTGTCAAAATCCAAAACATTTTTTTCACATTTTAATTATCATCTATGAAAAATCCTTCCTTTAGAAAGTAAAAATTGTCTTCTAATTCCCGCATAAAGAGAAATCTCCAGCTCCGATAAATGCTTTAATTATAAATTATGCGGTAAATAATCGTTTCCTCATATTTAAACAAACATATCTCATATTCAACAAGTTCACAACAAAATTAATAACAAAGTCAGATAATCAATCGTGCTCAAATAACACAAACATTTGCGAAAGAGGTTTTTATTATATGTATTATCTGTTTTTAAATATTTAAATAAAACAGACAAGTCAATTTTTATACTAGACAAGTCAATACATTAGACAAGTCAATTTTTAAATATATCTACATGTATATTGAAATGTTCATATAAAATTTAATTAAATATAAAATTTTAATTATAAAATTTTAGAGAAAAATTTTGTACATAATTTATTATAATTAAATTATTTAATATATAATTTTGTTTATAAATAAACAAAATCTAACATAACGAAATGCTATAAGAAACGTTTGATAAGAATTTGTAGTGACTGGAGATATAAAAATTTTAATAAGTTTTTGTTATGTATTACGGTAGGAAGCAACGCCCCTTTTTTGTTAAGTTTCCTAAAACAAATTTTGAACGGGCAGTTGTTGTTTCCCACCGGCTTTCCCTTTTTCCTTCTGCCAGCTCTCCCTTATTTTGAGCTCGGACGAACATATATTTAAATAAATAAACTTTTCGGAGCAATTATATTTAATTTGTTTTAAATATGGGGTCTTACAAATTCATTTGAATTTTGACAATTCCAAATGAATACAGCTAACTAATAAAGTTAGTTAGTATATAAAGCTTGCTTAAAATTTACACTATTATTATTATTTCTCTGAGTCTAATAAAAACGTATTAAATTCTTTTAAATATTTATTTTTTATATAAACTATAATGAGGTTGTGAAAAATAATTACATTGCTAAATAATTACATTAAATAGGAAAATAATATTACACTTAATGTGATAATAACACTAATCTGTAAATAAAGAGAGTCAATAAACTTGGATTTAAATTTTATTTAAATTGTAATATTAATTTAAAAAATTGTATTTTTGAAATATTGTTTTAAAATTAGTATTCTTGTTTTTGATAAAAATATTTTACTTTTTGATTTTTTAATAAATATGTATGTATATTTTATTTGCCTAATTCTATATGTTAACAACTTAGTGAAAAACAATAATTATTTAAAAAACTTTGATTCAAAAAATAATTTCTGAAAATTTCAGAGATTATCAAACGAAAAGAATATATATACACTCTGTTAATAAAGTATAAGCACCCCTAAAATTTTTGTGAAAATACATGATCCCTAAGCATTATTTGTTTTATTTTTTTCCTACATTAGCAGGGATCCAAAACATCAATAAAAGTAAAGTTTCAGAAAATTTTATCGACTTAAACATTTTTAAATTAAATTTTCTCGAAAATAACTTGTTAAGAAAGTATAAGCACCCTTGCAAAAATTTAATTTCTACTGATTATAAAATTCTACAAAAAATGCAGTAAATATGTCTATCGAAATTATAGAAAATAAAAAAAGAATTAGGCTTATATCTCATTCCAGTGTCGAGATCTCGATACCCTGAAAATCAACATAAAACAGGGTTTTTCAACTTCAAGAAAATTTTTCGAACCCTTAGGGTTTGTTTAAAATTTTTATTTTATCCTCATTCGAAAGCCCTTAAAATTCTCTACAAGATGGGATAAATATTATTCCCCAGAAAATATTCTAATAAGAGATATATGCCGTTAATAATTCGAAGCGAACTTAAAGGGCATTTTATGGGGTATTTAGGCGTTTTATGTTGACATATAAATTTAACACTTGATAAGTTTCCATAATATTTTTTCTGGGGAATAATATTTTTGCCATTTTGTAGAGAATTTTAAGGGCTTTCGAATGAGGATAAAATGAGGATCCCTGCTAATGTAGGAAAAAAATAAAAGAAATAATGCTTAGGGATCATGTATATTCACAAAAATTTTAGGGGTGCTTATACTTTATTAACAGAGTGTAGATTGTTATAATGTATATGTGTTATAATTACTTATTATATTAATAATAAAAAAATATTATTAACATTAATGGTTGAAATTTTTATAAACTATAGACTGTAGTTAACTTTCTCCTTAGAAAATAATAGAAAAATGTTAATAAATAATAGTTAAATTTATTAACATTTGACACAAAAAAGTAAAAAAATAAATTTTAATATATTAGAAGAAATACATCTAATTAATTTATCTAATGTTTTCTTATAAGGCATTCTTAAAAGATTTATCTATTTAATTTCACAATTTATAGATCTACTTAGCTTGAAGTAATATCAGAAAAAAGTAAAAAGTTAGTATGCTGGAATCAGATTTTTTAGGTTATAGTAATATTATAGGAAGTAAAAAATAATGATAGAAATTTAAAATTTTACATAATAATAAAAAATTTCAAAAATGAAACATGATAAAATCTCTGGCAAGAGGAAGCGTATGTCCAAATTTAAACGTAAACAAGAAGCATCCAATCCGAGATAGATAACGTTAGGTATGTGTGGGGAATTAAAAAAAGATAGGCGAGCATACAAGCTGAAATTATATAGGCTTAAACAGATGTTCACAAAATTTATAAAAAAGATAAAAAAATTATTTCAAACACTGCTATAGCCATATGTCACGGTTTTAAAGCTATACCAATGCAAATTTATGATAAGATAAATTTACTGAGATTATTCACTAATTAATTATTTTGCCGCTAAAAATTTAAGAATAGGATAAATACCATTATTTTTTAAATTAATACTAAATACATACATTAAAAAATCTGATGCCTTTATTTACCTTAACTATCTAATCTTTAGATTTATATAACCAACAAAAATTTATTTATTAACTTCATATTAAAAAATAGCTCAAAATAAATAAACAAATATTATAAACAGTATTTGATAAATTATTCTAATTTTTCTAATTATTTTAATTATTATTATTATTATTAATTATTCTAATGCTAATAAATTATTCTAATAAATTATTCTAAAAATATATAAAAGTGAAACTGAAATAAATAAAATGTAAACCTGGTAATTACCAAAGTTTATACACAAAGATCCTCCGAACATAATTTAATAATATAAAAATTCTAAAATATAAATAAATATAAATAAAAATTCACATTAAATAATTATAAATATAAAGAAACTATAAATGTATGGCAAATAATATGAAATAAATATTTTTCATTTAAGTGTCTAATTTTAAGTAAAATTTAATTACTTATAATATAATTTTAATTAGTCATTCATCAAACATTCTATAAAGAAATTCTAAACTAATTAATTATAAAAATAAAGTTTTGAAAAAAAAACATGTATACATATTGATTGAAATAGAAAGGTAAGGAAAAGTAATGTTATTAGAAAATTTATGATACTAATTAAAATATACACCATTAATGTAATTTTTTATTTACATTTTTAGATAACTAATCCAATTCATAGCAGAAAAAGCAGGAATATTGTACAAGGTTTAGCTGTTGCTGGTTTTGCTATATTAGGCGTATTTACCACCGAAATCTTAAATTTAATTTTATTGCAAATATACTGTATTAATATAATATACTGTTCTGTTCACTAAACAGAACAGTAGAGGAATAATTTAATATAAAGAATTGTTTATTCTAAATTTTAAAAGAATAATAAAGTTGTATATGGATTATTAGAATGCGAATATGTATAGAGATTTGGCTATGTTAGAAAACAAGCTCCGATAAACTTAACAAAATAATTAAACTCTGAACAGTTGATAATTTTTAAAAAACGAAGCAGTCATGATTCTTTTATAGAGTTTTAAAATATAATAAATTTTAATTGAATAAATATATAATATTATAATATATAACGATAAAAAAATTATAGATATACTGTGAAATATACTGAGAAACATCCTCTAAATTGGCAAAGGATCGTAATGAAAATATTTATACTACACTAAAATTTCCTTAACAGTTGGTTAACATCAAAAAAACTTTAGAAAATGAAAAATTATTAAAATGTCTCTGTATTTTTGTCCCAAATATATTTTTAAAATTTTAATAAATTTTATTATTTAAATAAAATTTTTAATAGAATTGGCTGCCCTCAAAGAATAATATTTATTTATAAAAGTATATTGCTTCAAAAATATATAAAATTTTCCATAAAAAATAAACATACAAATAAAAAATTTATAAATTACTATTATTTAATATACAAAAATACTTTATTGCAGAGATTAAAAAGCCAAAAGGTCTTTACAAGACAGAAAAAAAATATAATATATTCTAAATATAATATGCAGTATTGAAAATTTTTTTCTAATAATTTAGTTTAAATAAATATCAATATATTGTTAATAATTTATAAGATATTCTTTAAAGTAGCCGGCAAATGCATCAACACCAAACTATATCCATTCATTTTACGAAAAACTGTAAGCTTATATATCTGTTGTAATAATTAGTAAAAATTGTTGTCGCATAATTAAATAGTTAGAGTTAGAAATTCCATTCTAAATATCCCTTTCCTTTCTATTTCTCTAACCATATTCTAATTTTGTTCTATTACTCAAGTGTATAATGAATGAGTGTGAATGACTCACTTCTAGAGATAGCAATAAAAATACCATTCTATTTAGTAATATTTGTAAATTGCATTATATGATGTGATTATTAACATAATATAGTTAACATATTATTGTAAAAATATAGCAAATTTTATGAACAAACTTTACTATAACCAAATTTTAAAATTATATACAAAATTTTACAACATGCAATATTTTATTTATAATTATAAATTTATACATATTAAAATATTTCAATTAAGTTTAGTTTTTATAAATTTATATTATAACAGAAGCTATTAAAAATAAATACTAATACTAAAAATCTAATTTGGATTCTATGTTGCTATATATGTAGCTGATAATAACAAATAACCGAAGCTATAGAATATACAGTTTTAGAACAGCATCATCTACCTGTTTATTCTGAGAATGGTTAGACAATTTTATTTAAATAGAATAAATACAAATTACAAGATTACTCTAAATTTATGAATAATAAGACAAATCAGAGTTCTACATCAGAAAATATAAATAGTATCTCAATAAAACTTAATGATATTCTACTTAATGTGATTCGATTTAAAGTAATTTTTTATTTTTATTAATTAATAAATATATTATAATTAATAAATAAGCATACTTATTTAGATACATTTTTAGAAATTCGTTGGAAGTCTGGGAATAAAACAATTATAATTACATTAAAAATAGGTTAAATTAAAATAAACTAAATAATAAATTGTAAATAAAAACTAATGATTATGAGTAAACTAATGATTTATAAGTTATTAATAATTATAAGTAATTTAATTATTTATATTTTTTATTGATATTAATCTAAAAATTTATTAGAATATTTATTTAGAATATTTATTTAGACAAATATTCAAATAAAAAAATATCTAGATTTTGAATAATATAAACACATGTCTCGGACTATGGAGATGTATGACAGTTATACCGTATTTTCTCTAAAATAGCCCCCGGGGGCTATTTTTTTCAATCGACCTCTAGACGGGGGCTATTTTAGAGAGGGGGGCTATTTTGGAGAGGGGGGCTATTTTTTTCGATATCCAAATTTTTTGAAAAATAAAATTTATTATCAAACATTGGCAACAATTTTCTAAAATTCAATAGAATCATCACTTAAAACTCCATTTTCTTCATCTTGTAACAAATCAATTTCTTCTAATAAATCAGTAATATCACATAATAATTCATTTTCTTGAGCCTTTTTCAACTTTTCTAAACCTGAAGGTATTTGAGTCTTGAAGCAGTGAATTTCATCATCCTCCATGCCATTGATGTCATTAGTTATACCACAATGTTTGAAAGATCTTTAATAAAAAATAGATAAATAAAAAGATAACAAACCTTTTAATGTCTTCTTCTGGCAGACTATCCCAAGCATCAGCTATCCAGCTCAGATAAGTCATCATAGAAGGTGGGCGAGGATTTCCAGCAGGTGTAAGTTCTCTCTCACAATGAAGGAGCCAATCATCATAGAAGTTTCTAATTTTTGCCTTGAACGGGCAATTCCAACTCAAATCTGCGGGCTTAATATGATAAATAATTTTACATTTTGTAATTTAAAAAACCTGACAAAATTTGGTACAACCAGAAGGGACAACAGCAGTATCCAATTTTATTTTCTGCAAAACCTGAAATTCATCTAAATTAAATATTTTCAATATCTAAACTAGAATAACCTTTTTTGTAGATTCACTTATGTGTGATCGAAATGAATCCCAAACTAAAAGCCTCTTCACGAAAAATCCTTGCCCAAAAACCTTCATCAGGTACTCCTCAGTTAATAAATCATTCATCCAAGATGTGCCTTTAAGTTAGAGTTAAATAAAAAATTATCTTAGAAGTACCTGCCCATGAAAGAAAGAGTCGATTCTTGAACTTCTCCGCAACTTTGGAATCTGGTCTTCGACGATTCAGCAAAACAAATGGTCGACACTTATACCCGTCGCCTCTTGCAGTAAGCATAACTGTTATGCGCTGTTTATCGTGACCGGTACTTAAAACAGCAACCTTAATAGCTTTAAATTAGATGGTCTAATTAATAAATTTTCCCACCTCTTTAGCCCCACATCTCTCTATACATTTGGTATTAGAACTGTCTAGCCAAACACTTGTTTCATCACATCCATAAATGTAATTATAGTTGTTTTTTTTACGCATACGACGAATGTACAATACAAATTTAACTAACACATCCTCATAACAAGATGGCTCTTTCTGACAAATGGTAGTATGTCGACGGGCCCTCAGGTTGTGGCGATTCAAAAATTTTGTAAGCCATCCACTACTTGCCTGAATTATACTTTTACTTTATTCATTTCTATTAATTAACCTTTAGATTATTGTCTTCATCACCATTTTCTATCATTTTTAATGCCTGAACTTGGATTGATCGTCTAGAAACCCGTTGTTTTTCATTTCTTTTAGCAGAGATCCAAGCAAGTAATTCATCATCAAATTCTTTACTCGTCAGATGACGGCCAGACCCGGGCAATTGTTTTGCTTTTCCTTGAGTATTTCTATAAATAATTGTTTAGTAAAATAAGCCGAGTTCTGACATACCTCAATTGTTTTTCTTGTTCCATCCATTCTCTAACACATTTTCTATCAACTTTAAAATTTCGGCTGGCTGCATGAACAGAATTCTTTTTAGCAAAATCGACTACTTCAAGTTTTTTATTAATTGTAAAAGAACGTCGAATTCTTTTTGGTTTGCTCGGACCTTCATCATTTTCAAAAGATTCGCTTTCGCCATCGTTAACTACTTCGCTTTGACTCATTTTTAAAAATAATATAACTAAATATTTATTAAAAAATGTGGGAAATTAAATATTCAAGAGATAAATAAACTAATAAATGGTTATAAACACAATGCCACGCTTGATAAACACAATGCCAAAAATATTAAATATTTAAGGGAAGGGGGGGGGGCTATTTTAGAGAGGGGGGCTATTTTAGAGAGGGGGGCTATTTTTTTCGATCGAACTCTAAAGGGGGGCTATTTTAGAGAGGGGGGCTATTTTGGAGAGGGGGGCTATTTTAGAGAAAATACGGTATATATTTATATGACAAAATAATTTTTTAACAAAACCTAAAAACATCACAAATGAAAAATTATTGAAATTAAATAATTTTTATAATTAATTTTTTAGTAATAATTTATATGAATAGATTATGTATTGAAATTAATTCAGCTTTTTACAGATTCATACTTTATATTTATAAGTAGTTTTTAAGAGAAATTTAAATGTTTAAATAAGTAATCTTATTAAAATTTTAATTATCTTATTTAACTAGTTTTAAAATTAATTAACAACTAGATCTAGATCAAAATTCATTAAGGATACTAGAATTCATTAAAAAATACTTTTAAAATTTTTAATATATTAATAAATTTGGAATATATAACTAATTAAATATAATCAGTGTCTATAATATTAGACAAGTCACATTCATCTCCTATATAAAATAAAATTGAAAAGCTTAATAATGAACAACGTTTTCTAGAACTATTGAACAATATTAAAAAGGATATTGAGAAAAAGGAGATTGTACAGAAAATCAGCATAATTGTGGGAAGAAATAACAAGCAAAGAATTATTTGTTCATACGACCTTTTGAATAGAAAGATTTAAAAATCGCAATTCTTTAAAGAAGAAAATAGTATTATATATAACAAAATAAAGTAAGTCCAGAAGATTAAGAATAATGAATGGAAACAGGAATGAAGGGGAAGAATAATCATTTTTTAAACAACAATCCTTTTTTAATTTATTTTTCGAGAAAAAATATTTATAATAATTTTTAACCAACAATCTTTTTATTTAAATAGTAAAAATCTTTTTTAATTAAAATAATTTTTTAAACTAACAAGTTTTTTCTAATAATTAAAAATATTTTTTTTATTATTTAAAAAGAATTTTTTAATATATACAAAAAATTTTTAAATTAATAATTTTTTAAGTAAAAAATCTTTTTATTTGTTTTAACAATCTTTTTCATTTTTCCCAATATTAATTTCAAATAATAAACAAAATAAAACCAATTTTTTCAATATAAATACAATTTTTTGACATTTTCTTGAAAAATAAAATTGGTTTTATTTTTTACGTAATTTAAATAATTCACAACAATGCTTTTTAAATTAAATTTGATTAGATAACTTAAAATGATTAATTTTGTTTGATAAATATTTTTATTAATTTTTTTGAATGATTATTCAATAAACAGAAAAAATCTCGAATTTATATGAAAATAATTAAATAACAAATTATTCATAGATGTGAATCTGAATACTCATTTGTATCATTGTAAAAATTAAACTTATAGAAAAAAACGAAATAACCGAAATAAGAGAAAGATATAATGATATAATTGAAAAAGATAAAATGATAGATAATATGAGAAATAAATAAGATTTCTCAAAAATTATTATAACTTTAAGGATAAAGAAAATAAAAGGAAATGAATGAAGATAAAATTGAATTATTAAGGTAGGATTTCAATGAACTTACAATTAATTTATAATAGATTTATCCAGCCTACAACTACATATTAATTAATGCGCCTCAATACTGCTATTAATACATCCTTGGATATTTAACTAATATTAACTTAAATAAGAAAATTACATCAAAAGCTTCTTTTCCTTCTTTTCCCTATTTTAATTAACTCATAAACATATGATCGAGTCAAATAATATTTTGCAGACAATCGTAATGTTTGAATTTTAAAGGCAAGTCCATAAGGATTACGTAAAACGAATTTATTCACATTTTCAATTTAATATAATAAAAATGTAATATGTTTATAACTTCTATTCCCACGAATAACCTTTAATAATAATCATTAATAACGTCACATAACCATTAATTCTCGAAAAGTTGGAATGAAGAACATCCATTTATGATAAACTATAAAATTCAGGCATTCGATTTTTATCGATATAAATTTGTGATTAGAAATTAATAATTACAAAACGATATTTATTTATGAAAGCATGCTTATATTTCGATTACATGAACGAAAAGATGTGGATTATTGCAAATTTTAATGTTGATTACATAATTAAATATGTGCTGCTAT
Source organism: Meloidogyne luci (assembly GCA_902706615.1). Lineage (NCBI taxonomy): Eukaryota > Metazoa > Nematoda > Chromadorea > Rhabditida > Meloidogynidae > Meloidogyne > Meloidogyne luci. The sequence continues at coordinate 205,430 of CACSLI010000167.1, read as the reverse complement.
TATTATTGATGACTTTACTAAAAGGTTAATTTATTATAAAAAAATAATTACAATATAAAAGCACAATAGAATAAATACAAGAAAAATGGTTGTGGGTCTTTTGTCTGTAGGTCTTTTGTCTGTGGGTCTTCTGTCTGTGGGTCTTCTGTCCTTGGGTCTTCTGTCCTTGGGTCTTCTGTCTGTCACTAAAATAATAATAAATAAACATTTGTATAAATAATTTGTAAAATTATTTATTAAATATTCGTCTCCTTTTTTAAATATTTCAATTTTTAACTGCAAAAAAGATTTCGAAAAATTATTTAAATTTTAATTTGAAATTTTTAGGACAAGGTTTCTTCTCCGTTTGATTTTTAAATAATCTTTTATCTATTATTAACCATCATGTTTTCCTCAAAATTTAAAATATATAAGGGATAAATAAAAATACTAAAAATATATAGAAAAAAAGAAGATTAAGGATCTGAAAATTATCATAAAAATGGAATAGTTGTATGAAATTCAGCGAATTTAAAAAAAGCTTATAAAGGAAAAAACGGGGATTATATTATAAATATTATCTTTGTTGCTTTATATAAGGTGTTTCAAGGTTGAATGGTGCTTATAAATAGAATTTTATGGCTATTAAAAATTATTTGAAATCTAAAAATATTAAAATTATTTAAAATTAAATTTAAATTATTTTGAAAATGGGTGATATTCAGAACTTAATTGATGAATTAGCATCAATTAATTATGATATCAGCCAATTAAATATATTTCATTCATATGCCGTGGCAGATATGATTCTTGCCCAACGTCTACTTGTTCAATCTGGAGTCAGAATAACCCATCTGAAGGTAAATCATTTTATTCCTATTTTTCTTTTGATTTTTAAATAAAAATCTCAAATAGGATCAAGCTCTTCAAATGGGTGTGGACATGAAATTGAGATGGTTGGCCGGATTTTCTTTGTGAACAGTTAGTTTATTTAAAATTTAATAATGATTTATGCTTTATTAATATCCCGCCCCTCTCTATTTAATCAGAATAACCTTTCTTTTATTTTTTGGTATAAATCAATCACTTAGGCTATTATGAACTTACATGTAAAATGGGAGTGTTAAAGATTTTATATACTTGTTAGTGGTAGTTAATACCTTGTTGCCTCGGGATTTACAAGCAAGGCTGTTATTGTTAATTATTTTACCTAAATTATTAGATGACAGTGTGGTGCGGAGTGTCCGAATTTATGAGCATGATAGATGTGTAAGTTGTAATGATGCTCCTCCCACGCGATTCTTAATATGTGGCCACTTGGTCTACTGTGAAGGCTGCTCCAGATTGGCGCAATGGAGGCTGCTTCATCGGCAGAAATCAGATGCCCACTATGGCGTCATCAAAGACGATTATTTACAACTCATTAAATAAATTACTCCTCCTGTAAAATTGAGTTCGATGTAGAATCCCTCCCCCCCCCCCCCCCAAAATATTTTGCAAAAAAACAAGGATGGGATTGATTCAATTTTTCACTTTCTAAATCCCTCGCAATTTTTTTTCTGAGTCTGAAAACATAGTCCTTTTAGTACTTGTTTCGTAGGATTAACCCAAGAATCTGGGTTAATCCTACGTCTAATAAATAAAAAATGTAGGACTGGTCTGTTTTACAACTTCACAAATCTTGTATGCTTATATGCACTTATCGAGGTGACCGTAACTATTTTTATAAAAATATCGGCCGTATCTTATTATTATATTTTTTGTGTCTAATCTGAATAATTTTGTTTATTTATATTTTATAGTTATATTTCAATTATTTGTTTCAATTTATTTGTTTAGTTATTTTAGATGATTTGTTTAGTTTTTTTACTTTTTATTTCATGATAATTATTTGTTACACCTTTTATTCAAAATTATTTCCATTTTTAATAATTTGTTATTTTCTCTTTTGATCACATATTTTACTTTTATTTTAATATTTATTTGTTTCTTTAGTTTGATTATTTTTCTTTTACATCACTTCGCTGCTTTAATTTTTTGATCATTTAATCATTTTATAATTTTTTTCTGTTTATTTAAAAATCTTTATTACAAGATTATTAAAGATTTGAATCGTACTAATATTCTATAGGTTTAGGTTGAAAATTTCTATCTATCGTTGATTCGAAAGATCAATAAAAACTGTATAAGTATTTGCAATTTTGTAGATTATATTATATTTTAAATATTTTAAATTTCTGCCTTTAAAACATAAATATGGGTTGTAGATTCAATACTTAATCTTTATTTGTTTTTTATGGATAAATACTAAATTTTGCAGCAAAGATTTTAATTAGAAAACATTTTGTAATGGAACTAGTTTTATAGTACGTAACATAATTTTCTAAATTACAGAAAATATTTATTTTAAATTAATTAAAATAAGCAATTTTAATTAAGTAAAAACGTCAATAAAAACGATTAATGATGAAAATAGTTTAATGAATTTATTTGATTAAAATATTTATTATGATTTCAGATATTTTTCCTAGGAATTCAAATTTCTTAAACTATTCAAACAATTATTTTTATAAATTTTATTTGAGGAGGAAAATTAAAAGTGAGAACAAGTAAAGGAGAAAGTTAAACATTTTATAGTTAAACATTTTTATTTACTTAAAACATTTTTTAATTTGCGGGGCTTTTTCCTAGTTTATTACTTTGTTTCCTTCTTTTAGAAATTATTAATTTTAACTATTTTTTAGAATACAAATTGAATTTTGTCAAAAACTGATCACTATATAAATTTAAGTGTTTACTTGAATAATCTCAAAATAATAATTAGGTATAGTTTAATTAATTTTTTCATCGAAAAGTTCAGATGTGAAATCTAGTCTACAAATACTGGAAGTAATTTTGTTTTTCGCAATTTTCATTAATATACATAGGAATTTTATTAATAACCAAATATATATAATAATAAAATATCTATATAAAATAATCATTGTATTTATAATACCATTTAATAAAACTTAAGTTTGATTCTTTATTATTCTATTTTTTATTGATCGTTCATTGCCTTCAATTTAACAAATGTTTGGTGATTGAATATTTTGAAGTGTAATATAATATATTAGGAAATCCAGACGCTTTTTCATCATAAAAAGTATATAGGATTACCAACTTCTCATATTATATTAGTGTACAATTACAAATAAAAATTTCATTAAAGTATTATTAGCATTATAATTAATATTATTTCTGATTATTTGTGAATTTAATTAATTATTTAAGTATATGTATTATTATATCTAATTTATTATTTACATCCACAATAGCACTAATTTCTTAACTTCGTATAATATAAACAATTTAATAAAAATTGAGATTTTCATTTTGATCAAAATGTATACTTCAGGTAGAATCATTTTTCGATAATGAGATTCATCTTTTATAAATGAATTTATTTTATTTTTTTCATTAATTTTACTTTTTAGACAAATTATTCTAAATTAAAAAAAAAATTTTTATAATAATTAGTATTTACTAATTTATCTTCATTGATAGTAAATCAAATTCAGAGGTAACACCTTTTCTGAATGGAAAAAGTGTTAACGAAATTACACTAGATTGAAATAACATGTATTTTTATATATGAAAATATATGTAGGATAATAAGTATAGATTATTAAGTTTTTTCAGAGCGGATATGCTTCCAATATGCTTCAGGAAACCTGCAAGATACAAATTACTTGTTATTTTTATGAAAATCAATAGCATCAATATCTTATAAATGAAAACATTTATTTGACCTATTTAAATTTATTTATTATAATATAGCTGATTTTTGATAGTAAATTTCTATGTATTAAAAATTTTTTAAATTTGAAGTCAATTTTGTATAAATAAAGATATTATTGGATAAATAATATATGGAACATTCAAATGATTAGCGATTATATGAATGTAATTTTTTAATTATACCCTGTAATCTATAATTAGAAACTGGTATTTCAATTATAATAACTAACATTAGACTCTTATCAGTACATTTATTGACAAATATAAATTATAATGAAAAATATATATTGTTTCAATTTAATTTAAAACTGATTTATGTTTTAAAGATTATAGTAATCAATCTAAGCTATAAAGTTTCATTTAGTTGTTCGAAAATTTCTTGAGAAATATCCATTGCAGAAATATAATTACTATATGGATATTAAAAAAATGAGTTCTAAATCAGAATCTATGGTTAGAAATTTCAATATAAAAAGTACATTATTAAATTTCGAAAAGCTTTTTAATAGTATAGATTAATTTTAAAAACGATTATTCAAATTAATACAATTTCAATTATATTTACATTGAATATAACATTTAATTATATATATAAAATGTCCGGACGTTTTTTTATAAAATGTCCGGAACCATATAATGTGTAATGATGGTATCAGTCTAGTTTCAAGATGCTCTAAAGAGAGCATTGAAAGTAACACTAACATCGCATACAACCGATCAAAGATAGATAATATGATTAAATTGACTTGCAATTGTAAAATGGAGATTAGAAATGTTACAATAAGAGAAATTAGCATTACAAAGATTCAATTCAATATTAATTTTTATATTAAATATGTATGTATTTAAATTGATTTAAATATATGATAAGTATTTATTTAAATATAAAAAACAAGCTCAAACGAAGAGTATTTAATATTGTATCGAGAGATGAAAAAATTTTTAATTTTGTATTTAAAATCATTTGAATCTTCCTACCTTTAACAAAGTTGACCAGTAATATTTTACAATTCAACAATTTATATTCTAATCAAATTACATTAAATTAATTAATGTTTTTAGTTAAGGTGAGTAGTAACTGAGCCTCCAAATTAAATGTACAAATAATTGATTATAAACTTATTAATTTTTTAATTCATGACCATTACAATAGCATGGCTGATTTACCTTATTAGTAATAAGTTGTGGAGGAGAACTGCCATTCATTTCTCAGAAATTCCGATCAAATATTAAAGAGGAATCTCAATGATGGAAACTCAAACTCAACAGGTAAATCTGACATGAAAAATATTTGCTTCTGTAGAAACTAATCATATTACAATATTATGTAAAATTTTCAGATTTGGAAGGTAATGAAAGAAAAGTAGCTAAAAATGAGGGAACAATAGATAAATATTCGAATTATTAATTTATTATTTAAATCAAAAATTTACTATAAAATGTAGCGATTTTAATATGTTAAGTAGTTCTAATAATTTTAATGTTTCAATTTTAACATTGCCAAAGCCTTCTTGCAGGTTTCTTTAATCATGTACACTTGTAAAATTCAACGTTAACAACATTTTAACAAAAAATAAATTTTAAATAAATTTATGATTAAGAACGTTTTGAATTTCTGAATTTCTGACCATTTCTGAATACTTGTGTTATAATGTACACAACTTTAATACTTTATAACACAAAATTATATTTATTATCATATTTTGCAAATTTATAAAATATTTAAATATAATGTGTTAATATTAAAAAATAATTGCGGAGATTTTTTTGCCACGTTTTTGAGAATTAGTCAATTCGAATAAATAGTACAGAATGTAGATTATTGATTTAAATTAATTGATATTAAATTTATATATATAAGGAGTAAATTAATTTCATCAACATACAATATTTATAAAATTATTTTATGTTTAAAAATAATGTGAAAGTAAAAATAAGAAAATTGCGTTGTTGTTTATGATTTTGAATCATAATTAAACATGAATATACTATATATAAGTAAATAAATTAATTAATAATTAAATATATAAAATAATGTATATAAATAAGTAAATGAAATTACAAATACATATATTAAATTTATTTCATTTTATTCATCATTTAAATTCAACATAATTTTACAGAATATTTTCAGAGCGCTCAATGAGCATTCATACCTATCTCATTTTTATTTTAACCTTTTAAAATAAATAATTTAGTCGACAAAAAATTTATTCAACAAAAAATATTCTACGATTATGTACGCAAGTATCACTTAGAAAAGACAAATAAGAAGTGTAAAAAAGCAAATAATAAAGGAAGCAAATAATAAATTGAAGCAAATAATAAAGGGTAAAAAATGATAATAATATGATTCAGGAGAATATGCAATAAATATAGAAGAAATACTGTAGATATAATGTAATAATGAAATAAAGAATATTTAATAAAAAATAATGAAGAATTAAATATAATAAAAATTAGTTAGGCAAATTGGAATTAATCTTGAAGAAAATAATGAAGAAATTTGTATTAATGATATTGTTGATTTTATTGTCATTGAAAATGTAATATATTAATTAATAAAAATTAATAAAAACACGCTAACAAATTATTGTTTTTAAATTTTAAAAACTAATTAAAAATATATTAAAGAAATAATTGGAAGAAATTTTGATAGTTTTAATTGCTAGCAGAATTCAAAATCAAAGAGTCCTCATAAGGACTATAAACAGGTTCTGCCTGCTCAAATTATAAAAAATCTAAAGATTATTTTTAATCGACAGCAAATACATAAATATCAAAGCAAATAATAAATAATAATCTAATTTTTACTATATTTATTTATAGAATGTTTATTTATGTTTATTAATAGAATTTTATTTAAAAATTTACTCAAATAACTAAAAATTATAAATAATGGCTCTTAATAAAAATAATAACACAAATGTATTGCCGACACAAAAAATTATAGAGCTGATATTTATTTTAATGGTAATGATTTAGCTGTAAAGCTTGGTAGAAGAACATATATTTTTGTTTTAAACTAAATTCCTATGTTTGAGAATAAATAGTAATTGTAAATTTAAACATGATTATTGTATTTTATATAATTGATTTTTCAAAATCCATTTGAAATTCAAAAATATTTTTTTATTAATATAGTAATTATAACGTAGATGGAATTAAAAGAAAATTTATTGATTTAAATTTTATAATTTTGTTTATGATTTTACTATAAATCAAGTGAGCCAAATGAAGAAATTCAAAGAGCTTGTCATTGGCTTAATGGGGCTTGAGTAACACGATAAATAAATAGATACTTCGAAATAATTGATATTTAGTAATAAAATAAGAATCTATTAATAATTTATTAAATTACATATTTTGCTAATAATATAAATTTCTATTTACTATTATAAATTTTATCTGTTTAACAAAAGAAACTAATAAATTTAATTTAAATAAAATTAGATATTGTGAAAAGATTTAAATTAATTTTCGCTAATTTAATTTTGTCTTAATTTAGTTCCAAATATTTTATAAATATTTTTTAAATAAATAAATTTTCTATTAAAATTTGATTAAAGTTAAATTTATTTAAAATTTAAATAATGACAATTGTTGAAGTAAATAAAATTTTAGAAGAGCAATTTCCGTTAGAATGCAAAGAATAAATTAAATTCATTTGTTAAGCAAATAGAATGTTTATTTGGAATTTAGAATTCATTTAAAGCAAAAGTTGAAGATGATGAATGATAAATGATTGTTTTTGGACAAAAGTTTTAATTAATTATATCATCTGTTTTACTTTTTATTCGTTTTATTCCAATTAAATGGCATTGCAGATCTACTTATTTAAAAATTAAATTTGACAAACTGCAAGAAAATTGAATAATTTATTAGTTAATTTAATTATAAATACATATTAATATTAAAAAATTTATTTGAAAAATTCAATATCTACAAATTATTAGGCATATAACCTCAAGTAGAATTTACACTGTTTCACCTTCAGAACCAGAGAAGTAGCTATTTATGTCTTAACACCTTGATCCCCACCAAAAACTATATCTTATCGTTAGTTGGCGTCGTGTGCAAGACACTACCCATATGATTAATCATTTATAATGAGTATGTCTTACCACAATCCTTTCCTATTTCAGATACACAAGCCAAGAGAGCTGGCCGGCAACTGACATAATTCTGAATACCAGCAGTGTTCCTTAGAGAAACTAGTAAAATTCAAAGAGAGATTAATTAAAAAAATATAAATTGAAAATTATATAATATAAATTTGAAAAGTATTTGTCAAATTTTAATGATCGATTCTGAAAAATTTTTAATATATTAATAGTATATCTTTGAGATTTTAATTACGGGTCTGATAAATAAATCAAAAAGAAAGTTATCTAAAAGTTATCCAAACATTTATTTTTTATGAGTTAATATAATTTTCAAAAATTTCTTTTAAAAAATTAAAAATCAATTCAATTTAATTTTACGATTTAAAATTACAAATTCCAAGAGCAAATAATTTACAATTCAACCAAAGAAACTACAAATTTAAATCCAACCAAAGATAACAACTTCTCATAAATTTCGATTTTCAAAAAAAGTCGATTTTCTCAATCAACGAAAAATCAAGACTATATTTTTTGAAATTAAAATAAAACTAAAACTCAACAACGATTAACCAAGCTTTATTTTTAAAAAAGCGCTTTACTATGTGTCAATTAACTGATCGTAGAAGAAATATTTTGAATTTGTTTTAGTTTTTAAAGAAATTTTTAAACAAATATAATTTAGAGACAAATAAAATAATGCAATTGAGATAATTAATTTAATTTTTAATAGAAATACAAAGTAATTTATAGGAAATGGGTATTACAAACTATGTGTTCGATTCATATATCTAAAGTCAATATAAAGAAAAAACTAATGTAAATAGAAAAGTATTGAACAAGAGCTCTAAATTAGGAAGTAAATTCAATTTTATTTTGAACTATTTTCTCAACCACCGAAAAATCAAGACTATAATTAATTTATAGAAAAGGGGTATAAATTAATTAAAAAATATATTAAAAGAAAAATAGAAAAAAGCAATACTAATAACTCTTTAAGTTGATTTCAGAGAAGTAATCGAAAAGATTTGACTATTCGTTGTAGAATGTGATTAAAACATAATAAATACAGCAGAATAATTTTTGTTTAAACAATGAATAGCTATCCGAAAATACAATAAAATTGAAAATTAAACAATGATTAGTACATAGTAAGTTTCCTACAAATCAGAAAAACTTATGATGACAAAAAGTTAAGGTTGTTGCAACAAGCGGATACATAGAATTATGTATATTATGTTTAATCCACTAATGAATATATCTTTATTGAGCATCACCGCACATTTCCTGATAGAAAGTGAACAAAAATTCTTACATATTGTGCCAAACCGGTAAAAAACCGTCACAACGCACAAGTTATTATGTAACTAATCAGCAGATAAGTGGATGAAATGGCTCTTAAAGAGAAAATAATAAGATAACATTCAAAATAATATTACAATATTTTATGAGAATATTTTTTACAAAAATTTATAAATCACTTTAGTTAATTGATAATCCATATCAAAGGCGCATCGAAACTATAAAATTCTGCAAATCTAATTTAATAAGGAGGAACTAATAAAAAGATCAAATAAATTTAAAAAAAGCTAAATTAATATGCAAATTGTTCGAATCATAATACTCATCATTAAATGCAGAGTCAAAAAATCACTTAAAATTGCAATGTTTAAGAACTGTAACAATACATAAATAATTAGTTCCAAATCAAACATTAATACAAGAAGATCCAAAATTAATATAAATCTTATCAGTATTTAAACAAGCAGCTTTGCTGAAATAAATTAAGTAGATGTTTTTACAAAATTAAAGTCTACCTACGCACACATAATTCTCCTAAAAACATAAAAATATTTTATACGATTTATATAATTATTGTTCGTGAAATATATTTTTAACATATCTGCCTATGAATAGTCAGAAATACACAGTTATGAATTTCAAAGAATTTATTATGTTGTAGAATAATAATAGTAATAATTTTTACTAGATAAAGATTACTTCGATGTAAGGAACGATTTTTTTAACAATTTCTAAGACAGAAAGAGCTCAGTTCTAGATGAACCGTTTACAGTTATAGTAAATTCAATTGATGTTTCATCACTTCCAAAAGAAAAATCAATAAAAGAAAAGGTTCAGATTTTATAGATCTAATGATACATAAAACAAAATTGAATATTCCGGTAAATAAATTTTATAATGAATTGGATTGTTGAACTTCTGAAGGTTTATATGCAATTCTCCACTTGTATCATTTGTCAACTGGATATTAAATTATCTGCCCCAACATAACGACATATTTGCTTTTTCAAATTTTGGTGGCAGATTCGACATGATTATCACTTTAAAAGAATTAGTCGATAACTACAGGAATTCGATAATAAATTCGATAATAAATTTAAGTTATAAATTTCAATCTTTTTTTTATTTAAATCAAGAGACTGAAACACAAAAAATTTTAATTTGGAGAGAATACTGGTTCAGTAAATTTTGAGTTTTTTTAAGTTAAGAAATAAAAATTATAATTTGATACTAACTCTTATAATCGCTAAAATAATTAAAGCTAAAACTTCGATTGTACCTAAATCTCAACGGCGTAAAAATTTCCACAAATCACAGAAAAAAGAAATATTATCAATGATTGGCGATTAATTTAATAGGATTATAGTTTTGTAATAAACAAATCTAATAAAATTGTTAGATTTAACTTTCAGTTAAAATAATTATACTTGTTTATAACAAATTAACTATATAATAAATATATCCATTTAAAATAAAAACAAAATAAACTTTAAAAATTTCTCTTTCATATTAATAGAAGATTTACATTTGGTCTTTAATGACTATTCAAAGATCCACTACAAAGGTTTATGCACCTTATTCAGTTTGTTTTCCCAACTAATTGAATTAATTTAATATTTCTTCGCTTAGTTTAATTTAATTTAAAAAATTTTCACAGTGTTATGCAGACGAATTCAAAGATAGAATAATCAATTTGCGCAATGTCTATCTACATGCTGAAAATATTTTTTTAAATGATGTTATAAATTAATAATAATTTAATAACAAATGAATAAATTTAAAAGGAAAAAATAATTTATAGATAAAGGCATTAGCATTTGTACCCCAGGCGAATGTTTATAACATATTAATTTTGCTTTTAATTTTATTAATTTAATCATATTTTAACATATTGAACATAATTTTTGTTAAAATTAAGACAATAAAAAATTAAGATAAAAATTTAAGATAATAAAATGTTAATATAAAAGCAATAAAGCTTAAGGATTAAATTAAAGGTGATAAATAAAATAATAATTGTTATTCATCAGCATTATAATTAATTATATTTAACTCATTTTTTTGTTTTTCTGACATGGACTCAAATTATCTTAATCACAGCCACAACTCAATCAAAACCGTTCTGATGAACTACTTAAAATATCTTAAAAATAATATTTTAAAAGCATAAATAACAAAATAATTTATATAGTCTATATACTACTTTATATAGTCTATATACTAAAATAATTTATATACTACTCCTCTAGGTTCAGGCCAGCTTTTAAATATATTAATTAAATATAAATGTTACAAATATATTTGCAAAAATCAGAATTTATTTAAAACAAATACAGTTATTTAAAATTTAAAAGCTAAGATGTTAGAATAAAAACGTGAAAAGATGTGGTTATTTAATTTATGAAAAAATTTAAAGTTATTAAAATTGATTAAATTTATTTTATTTTACTAAAATTTCTGATTGCTGGCCTGAAATTTGTAAACTACTAAATATTAAAATTTGTAAAGCATAATCTATGTACATAAGGATAATTAACAAAAGATATTAATAAGCGCTGGCCTTATTTCGTGACAATCTGTATTTGAGCTGATTCTCACAAGGATTAAGAATAATCTAGAAAGTCAGTAAAAAATTGATTATTTACAAAATTCATTTGCTAATCAGAATTTAAAAACAAAAAATATAAAATAATAATTTATGGTAATAAATTTCAATAAATAACCAAAATTATTTAAGTTATGTAAAAACAAACTCCTTATCTTGATCTACACATCAACTTAAAATTTCGCACCTGGGCCTACAACAACCAACATCTGTTCAAGTGAGTCCACATAATAATAACGCTGCGGCAGCTAAGAATGTTGTAATGGAGATTAGTGTTATTCAAATGCGATTTTGCGGTATCGGTATCGGTATTTTCGGTAAAATACCGATACCGCAAAATACCGCGGTATTCTTGATTGAGGCGGTACCGTATTCGGTATCGGTATTTCGGTAAAAATACCGCGGTATTACCGAAAAATACCGCGGTAATACGGTACCGTGAATAACACTAATGGAGATAGATAGATATAAAATGAAATACAATTACTATATAAAGCGTATACGCATTGGTAATTGAGATGTCTATGGTGAATTTAACAGATAACAGATTAGAGAAAAGATTACATATTTTGAAGAAAGCATATTATTAACGATTAATCATTTTTATAAAAATATGACTCTAAAAGGAAAGGAAGCCACCACATTCTATTTACTTTCAATATTTTTCACAAAAATAATAATAATGTCCAACATCCCATTTACCCAATTTTGTTCAAAATACACTCTGTTTCAAAAGTATAACCCACTTTTGATTTTTCACTTTTCTCGATGTTAAGTTAATGTATTTTTTTGAAATTTGGTATGTTGATCCAATTAACTAATCTAAAAATATTCCCAAAGTTCCATCCATTTTTATCCAATACAAAATTTTTAATTAAATTTTTTCGAAATTTTTTTTTCTTAATGTAGGAAATATTAAAAATAAAAGTGGGTTATACTTATGAAACAGATTTTTTAGGGTAAATTTCGAAAAAATTTAATTAAAAATTTTGTACTGGATAAAAATTGATGAAACTTTGGGAATATCCGTAGATTAGTTGATTGAATCAACATACCAAATTTCAAAAAGATACATCAACTGTACATTGAAAAATGTAAAAAATCAAAAGTGGGTTATACTTTTGAAACAGAGTGTAGTAGGCTGTTATGAAGATCTATTATGCATAATGCTTTATTCGACCTCTGAAGCTCGACTTAAAGTTTCCAGAGTAATAACTCAGGTAGAAGGAGAAAATCAAGTTTAGAATTAGTTTTAAGTAATAACCAAATTAATTTAAATTTTCTTAAATTTTTTAGATTTAATACAATGAAAATTATCAATTATGTAGATAAATGATTTATAAAATGGAATATTTATCGAAACCATGGCTTATTGGTTTGATAAGAAAAATAATAATTTTTTTTGATATATAAACAAGAAAACATCACAATAAAAACGTTAAAACATTTAAAACTTAAACAAATTACCTTATTAATGCTATGCAGAATTTTATTAAATCCGTAATATCAAATATTTATTTGATATTAAATCAGATGGTATTGACGCGAGATGCAAATGTGGAATACACGTAATTTAGGAAAAGATTAAATAACATTAAAAACGTTATAGAACTATTAAAAATATTAAATTAATCTTCTTCAATATAAAATTACGTTTCGAAAAATAAATTCAATTTGGATATCGAGCTATTTTTATTAATGCTTTGATATAAATTTTGAATGAATAATAAATTATAGTATTTAAAATTTTTTAACGATAGAGGAAGAAAAAGAGAAATGAACCTATTAATTTCTTCTTGTAAGGAAATTCCCAAAAAGAAGTTTAGGGAGAAAAACAGAGTATTTAAAATTCCAAAATAAATAATAGGAAAGAGTTATCATGGTTTTCTGTTATTAATTCTTAAACAGATAATATAATATTGAAAATTATTGCTGAATATAGGAAAAATAATTGTTTTATAATAGTACGGTATGAATAATAATAACAACAAATAATAATATTTGCTTATAATTAATTACAGAATTATATAACAATTTGTTGATAAGTCAAAAACAAAATATTATATCCATTTCTAAAACTGGCCAGTAAACACCACCCTGATAAATGATCAGTTGATAATAAATAAAATTTTTATAATATATAAATATATCATAAACTTTTATCGCCTTTTATTATGTATTTTATGACCTGCAATTTGTTGATAATTGTTGATGTACAATTTGTTGATCGACACTATAACCATTCAATCAATGCAATGGCTTTAAATTTTTATTGAATAATTTAAAAATTGTTACGTTATCTAAATAAAGTAAAACTGAGTATTAAATAAAAGTATTATTATCATTAATATTGTAAAAAATTTTAAGATTAATACCTATAATAACTATCTATGAATTCTTTATTTATAGAATTAGACAAAAAGAAGCATCATACATTATATTATTAAACATATTTGTACAAGTATTTATTTCTTATACTTATATACACCCACCTAGTTTACAACGTTAAAATTATGTCTCTCACATAAATAACTTTTATAAACTCTATAAAGTGATTTAAATTTTTTAGATTTTTTAAAAAAATCTTTTACTTTTATTATTAAAAATTATAAATTTATTTAAAATTAAAATATTATGTTTTGCATATTGATATTTTGCTTAAGTTTTTTAATGCACCTTCGTCACAGGTTACAAAAATAAAACATATCATTAAAACACCCCTTTTAAAAATGTTTACTGCAACTCAAAATTGCTATAAAATTTTTTTACTGCAGCTCAAAATTGGCTATAAATATCTGAAAATGTTATAGTAGGAGAGATTTATTAAATTTATTTTTTTTAATTTTATATTTGCCAAAGAACTTTTTATAATTTAAATAAAATTAAATTATCAGATAAAAATTCGGTTGATAAAATTATTATTGATAGAACATGGATAATTTAATAGATTTAATAACAATATAATTATTTTAAAAAAATGTCATGTTGTAGAAAAAAAATGTCAAAGAATTTAAATTATCTCAAGTAAAAATTACTGGCAAAGCAGTTGGTTGTTTTATTTAAATATCCATTGCTTCAGTATAACTTAGATAGATTTACGATGGTCAATTTTCAAGAATAATAATTCGAATCTACTGTTCAGAATAACTGATTGAGAATGAATTAAAATTTTTACAATTTAAATATATCGCAATTTTCTAGACAGCAGATGTTGTCCGTAAAAGATTGGATGTTTAGAAGCAAGATAAATTAACATTTTTTAACTATAAAGTTTATTAAACTACTAGAATATGAATCTTTTAAAATATATGTATAAAAAATAATATTTTGTCATTTTAAATTAATTATATGTATAAATATACTACAAATATTATAAATATACTACAAACATCTAGTTAGCCATATTACATCAGGCATGGTATGTTTGGTGTTTCTACCTTAAATGCAAAATTAATTATAAATAATCGGCCCTCTAAAACTAAAATCAACACAAATCTACTCCAACAGTAAGGAGATTCTACGTATATTCTACGATAGTTCATCTGACGTATAACCTTTAGAAAAACGGTTTGTTATAAAAAGAGCTGACGGCCCACTATTTCTTTTCAAGGAAAGCCCTTCTAAGTTGAGTATTATAGTTTATTAAATCTCTACATAAAATATGAGTGTGAATGCTTCACTTTTAGAGATGGTTCTAAAAGTTCACTTTTAGAGAATACAGACATATTCATTGAAAATCATATTCATTTAAAAAGATATATAATAATTAAAAACTGAATCAAATTAGTTTTAAATCGAAATATAATATTAAATAGTATACAAATTAACTTAATAAAATTAATTTAATTAGCAAAACCTATATTTATTAGTTAGATTATTATTGAAAGTTATACTTTCAGAGTATTATCAAATATTTAGTATAATACATTGAAAAATACATGTGAAAAAATTTCATCAGATATTTGCTGTAATGCGATTTTTATTTCAGCCCAGAACAATTTTTACAATTTAATTACGTTAATGGCTTTACCAATACCTTTAAGTAGTAAATGCAGATCATAACGCCTGAATTATGATTATTGAAAAATATATTATTAATATACCGTATTTATTCTAATTGAATGACAGTCATTTAATTTAATTTTCGTAACAAATTACATTACTTATATTTATATCGGAATTTTAATTTTTCTTGAGTATCCTATCTGTTACATAAAAATATAATTAAGAAAGTGAATATTTAGACAAAAAATTTTTATTAGTCTCCATTAATTCGTTGCTAATAATTTAGGAGTTTCTGTTTTAGTACTTTCTCTTTAGCCCGCTAAACTTACAATTATATGTTTTCAGCGCAAACTCATTATTGAAATTGAATCGAATATTTCAGCACAAGTAGTTTGCTTAAATATTTTGATAAACATGTTGCTTATCCCCCTCCCATTTACACTAAAATAACCTTGTTTATAAACTCAAAATCTTTAAATGTTTTCTAATTTAACGCCCATGTATGAGATATTTCTATGTATGAGATATTTATGAGATATTTCTCCGATTTTTCGCTACAAAAGCAAATTAATTTTAATTTTGTCAAATTTGTTGTCATATTATTTAATCTATATCTAATATTTGCTCTTGTAATTCTTATTAATTAATTATATAATTTGAAGTTAATCATCTTAATTTAAATCTTTAACTAAAATGTTACCTTTTTAATAATAGACTAAAATAAAATATAATGTAGTTTTTGTTGCTTTATTTTAGCCTCCATCAATTGTGATCAATATCGAAATTCTGTATAAATAATTCATGCAATGTACATAACATTGTAAACTTCAAATTAAAGTAATAAACTTCAAATTCTTCGTGTTCTTATTAATTTCATAAGTATTTTAATATTAATTTTTAAAATTTATGCAGAGAACCATGAATGGATTGCCAAGAATCAAAGCCCCTGTCTAAAAATAGAAGTTGTTGCATTTCATGAAATCATCTTTTTCATGCAATTTGTTTATAATAATATTTTGCATTAAATTTGTCATTAATTTCATTATTAGAAGAATAATTATTGACTACTATGTATGTATGTAAATTATATATTAACTAATATATTATAATATTTCGACAGTCAACGATCAATGGCAAAGCAGTATTTCCTATCGTCAAATTATTAATTTAATTTAAAAATTCTCCATTAATATTTCATTTTGGCAGAAAATTTAATAAACAAAATTATTCAAGAAAACTCTTATTGCTCCAATTTTTAGAATTAATTTTACCACATTGTAAAAATTTATATTATTCGAAATAATATAAATTATTATTAGGAATTTATTAAGATTCAAGTATTTACATTGCAATTTTTTAAAATTGTTGTTTGTCGGCAAATTTTTTCACATTATTTGTCTATATCTATAAATTCATACATTTATTTCTCATCATATACTATTAAAAAACTACAAGTATTTTCTTATTTATAATTTATTCACAATCCAAAAGTCTATAAAAAACTTTTTTAGCTGCTAAAATTATTGGTAAAAATTTATCGAAATTTGAATTTAGGAAGATTAATCGCATTAGCAATTTATTTTAGCAATATCTTTATTTAATTTCTTTATGTAATCAATAAACTATTATAATTAATAAGTACTAAATATTATTCATTAAGTCCGAATGAATCTGCTTAGGTTGATCATGAATTAGAATTTTCCCTTTATTCAAATCTAATTTACGCTCCTTATATACATTTCGCACCCAGTATTCGTACTTGTGGGTATTAATATTGATACTTATTATTCATACTTGTCTATTTGCAAGTATCAATAATAAAATCCGATGGTGATTAAAAATAATTTATATTATCGATTTATAATTATTAATATTGTTTATTTTTGAATTTTATTTATAAATCACAGTATTTTTTAGCGTATTTCAGTTTCTTGATCTTTATATTATATTAAATTAAATTTATATTTTTATAAGATTTTTACTCGTTTTTTGACATTATACTCATTGTTATTATAATATTTTAAGTACCTTCTTAGTTATTTTGATCTTTGATGTTGCTGCTTAAAATTTGCAAGTAATTTTACTTATAAAATAATTTTCTAAATATAAAATTATTTTCTGAGAGTTAATAACTCTCATACAAAAATATAACAATCACCACCGCATTCAAGTCCAACAAAAAGTTTTAGTAAAAGTTAATAACGGAGCTAATTGAATTTTAGCATATATAGCAATTTAAAATTATTAAAAAATAATTCCTTTCATCTTATTATAAAAAAGGATACTGCATGATAGCATGAGAGTTTTGTCGTAATGCTAGTTTACTTATAAAAAATAAACACAATCAAAATTATTTGTAGAAATTTTTTGCTTAGATGAAACAATAAATTTCATATTTTACGTCAAATGTTTATTTTTATTATTGTATATCTATTTATAACTTATATTAACCGATATGTTACATCATTAATTTAATATTAAATGCTTTATTAATTTTTATTTAACTATAAACTTTGATAATATTTAAATATATTAGATATGTCAATTATTCTCAAGACTGTTGAATGTATAGCATTTTTTGAAAAAGTTAATGAGAATTTTTCATGCAACTTGGAGTAAGTTATATATTGGAAATCATTCATTCTGATAAAAAGATTAATTCTCTTCTGAGTATAAAATATCTAAGATGAACTTTCTTTTTAATTTGATGAAAGAGAGGGCCATGACCATCATCCCATCTAAATCGTCATTTGTTTACACTTAAGAAATAATATAACTTTAAATTATTAAAATTATTTTATAATTAAATATTGTTTAAAACTTTATAAAAATATTTATAGTTTAAGCATTTCTCTTTTAGTAGATTGTTTTTTATATTGTATTTTAAGCTTACATTAATAAATCAATTTTATCTATAATATTAATTAGTTAATTATATTTAACATAATTTGCAATCTTATATAACAATTATAGAATTAAATTTACTTTTTATTGAATTTTTGTGAAATTTATAAATATAAAAATATAACAAAATTATTAATATTAAAAGATATAACTAAAAAAGTATATATTTATAAATATATCATTTAACGTGCAACCAATGCAAAATAATTATGAGGAAGAGGTATTCGACAAAAATTCCTCAATAAATTTCATCGGTTTTAAATTAGGATCTTCAATTTAATAACTAAATATATCCAAATCTAAGAAAATCATTAAGAAATATTATAAAAATAATATTGCTTATTATTTTTAATATTTGCTTATTATTTTCTAATGGTGAAGTTATTTGGAAAGAGGAAGAAATTATGCGGGATAAAGAAAGAATAATTCGACTTTAAAAGAAAACTACACCGCATTGTAAGCTGTGTAATTTTCTTAAAAAGCGGGGGAAAGCTGAAGCATCATCGTGGGTACTGTGAGATAAAAATTTATTTTATAGTTTTGAAAACTATTTTGCTGTAGATATAAATTTAGTTAAAAATATATTATTTTTTTATGAGTTAATATTATTTTTGTTTTTTTTTATTTTTTTAAATAAAATAAAAATAAAATAAAAATTTAAAATAAATTACATAAATTACGTAAATTACATAAAATAACAAAGTTAAATTGTCAATTAGAATAATGTTTTTTTTTGATTTTTTGTCCGATACTTTGTTTTGACAGTTGTTAATTTTGTGCTGAATTTATTTTAAAAATCATCATGATCGCATTTTGACTTATGCTATATAAACAGAATTTTAAGGCTATTATATTTATTTAAAATTATTATTTAAAAATTATTAATTTTTTAAATTAAAATTATTTAAAGTTAAATTTTAATTATTCTGAAAATGGATGAATCCAACGCTTGATTTACAAATTATCATCAATTAATTATTATGGTAGTAAATTAAATATATTTCTTTCATATACCCTGCAGGCATAATAATACATTGGTATAAAGTAAATTAAAGAAAAACATCCTTTAACTCATTATAAGCTATTGCAATTTATATAAAATAACAAAATTAAATTGTC
The DNA here is from genome assembly GCA_902706615.1 of Meloidogyne luci. Taxonomy (NCBI): domain Eukaryota; kingdom Metazoa; phylum Nematoda; class Chromadorea; order Rhabditida; family Meloidogynidae; genus Meloidogyne; species Meloidogyne luci. The sequence continues at coordinate 185,633 of CACSLI010000167.1, read as the reverse complement.
AATTAGAATAATGTTTTTTTTGATTTTTTGATACGAAAATTATTTGCAAAGATTAGTTTAATTATATAAAAGTAATTTTGTAAAAATTTAAATTAATATTAAATATTAATCTGTAAATAAATATGAAATAATCTAATAGTAAAAATTAAATTTGTTTTAAGTAATGATGTAGCTAAAGCTACAATAAGATTACTAAAATTAATGCTTCTTTACTTATCAAAATTTAAATATTATGAAAATTATGATTAAAATATAAAATGAAAGCTACAATCTCCGAGCCCTGACAATTTGACCTGATAATATATTTAAACATTTGATTTATTTTCCAGGTCTATTAACCGGTTTATTGTCAACATATAAATGAACCAACCAAATCCGAATTTGACTGGCTATTGTTTCTTATCTTTTTCTTATTCATTCTTCTTGTTTTTAAAATATTAATTTAAGATTTTCTTATATAGAATGAATTATATTAATTATTTTTATTCACTTTATATTAAAATCTCTGCAGATTAATTTAATTTATTATATCTGTCTTAATTAATTATCTTTTCTGGTTTGTATTTTACTATAGTTCGAGATTATTTATTATTATTTATAAAAACAAGTAAGTTGTTATAATTATAATTAAAGTTATTTTTATTATTTTGAACAATGGCTCGCAACTTTTTGTGGCCAAATTTAAAGATAATTTTTCAGATGAATGCTTAAATTAATTCTCTTAAAACAAAAATCTCTTCTTTTGCTTCTTTTCACTTTGATTTCTATGATTTATGAAAAGAAAATAATATTAAATTTTTTACATCAGTATATTATGTAATTTTATCGCTCGCAATGTAATTAAAAATAGATATAACGTAATAGATATAACGTTATAGGGTCGAATCATCCAACGGTTTTTTATATCTATATAGTCTAATAATATAATTTTCAAAGAAACTTTTAGAATTTTATAATAAATAAAAAATAATTTTAACATGTCCAAATACACTGCATTGTCGGACTCCTACATGAGTTTCATAATATCTGAGAGATCATCATCTATCTTTAATGGAATGTTCTTTTAAGAAATTTATGAGAAATTTAAGTAATTTCCATCTATAACAACTATTTTAATTTATTGTATTAATATATTTATAGGTACTGGATCAAAGGCTTTTTCGAAGTCAATGTAGATAATATCGACTTTTTTTCTTTATCAATATTAATGTAAATATCGTCTAAATTGATCTGGCGATGTGTACATTGGCTATTTAATTGTAAAGGGGTGAATAGGAAAATGAATAATGTGTTTAGAAATAATTGATTGGAAATTAAATATAAATAATTAGGGACTAATAAATTGAATATATCTTACACAAGTATAACGAATGATTTTACGATACAGAGGGATTTTATCAAGGGTCTGGTGATTAATCCCCAACACTCTTAAATCCCTCGTTATCCTTGCAAATCCACAATATCCCTTCAAATCCCTCTAAATCCCATTATATCCATCTTAATCCTCTGATATGCCTTCAGATCCCCTCAATCACTTTAAGAGGTGGAGTGTGGGGTTGGGGATTGTGGGGTTGGGGATTATGAAGGATAACTTGGATAAAGTACTTGCGCCTTCAAATAATAACGAATCAGGTTCAGAAAGTGAAGATAATGAAGATTAAGTTGATTTTTAATAAAAATGTTGATTTTGAACAGTAATGTTGAATAAAAACGCTGGATTTTGTAAATTTTCACTTTAACCCCGACCCCCGACCCCGACCCCGAACCCCGACATTATTTTCAGCCCCGACCCCGAACAATTTGAGCAGCCCCGACCCCGACCCCGACTTTGTCAACCCCGAAAACCCCGACCCCCGACTTTTTCAACCCCGAAGGCTCGGGGCGCAACCCTAGTTAAAAGCATAAGACTAGTTATAAGTTTAAAGCAAAAAATATAATTTGTGGGGTTATCACGATCATTTAAGACAGGGCTCGGATCGACAAAATGCCAATCAAAAATACACTCCAAATTAAATTAGAAAATATTTATTCGTCCTCAAATCTTTTATATTTCTCCCCTAAATGAATCTTTTACACAATCTAATTTCATAGAAAAATTTTTACCGCTAAAAAAATTTATTTATTATCTAAAAAAACAAGGATAAAGAACAAGTGCAAAATTCAATGCCACAATTCGTATATACCACCTCAAATCTATTAGATGAATTAATTAATACATATCAATATTAAAGTACTAATCATGTTCAGATGGATCTACCAATACATAAAGAAAACATTTTTATATTTTAAGGTTATAAATAAGATAGGTATGCTGCTGGGTAATTCTATCTAAATTTTCATAAATCTAAAAATGACAGAAATTATTATACATATTATTATACAGGATTTATTGTTTATTAAAAAATAACAATAAACGTATTTAATTTTAGTTCGATGTCCATCTCTTATCGTTTAAATTACGAATAAAAAATACAATATAAGTATAATTTAAATATAATTGTATTTAGAAATGTAATATCAAATATTATTTCATTTTTCAAAATTTTCTCCTAGGCTCCAAAAGAATTTGCGTTTAAATGTTAAGTAGAATAAATAAAGTTTATATTTGTAAAAAATTTTATAAATAAATGGATAAAGCCGTCAAGTATTTATAAGGCTAATATGTTTCAGAAACATTTCAAGAAGCATAAAAAGTAGAATTGTGAAACTTATTTTTATTTATTGATTTTAACCTAAATAAACTGAAAATAAAACGGATATTTTAAACTGTTTTTGGAAACTTGCTATTATCTCCAGAATTTTGTCTTGCTCGATAAAATAATGGAATTATAATAAATTTAGTAAATAAAATATTTATTAAAATTGTTATTACAATGTGTGCTCGTATATTTTTGGATAATAATAGTAGATAATGATTAGGGTTGGACAAAATATGCACGCAAAATATCCAAATATGCGCATATATATGCACCGAAAAAGCCCAAAATATGCACCAAAATATGCAAAATTTCCTGAAATATGCACCAAATATGCAGCAAAAAGTAGTGAAATTGTTCTTTAAAAATCAATATTTTAAGTAGAAAACACTAATTTAGCCTTTAAAATGCAATTTAAGAGCACTTCATAGAGATTTTATTGATTTTGAAAAAAATTTTAAAATTTTTCGAAGAATTTTTTTCAAAAAATTTTTACAAAAAATTTTTTGCCAAAAAAACCAAAATTTTGAAAAATTTTCCTAATTTTTACTAAAATTTACCAAAAAATGCCGAAATATGGACCAAAATTTGCCAAAATATGCACCGATATGCAAATATGCACGAGTGGGCCGAAATATGCAAATATATGCATTAATAACCGGGTCCTAAAGTGCTCGGACCAATGTAAAAACACCATTTTTGGGCTTCCCACGTTAAGGTATATCCGCACACAAAACATGCATTTGCATGTTTTGTCCAACCCTAATAATGATATTTGGGTTTATTCTTTTCCTCTTCATCTTCTTCATGTGAATGCAAATCACGTTTTTCTCGAATTTGGTTGTGTAATTCCTGTAGATCACCTAAATTTTTCTTCAAAGCTGTCCAATGATCAACTGGGTGGTCGTCAAAAAATTTTTGTACAAATTCTGAGTGCGTATTTGAATTTTGTTGATGAAATTCATCTCTAGTAATATTCAAATCTTTTTCAATAATAACAGATTCTATTGCTTCCAAATTTTTTCTCATACGTTTTATTGAATTAATAAACCTCTGAATCTCGTCACCAGAACGAGCATTCTTACCATCCTCTTCCCTACTCTCTTTAATCTTCTCTTCTAGTTCAATGTATCTTACTATTATATTTATTTCCATCTTTATTACTTGTTCGTGATAATCATTTGGATGCTGTTCCAGAAACTGATCTGCTATTAGTCGATCGTCTCGCCTATCTCTCTTATTAGCTTCCTCTGTTAAAAGACGAATTTCCTTCTTTTTACCTTCTGAAAGTAATGTAGGTGATCAAGTTCTTGCTGTAATTCTTCCTTCTTTGTTTCATCCTCCTCATTAAGAACTTCTTTTGTTTTTTCCTCTACTTTAACTTTATGTTGTTCTAACTCTTGCTCATGATCGCGTATGGCATCCCAGTAATTGTGAGGATACTGGTTAAAAAATTCCTTTACCCACAACGGTACAGTATCTGTTACACCTGTATCACTTCTTCGTCTTTTCTTAACTGCGTCAACTACTAAATTAATTTCTGGATCAATAATAATTTCATCCTCAAATGTCTCGATTGAAACATCACGTCTTTTCCTAGACTTTTCCTTGTTGGATAATACAAGCTTTAGAAAGAAGCTGAGACCATTTGGTGTTAGTTGTGTTGTTTTGGGGATTCCAATTCTATGTGGTTTCTTATTTTTATAATTAATTTCGATCCATTGTTTAACGTCGGTGCCAATAGTTGCAGCCCACGACTGGGGGTATTGGATACTGTAGAGCCCACATACCCAGTTTCCACCTTGAAATTCTATTGGTTTCGGAAGGTGTACGCGATATTTATTTGGTTTATTATCTGGGTAATCACTAACATTACTTGGAAGAACAACAAAGAATGTATTAGCCATTATTTATTTCAATAAAATAATAATAATAAATTGAACAATAAAAGTGAAAAATGATTACAAATGATTTATGGGGAATGAAAAATTGGTCTTTTATACAAACTGATTTTCGTCAATCCACTGGGGTTGGGGATAATCAAAAAATTTAACAAAAAATTCCTTACTTCCGTCTTTTTTCTTTCTACTCTTAATAATCTTTTCAATTCTGTAGCTAGTATTCTCATCCTTCCTAACTCGGATTAATTCCTCGGGGTAGAAATATCCTTTAAATACTTCTCCATTATCGTCACGGACACGATATCTGTTGGGATTAGCCTTCTTTTTAACAAGATCTATCTGAAGAATTTCATCGCTATAATTTGGAAGATAACCCTTTGAAAAAATATTTTTACTTCTGCTCATGCGCACATGATCATTTTCCTTAAAACGTGGCTTTTTTCTAGCTTTATTCTTGCCAATAGGACCAAATACCATGTCTCTAATTTCCTTTGAATTGTTAAAGCTTACATCAACTGGTCTTAATCCACCTAAAACTCTACACTTTTAATGATTTATAGCGTCTACAATCTTTGGTAATGCTTCTGTCCATTTTAAAGTATGTTTCTCACTCATAAATCTGTATAATCTCTGTTTAATATTTCGTATACATCTTTCAGCTAGAGATGCTTTAACTTCTGAGAAAGTTGCCGTGTATTTTTCAATATATTTTTTCCCAAAGAAATCCATAATTTCTTTGCTGCAAAATTCTGTTCCCTTATCGCTAAAAATTCGGTGGGGGTGCATTTCCATTCTTGCCAAAATTTTTTCAAATGCATCAATCATATCATTTGATTTTTTAGTGCGAACAGGTTCAGCGAAAACTCTTTTACTTAAAACATCTATTGCAACAAGTGCATATTTCTTTCCATTATTTTGCTGTGATAATTTTTGAAAATCGGCCAAGTCGCACTGAACATCTGTCATATACCCAGATGGATATGTTATTGATCTTTTGAAGTGCACGCGCCTAGGACGGTGAATGGTATAAGTTCTATTTCCTTCCAAATATTCCTCAACATCCTTCTTTTTAATACTTGCATCTTTTTTTCGAGCCTCTATCCATAGCTGGTTTACACCAGCAAATCCTGATGGATTCGCTGGATCATTGTAAAGTTTATCTAAAATCATTTCCATTCTGCTGGAGGTCTCCATTTTGATTCAGCTATTTCTTTGTATTCAGGTATTTTTCTTTTTTGTTTTGAATAAGTTCTTTTCGGAGTACAGCTTTCTCGTGCCTTCTCTATCAACGGCCAAATTTTATGATCACTTTTTAATTTATTTTCTAAAACAGATGTTCCTGGCGGTGTCAATTCACCCCATCTCAATTTCCCACTGATTCCTGTTCGGAGATGCACTCTATAGATTTTTGTGCATTGTAGACAAAAAATTCTCAATTAACAAAAACCTCAAAATTTGTTGGGCAAAACCTCAAAAATGGCACATTGAGCAAAACAGCTAATGTCCCAACCTCATTTTGTCAATCGTAAAATGTCCAAGAGCGTAAAATTACTCAATTCGTCGGGCTATTGTGCAAATTTAAAAACGTGATTCATTTTTTCGTTAAATTTCAATTAAATTTCAACATTTTTGGGGGTTTTCTAGTGAATAAACGATAATTTATTTCAATATTTCACTAATTTTTGGCATTTTTTGTCAATATTTTGCCCACTTATTTCAATATTTTATGGCCATATTTTGCGATTTTATTTCAATATAAATCCGAGCCCTAATTATTTTCAATTATTTTTTGAGGTTTGTATTGTTTAAAGTGCACATGTAATTAAATAAAAATTATTATCTTTTTATCTAATTAGAAATTTTATAAAAATCTTATAGTTTTTTCCTTTGTTTCATTTATGATTTTTGACCTTAAATATTTATATTTGTATTCAGTTTTTAGAGATACATTATTTGTTTATTATTTCCAATTTATTTTTACAGTTTTGTAATTTTATTTTCATCTAGTTTTATTTCATATTTTCTTTATATTTTTCAAGTGTAGAAATAACTATTATTAACTGATATAGATAATAGTAACTGACTATTGCATAAGTTTGAGATAACACAAAATGAAATCGAAATTGATTTGATGATGAAATCGAAATTGACTGAAATCGAAATTGATTTTTATAATAAATACAGAAAATTTTTAAACGACTATTATTTATTTAATTTTTACACTTAAATTTCCATATTCAAATAATTTTTTAAAATATTTATATCCGATGCAAAATCGAAGTATTTTAATTCAATCCATTTTTTACTTTTAGTCGTTTCTTAACAAACTTAAACAATAAAATATCATTAATTTATGATAACATGCACAAAATTACTATTAAAATTACTAAAATAATTTGATCAATAACGTTAGTTATTCACAGAAGATGGCTTTTTATTCTTTCAAATATACAAACTTCCACCATTTTTTGAATCACAATCATTTCAGATTATTTCAAAAATAAAAGATGTATTCTATCACGATTGTTCTCGGTTGAATAAAAGTGATCATGCTAAAAATTTTATATTAAGCTTAGTGAGACTAGTTATATAAATTGATTTTACTAAAAATTATTTTTAAATGAAAATTTGCTTAAATTATAAAAAACAAATCTTTTTTAATAAGGCCTATATTTAGACAACAGAAACCCAAAAAAAACTAAAGAATCTAATAGAGACGTAAACATTGTATTAGTTTTTTTGTATGTAAATTGTCTGGTAAACAATATCATCAATTATTAAATTTACAATTAATTTATAATCATTTTATATTTTTTTATTATATAATTACTTAAATTCATCATATTATTTTAACATTTACCTACATTTTTAGCGGTGTTATTTTGGGAAATTATTTTATTGTTGAAATGTTAAAAAATAATTTAAAAATTTTTCCTTTTTCTTGAATACCACATACATTTGAATATTTCACTCTTTTATTTAAATAAATTCTTACATTTCACCTTGACCATTTTGGTCCATTTTCAACTTAAGATCTTTTTGCTTTTTTTGATACTTTTTGCAAAATACTTTTCAAAATACTTTTTTCAATTTAAATGATTTAATTATAAACTTAATTATAAACTTCCCCTTTACATTTGAATGGTTTCGTTCTTTTAGAAAACTTATAGGTGTCAGTCTTCTTATGGTAATACTTTAGTTTATTGTACTTACTTATCATGAAGAATATTTGTTTAAGCTTTAACTGAGCATAGTTTCTTTCATATTCATCCAATTTATTTTGTTTATTAAAAAATTGTTGGATAAATTAAGAATAATTTTATTAAACAAAGTTAATTTATAATTAATATATAATTCAGTTAATTTATAATTTTTTTAATTAAAATAAATAAAAATAAATTCAACTTTTCGTTTATTATCTGATAAAAACTTTTTTATAAACATATTGTGTAATAATTATAATTTTCTGCAGTTTAAATAATGATAAATATGAATCTATTTATTAGGGTTTCGCCTGAACCGAAATTTTGACCGGAACCGGAACCGGATCCAACTTGAGTTCCGGTTCCCGGAACCGGAACCGGAACTTTTCAAAGTTCCGGGCCGGAACCGGAACCGGAACTTTAAAAAATTGCTAGCAAATTTAAAAATTTTATATTTTAAGTAAAAAAATTTAAAATTTAAAAGTGATGGTGTAAAAACAATTGCTTTTTTGCATTTTCTCCACTAAGCTTAGATCGGTTTGGTTTATAAATGCCTCCAAGCGTAGAAAAAACTCTTTCTGATTCTACTGAACTGGGTGGAGCGGCCAAATAAGTTTTTGCTAATATTTGTAGATTTGGCCATTGAATTTTACCCTTCCAATATATTAACGGATCAGCATCTCGAGGAATTGGATCATCCAAAAGGTATTGTTTTATCTCCTTAATTTAAAAAATGGTAAATAACTGAATATTAAGTGTTTATCATACCATATTAAACTGAGATTCCATTGATGATTCATAAATGCTCTCAATATCAGAATCTCCAAGAAATTGTGCAATTGGATCCATAGAACTATTAGGTCGGGTCATAATTAGTGTCGCTTTTTTTCGACTAAATTTTTAGGGGTATTATTTTACAAATATCTTTTTTTCTTATTAACCAACATAAAGATCTGAATCTACTCTTCATTTTAATACCAGGTTTAGGTATATATGAGTGATATTCATAAAGTTATGATTTTTTGAACTTCACTACCTCGTAGTGAAATTCTCAAGCATTTACACCAAAAATTATAAATTACCAAAAATGGACACAAGAAGCAAAATATCTTAATGATCTAGTCAATGGGATCGTTCTCTATGCTAGACAGCAAGAATAGGGTTCAGGCTTTACGTTGGGGGCCGTATGATCTCAGAAGCAAACATGGTCGAGGAAGACGGGTGTCATTAAGAAAAACGGTCCTGCTCGGCCAGCTTAGATGAAATCCCGTTATTTCTACTGCTGAATTATCGAGGGATATCTGCTCTATAGATACAGCAAAGCTTGACTGAAAAAACGCGGGCTGCGCTTAAGGAAGACAAATCAAATGCCGCGTGTACTCACATTTCAAAAATGAAATAAACGACACGACACTTCTAGGGAATTCATTCGTCTCCACCGGAGACAAAATTTTTTAAGGAACCTTATTACCTGTGATGAATCTTGGATCTTTTAGGATAATCCACATGGGGGAAATCAATTTTTGTCACCAAAAGAAATAGGAGTTATAGTGCTTCGAAGACCTCTACATGGAAAAGAGCATATGCTTTGTGTTTTTTGGATAATGCGAGGTCCGGTGCACTGGGAGCTCCTTCCTTTTAGTAACAGCATAAACTACACTCTTTATTGTAACCAATCCACTGTTGTAAATAATGTTGTCCAAGCAATAGGCGGTGGGAAGGACCTGTATATTTTCAGCAAGACAATGCCCGTCCGCACGTGTGAGCGAAAACTCTCAATCACCTCAGTTAGGTGCTTGTATGGCGTTTAATTTCGCACCTGCCGTATAGTCCGGACCTCGCACTATCGGACTATCACCTTTTCCTTTTTTTAAAAAATTTCTTGGGGGGTCAAAATTTCATGTCCGTGGACGAGGTCCAAAATTCGGTGAAGCGATGTTTTGCCTCTGAAATGGGAACCATGTTTTTCGAACATGGAATTTGAAAGTTGGGCCATCGTTGCCAATCCGTTATAGATCTTCTTGGAGAATATTTTATTGTTTAATGATATTTTTGATTGTTATTTTGGAATAAATATCTTAACAAAAAAAGCGACACTAATTATGACCCGACCTAATAGAAGATATTTTTCTTTTTTTCAAAGGTTGTATTTCTGAATTTGTAGATTCTCATATGTGCTCTCAAATATATTCACTTTCAACTAAAGTTTTTGCAACTTTTCTATCTGTTTCTGTAGGAAATCCTCTCAGTTTGTAACGTGGGTCCAAAAATGTAGCTATGATCAAAAACCTTAATATGTTAAAAATTTGCGAAATTTGCTAAAAATTACTTTTCATTTTAAATATTTATTCATTCTTAATTTAAGACCGTCAATTATTGTAGTTGCAAAGATACTATTTTTTGAAGATAATTGTGTAGTTAGCGCATAAAATGCAGGCAAAACTGTAGAAATGGATTCATTGCGAGAGCTTAATTCTCTTGTAACAATCTTAAATCAATTTATTAATTTATTAAACTAAAATAATAGAATACCTCCAATGGTGCTAAGATAGAAGAAATTTCTTCAAGTATCCCAAAATTAATTTCATTTAGAGCTGGACACTCATTGTAATCAATGGCAACGTGAGCCAAAACATTTTTACATTTTATAATTCTTTCAATTGCCAAATACGTTGAATTCCATCTAGTAATAATATCTTGAATAAGACCCAGTTTTTCTTCGCCTCTTCCTTCTTGGATCTTGTAAAAAATTTTACGGAAGTTATTTGATCTATCAAAATGCGTATCAATTTTTTTGGCATTAGTTACAGCTTGTTTAATCTCTTCAAGTTTCAACCCGTCATGAATTGCAAGCTGAATCATATGAAGAAAACAATCAAAGGAGTTAACTTCAAGAAGTCTTGCGGTTTTACGCATAACTGACGCAGCATCTCGAATTATTATATGAATTCTTTCTTTAGGAATTGAAAATTCACATAAAAATTGATCAAGTTCAATTTTTAAATAATCACTAGTATAATACCTCATTCGAAAGAGCTCGACGAGCTGAGTCGAATGACACCAAAATCACCGTGATTGAACAAGATTAGAAAAAGTTACGACACAAAAAACAAAAAAACCTAAACCTATGGGTCGGCGGCGAGGCGCTTGTGCAAAACCCCGCGCTTCGCGCGGGGGTTTGCATTTATTCACTCTTTTATTTAAATAAATTCTTACATTTCACCTTGACCATTTTGGTCCATTTTCAACTTAAGATCTTTTTGCTTTTTTTGATACTTTTTGCAAAATACTTTTCAAAATACTTTTTTCAATTTAAATGATTTAATTATAAACTTAATTATAAACTTCCCCTTTACATTTGAATGGTTTCGTTCTTTTAGAAAACTTATAGGTGTCAGTCTTCTTATGGTAATACTTTAGTTTATTGTACTTACTTATCATGAAGAATATTTGTTTAAGCTTTAACTGAGCATAGTTTCTTTCATATTCATCCAATTTATTTTGTTTATTAAAAAATTGTTGGATAAATTAAGAATAATTTTATTAAACAAAGTTAATTTATAATTAATATATAATTCAGTTAATTTATAATTTTTTTAATTAAAATAAATAAAAATAAATTCAACTTTTCGTTTATTATCTGATAAAAACTTTTTTATAAACATATTGTGTAATAATTATAATTTTCTGCAGTTTAAATAATGATAAATATGAATCTATTTATTAGGGTTTCGCCTGAACCGAAATTTTGACCGGAACCGGAACCGGATCCAACTTGAGTTCCGGTTCCCGGAACCGGAACCGGAACTTTTCAAAGTTCCGGGCCGGAACCGGAACCGGAACTTTAAAAAATTGCTAGCAAATTTAAAAATTTTATATTTTAAGTAAAAAAATTTAAAATTTAAAAGTGATGGTGTAAAAACAATTGCTTTTTTGCATTTTCTCCACTAAGCTTAGATCGGTTTGGTTTATAAATGCCTCCAAGCGTAGAAAAAACTCTTTCTGATTCTACTGAACTGGGTGGAGCGGCCAAATAAGTTTTTGCTAATATTTGTAGATTTGGCCATTGAATTTTACCCTTCCAATATATTAACGGATCAGCATCTCGAGGAATTGGATCATCCAAAAGGTATTGTTTTATCTCCTTAATTTAAAAAATGGTAAATAACTGAATATTAAGTGTTTATCATACCATATTAAACTGAGATTCCATTGATGATTCATAAATGCTCTCAATATCAGAATCTCCAAGAAATTGTGCAATTGGATCCATAGAACTAGAAGATATTTTTCTTTTTTTCAAAGGTTGTATTTCTGAATTTGTAGATTCTCATATGTGCTCTCAAATATATTCACTTTCAACTAAAGTTTTTGCAACTTTTCTATCTGTTTCTGTAGGAAATCCTCTCAGTTTGTAACGTGGGTCCAAAAATGTAGCTATGATCAAAAACCTTAATATGTTAAAAATTTGCGAAATTTGCTAAAAATTACTTTTCATTTTAAATATTTATTCATTCTTAATTTAAGACCGTCAATTATTGTAGTTGCAAAGATACTATTTTTTGAAGATAATTGTGTAGTTAGCGCATAAAATGCAGGCAAAACTGTAGAAATGGATTCATTGCGAGAGCTTAATTCTCTTGTAACAATCTTAAATCAATTTATTAATTTATTAAACTAAAATAATAGAATATCTCCAATGGTGCTAAGATAGAAGAAATTTCTTCAAGTATCCCAAAATTAATTTCATTTGGAGCTGGACACTCATTGTAATCAATGGCAACGTGAGCCAAAACATTTTTACATTTTATAATTCTTTCAATTGCCAAATACGTTGAATTCCATCTAGTAATAATATCTTGAATAAGACCCAGTTTTTCTTCGCCTCTTCCTTCTTGGATCTTGTAAAAAATTTTACGGAAGTTATTTGATCTATCAAAATGCGTAGCAATTTTTTTGGCATTAGTTACAGCTTGTTTAATCTCTTCAAGTTTCAACCCGTCATGAATTGCAAGCTGAATCATATGAAGAAAACAATCAAAGGAGTTAACTTCAAGAAGTCTTGCGGTTTTACGCATAACTGACGCAGCATCTCGAATTATTATATGAATTCTTTCTTTAGGAATTGAAAATTCACATAAAAATTGATCAAGTTCAATTTTTAAATAATCACTAGTATAATACCTCATTCGAAAGAGCTCGACGAGCTGAGTCGAATGACACCAAAATCACCGTGATTGAACAAGATTAGAAAAAGTTACGACACAAAAAACAAAAAAACCTAAACCTATGGGTCGGCGGCGAGGCGCTTGTGCAAAACCCCGCGCTTCGCGCGGGGTTTTGCGGCACGCGCCTCGCGGGGAGTCTACGGGCGATGGGTCTGGGCTCGTAACATAAACCTATTCCTATTTACCTTGCTCTGGACGTATTTGGGGCCTCCGTAGCAGCAAAAATCTCCACAGATGCCATAGGTAGGGAGCTAATTGCAAAAACCTGACTTTTATGGATTGACTTTTTACTTTTCACGATTGAACTTTGCTGATCCTGTGGTACGACACGTGAAGATTTTCTGATCCTCAAGTCAGATTCTTAAAAGTTGAGGAGCTGACTAATAATATCCTCCACATGTAGGATATAGAAGGATTACATATAAGTTAAGATATTTGGGGGTTAACAGGTATATAAAGGGATTTGAGTGATATCTAAGGATCTGGAAAGATTAAAAAGGATTGTTGAGGATTTATAGGCGTAGGATGGATACCTGAGGATTCTGGGATCAAGGGAAATAAAGTTGGAGTTGTGAAGACCAAGGGAGATATCGGGGGATTAAAAAGGATTCCGGTGGTTTGAGAAAATTAAAAATGGTGAATTTCGGTAGATTAAAATTGATATCGGTGTTTAACAAGGATATCGTGATCTAACAATTAGGGCAATTTAGTTTTGACGAAAAAGAAATTTTTAACGCGGCGCATGCGAAAATTTTGGAGGGTTATTTATCCATATTTTTTCCTTCATCAGCGCCGCAGGCAAAAATTTTGAGAATATAAGGAAGGATGTGTAGTCAAAATTCTCACTTTTCTAGCGCCGCACTTTTCTCCCGCAAAATACAAAATATTTTGCGGGATCCCGCATGCGGGATTTTTTTTCAAAACCTTTGCGGGACAGGATTTGCAGGATAAATCCCGCAAAAATCCCGCATCCCGCAAAATCCCGCAAATCACAAAAAGTGCGGGATTGCGGACGCGGGATCCCGCAAAATCCCGCGCGGGATCCTGTCCCGCGCCGACCTCTATTATGAACATATAATGTATAGAGATTAAATATTTTGGCATCAAAGCTCAATAAAAATACAATTGTTAGATGTAATACAGAAATTTGCCCTTAAAAATTCAAAGGTCTTCAATCACTTTAATATAAAATTTAAAATTGTATTTCAATAAAAAACTTTATTGCTTTGAAATTAATTTGAATAAAAATTATTTATTTGGAAATTTTTAATATCTGGATTTGTTAGATTTTAATTCTAACAAAACTTATTCTAATATTTAAATTAAGTTATTAATTTAATATTATATATTGTTTGGTTGCTGAATCTGCTATTTCCAATTTTGACATCTAGCGAGCACTACAGGATATTTTGGAAATGAGCAACCTTAGTTTGGAAAATTAAGTAAATTTAAATTTTTAAAAAATTTTTTATATTTCTAAAGCTTTCGAGAAAAAGAATTAATTTTTAAAATTAATCTAAATTATCCAAACAAAAAAGAATTAAAAAATTCTAAAAATTGCTTGAAAGAAAGTGAATTTGATTTAGATTAAAATCATAAAATTAAAAGTTTATAAAAATTAATTAAAATAGGAAAAGTTAGGGTTTTCTTCAGGTATTATCTCTTATAAGGAAGTTAGTTTCAAAAAATAAGAGTAAAATGACCGAATATGAATTTAAAATTAGAATATGTATAATAAAATATAAGGTAATTTACATAATTATTAAATATTCTAAATAGCCTGGTAAAAATTTTAAATTTATAAATTAATTTTCTCGAAGTTTTCATAGCATTTATAAAAAGAGTCGTAATAGTTGAATTTTCTTTTTTGCTATCTTAAAGTGAATAAGGATACTTAAAATAAAAGTGATGCTTAAATTTGTCACACTTTTTAAAACCTATCCAATTAACAATTAGCAATTAAAATTAACAATTAATGATTAATAATTCATTAATAATTAACAATTAATAATTAACAATTAATAATTAAAAATTAATGATTAACTTTAAAAGAGCTCATTGAAAAATCATTTATTTCTTGTGGTGTAATAAAAGATTATGAAACGAATTTAGACAATTAAATACATGTTTTTAAGGTTGCTAGTAGAGTGGGACAAAACCGTTTAGCTAAACGGTAAACGGTATACGATAAACGGTCTTTTTGCTAAAATTAAACGAAACGATAAACGGGTCCCAGATAAACGGCATAAACGGTAAACGGTCCCTCTAAACGCCGTTTAATCGTTTAATTTTTTCTTAAAATTGGTGGCTTAAAACGTGAATTTTTGCCGTCTGACACACTAAAATCAAAAAATTTTCGCCTGCGGCGCAAAAGAGGGAGGAAATCTAGTTTATAGGCCTTCCACAATTATAAAAATTTTCGCCCGAGGCGCTGGAAAAGAAGAATTCTGGCTTCTTGGCCTTCTAAAATTCTCAAAATTTTCGCCTGCGGCGCTGAAAAATGGAAGAAATCTACTAAAGGACCTCCAAAATTCTCAAAATTTTCGCCTGCGGCGCTGAAAAATGGAAGAAATCTTACTTAAGGACCTCCAAAATTCTCAAAATTTTCGCCTGCGGCGCTGAAAAAGTTCAAATCTCCTATTTCCATTCAAATTCTTTAATCCTCTCAATCACATTACCTATACCCACCTTAATCCTCTGAAATCTCTTCAAATCCCCTCAATCATTTTAAATCCCATTACATCACCTTAATCCTTAGATATACGATCCTGATCCCCTTAATCCTCTGATCCCCTTTAATTCTTAATCTACCGATATCCCATATTCAATCCTCCTATATATTCAAATCATCCAAATCTCAAAACCACTGATATCCCTCCTAATCACCAGGCATCTCTTCAGTTCTTCCTTTATCCTCCAATCAATCGATATGATTAATTTATTGTTGATTATAATTTTTATAGAGGGATGATCATAATTAATGATTTTTCATTGATTTTTTTGAATTATGAATAGTTTTTAAAAAATTCTAAAAATAAACGGTAAAAATAAACGGTAAACGGGTTTTAAAAATTAAACGAAACGGTATACGGGTCTCAGATAAACGGCATAAACGGTATACGGTTTTTTCAAAATTAAACGGTTTTGTCCCACCCTAGTTGCTAGTTTTAATTGTTAATATTTATGTATAATCTATTCCAAAATTCTGTTATTCAATTACATTTAGCTAAGCAAGATGTTTTTATTAATTTCTGATTTAAAAATTGGTGATACTTATTCTGTAAACATTTTTAAAATAAATGTAAATTTGCTACTATTTTGATGTTAGTTGGTAGAATATAAATGCCATAGTATTAAAATTTTTAACTATAATAAATTTGAAGATAATAAAATTTGGATAATTATTTATTAACTAATAATATTAATCTTAAATGTAAAAAGCTATGTTTGATTTTTGTGACAGGTTATTTAAACATGCAAACAGAATATCTAGAACAGATATATAAGAATTTTTTCAAAATACATAAAATTCTTATAAAGCAAAAAGTAACAAAATATATATATATTATTTTTTGACAAATAAATGTAACCACTTTGGCAGATACTCTTGTCTTTTGAGAAAATAAGAGCTTTAAGTGTAACACGAGCGCCTTGAAATAAATTTTTAAAAACAGTAGCAAAACAGCAGATTAATATGTATTGAACAGCAGATTAATATGTACTCGTTTTAATTAATATGTACTCATTTTGGCGAATCGGATTTATTGGAATCATGGTTGGTGCAGCATAATTGGATTGACGATGGCAGTTAACTACGAGGAATGGGGATCAAAAGCTTACTGGTAACATTTTGGCGAATCGGATTTATTGGATTTGTCAAATAAGATTGACAATAATTGCTAAATTGAACAGCAGATTATTTCCTTAATTTATATAAAGTTAACGATTTTAATAAAAATTAAATTTAAAAACAGTTATTATTTTAAATTAATTGATAAATACAAAACTATAAAAACAGAATTATAAAATTTCGATATATTTTGCAATGAATGTTAGTAATAAATTAAAATAAACTATAAATTGAATGAATATGAATAAATAAGAAATTAATAAATTGAATAATTTTGAAAAATTACAATATAAAAATTTAGTTTTACTTAAATTATTAGTAAATATAACCATTGCAACATTAATACAGGCTCATTACATCTGAAAAAATAAAACAAATTTTTAAGAATGACATACAAGCCAATACCTGAATTGAAATTTATAAAATTGAAATTTATTGCTGAATTGGAATTTATTTGCTTTAAGGAAAACGATTGTAAAAGGATTAACTTTTTTTCAAATTTTTCTGATTTTCAAATTTAAATTTTTGATTTAATATTTCTGATAACAAAACAAAAAGAATTAACGGAACAAGTACAAATTTGACTGATTCATATATGATGGAGGCTCTTTTTCGTCAAAATGTTAGAGACAGAGGCATTTTTGAAAAAATTAAAAAATATTGTCTTTCAGTCAAAAATTAAATTTTATGAAAATCTTTTTTATTAATCTTCAGCTAGATAGCTGCACTATTTAATAAAAAATAAACTTATTTTAATTTTAAATTACATTTTTCCAAATATAAAATAAACTATTAAAAAATTTCTCATTTATTTAGTAATTAAATACAGCTTGATAGCTGAGTATATTATCTGAATTTTTTTTCAGTTAGATATCTGAGTATTTCTACAGTTGAAAAATATTTTTTAAAAAATTTATGCTTTCGGCTAGATAGTGAATTATTTTCTATACAAATTACTCGTATTCCAAACAAAGATTGTAGTTCATCATTATCATTAGATTGAATGAAGTAAAATATGACCATATGATGAAGTTAAATTTGACATTGATAGCTTTAGTTAAATAATTGTTGGAATTAAATGTTTAAGTTCGGATTTATAGATATACTTCAATTCCGAGACCCCTTTTCTAGGGAAGCCCAAAGGATTAAAATCGCACATAGGTGTATATGCGACACTCTCACCAAACAAAAATCTGACAATCAACCGAATCCAAAAAATCAGTATCGTATACAGGGTGACAAGAAATGTTTAGGACAACCTATTCATGCAATAACTTTATTCAAACTAAAGAAAATAAGATCAAATAAAGATGAAATTATAGAGAACTAAATTGAGAATAAAATATAAAAATCTTTTAGAATCTTTCCAATTCTACTTTGAGATAAGGTTAAAGGAACGTGAGAAAAATTATTGCTCCAGGTCGCAACTTTTTTTGAGAAATTTTGCTTATAACTTAAGGATAGATTGCAGGAATTACACAAAATTTTTGTGGCATCTAGAGCAGTCCTTTATCTATAGAAATTATAAAACAAAAAATTTTTTAGATTAATGCTTAAAGAGATATTCGATTGCGCGTAACCCTCCCAAAATGAGAAAATCGCATTCCCTCAAAACTGATTTACATCTATTCAGAGCCATCCATGTAGGAGTTGAAGTTTTCATCTTTCATATTTGTCCGGTTCGCTAATGATCTTAATTAAATTCTGTTGAGATCATCCCGTCTGGACTTCTCCTTTCTGAGATACAGAAAATACAATTTTGGGGGGAAAATTTTGATATGGTGTACCTAAAATTACATAACTTTCTTAATCCTTAATCAAAAAATCTTTAATTTTACTATGTGATAGAGAAATAAATAAGCTACAAAATAAACAAAAAAATATTAAAAAATATAAATGAGAAAAAAAGTTATGGCAAAATTAATTTTGTCCTAAACATTTCTTGTCACCCTGTATATATGTGTGTGTGCAACATTCTTAACAATTATCGAAACAGAAATTCCCAGTCCAATACTGCAAGTGATTTCTGATGTTCTATTTTATTTATATGTATAATCTCATTCAATTTTTAACTGCATTTTAAAAATGTTTTTATAATTTAAATCTAAAAATTCAATTTAATTGAATAATATATTTTAAAATATTTGACTTAATTGATTTTAGTGAAGTAAAATTGACAATTAAACAACCCGTTAATTGGTAAATTAAGAAAAAATTAGAAAATAATTGAAATTGGGAAGGAAATTGTTTAAATACTATAAAAGTTAACAAATACTAATATAAAAACAAATAATAATATTAAAAAATTTTAAATGAGTTATTTCGAATTATATTAAAAATTATAATTTTTAAACATATTGTTGAATCCCATTTTATATCTGCTATATAGAAAGTAGTTACCCCCCCCCCCCCCCCCCACAAGGTTGCACAACGTGCAACCTTGTGGTGGCGGAAGTTGGCAAATTAAAGGAAGCCAAAAGGTAAAGACACATTCTATTTTCCCACCCACCACTTTTTACCACCCTTTTGTTGCACAACGTGCAACAAATGTGTGATTGGCCAATGGAAACTTAAAGGTTTGGGAGCCAATGGGAAACATTAACATTTTTTACCACACTATTTTTCTTTTCTAACCACCCTTTTGTTGCAGGGCAGTAGTAACCACCCCCCAAATCGCTCACCCCAAATCGCTCCTCACCCTCAAACCCAAACCTATTGATACTTTTTCCTTTTGATTATGCCGCCAACCTATACCTTTTGAAGGGGTTAAAGGGAAATTACTAAAAGTGTGAGGGTAATTAATCATATTTAAAATAATTAATTGCTTTTTGAAGGTAAAGGGTGATGACAGGTGTCAAATAAATTAATACGTTTAAGAAAAGAGCGATCTGGGTGGAAGGGTAAAAATTATCAAATTAATTAATTAAATTTAAAATGTCAAAATTAATTAAATTTAAAAGGGACTTTCTAATTAAAAATAAATTTAAAAAAATTAAATAAAAATAATATTAATTAAATAAAATTAATAAAAAATAAATTTACAAAATTTTGACAAAAATTAAAATGATTTCAAAAAAAGAGCGGAAGTAAAAATGTAAGGGGGGCGGGGCTAATTATTTCGAAATACCAACTTTCAAAATGTCAATTGACAAAATGGTAAATTTATAAATGGGAGGGAATTCAAAATTTAAAAATTGGGGGAATTTCGAATTTAAAAATTAAAAAAAGTTTTAATTAAAAATTCAAAATTTAAATCTAAAAATATATATTAATTAATTAATTAATTAAAAAATGGGAATTAAAAATGGGGAAAAAATAAATTTACAAAATTTTGACAAAAAATTAAAATGATTTTAAAAAATGAACGGAAGTACGAATGTAAGGGGCGGAGGTAATTATTTCGAAATACCAAATTTCAAAATGTCAACGACAAAATGCCACATCGACAAAATGTCATGTGACAAAAGGCCGATGTCCAAAAGGTCACCCGATAAAATAGTAAATTTAAAAATGTCAAGCGACAAAATGCCAGTGACAAAATGTCAATTGACAAAATGCCAATGTCCAAAAGGTCACCCGATAAAATAGTAAATTTAAAAATGTCAAGCGACAAAATGCCAGTGACAAAATGTCAGTTGACAAAATGCCAACTTTCAAAATGTCACCCGATAAAATAGAAAATTTAAAAATGTCATGTGACAAAACGTCAAATTTAAAATGTTTATTTAAAAACTATTTCTCCATTAATAAAATATATCTATTATTAATTTATAATAAAAAATAATTATTAATAAAAATTTAAACACCATTAATTAATTTTGTTATTTTTTACAATATATCACAAATTAGTCTAACATTTAATTTCTATTCAAGATTTAAATTAATTTCACTAATATTGGATAATATTTTCACTACCTAAAACATTGTTTATTATAATTTAAATATGGTTCATATCCCCTTTGATCCGCGAACTATCGGATACGATGACCACCATACAACTATTCGTCAAATAGGAGAAGGAACTGGTGAAAATTATTACTATTTTCGTGGACTTAATCCCTATCAACGTGGATACGGGAGACAAGCAGGTGGCGGAGTCGGAGATGTACTTAGAAATTTTTGGCGTTTCCTTTTGCCATATGCAAAACGCGCGGGCACAGCAGTAGCAAAAGAAGCATTGGATACTGGAGGAAGAATTTTGGAAAGTGTCGGGAATCCAGAATATGGCAATGATGAATTTAAACCAAATTTTAAGCAAGCAGTAATAAATGAGGGAAAACGTGGATTGGACAGATTACTTGAGAAAGGTGGAATGTCAAAGCAGTTTGGAACCGGAATGAAAGCGAGGGATAGTATAAAAGGACGCAAAAGAAATCGTAAACCTCATTCAACATTTTCAAAGGAAAAAAGTCATCAAATCATTATTGGTAAACATCCCTCTCTTACACCGAAAAAGAAACGTCAAAAAATAGATACATTCGGTCTTTATTAAATAAAAATGTCTACTCATCAGAAAATTGATCGCGATTCTGGCAACGCAATAACAAATGCTTTATCATTTTTCGAAACTCCCCATACGAATGTTAGTATTAGCAACTCCTCATTTATCGAATTACTCACACTTAACCCTGTAAATATCACCCCTTTTCATTTTAAAATTCATGCGACTACGAATTATATTGATTTGGCCAAAACTTATGTTTTTACTGAACTTAGAATCAAAAAAGAAGATAAAGATGGGAAACTTGTTGATATAGGAAAGGATGATAATGTGGCGACCGTGCAGCTTATAGGCCACACAATTTGGAAAAATTGTCGCATGCATATTAATGGGACACAGGTTTTTGAAGGGAATTCCCTCATGGCCTACAAAAGTATTTTTGACTACGAACTAACCTACCCACAAAGTGTAAAGAACTCTTATCTTTCTGTAGCGGGATATTATGATGATGGGGCTACACAAACATATCCAGGAGTTGATGCAAATGGATATGGAGTCAAATCAAGGAAAAAATTATTCTTAGATGAAGATGGAAACCCGCGCAGTGCACAATTTATGGCCAAATTAGACGTTGATATTTGTAATCAACCAAGATATTTAGTGAATCAATGCGAAGTTGATATTGAATTACTCCCAAACGAATCAAGTTTCTTACTCAGTGCTCCCTGGGACACTGCACCAAAATACCATTTAGAAATTTTGGCTTGCAAGCTATATGTAAAGAAGATTGAGCTAATGGACAGTTTAGCATTCGATATTGCAAAAAAACTTGAAATAAAACCTGCACGATATCCATTAAGGAAAACATCTTTAAAATCCCTATTCATCAGTGAAAACCGAACAGAATTTAATGCTAATCTATGGATGGATCAGGTGCCACGAAGAATTATACTGGGAATGGTTGGTAATAAAGATTTCGTAGGACGGCAAAAGACAACACCATTTTATTTTCAACATTTTAATTTGAGAGATATCTCTATAACTGCTGGTGGAGTTACTTATCCATCAGCTCCTTATTCCCTTGATTTTCCAAAAGGAAACTACGCTAGAATTTATCATGACATGCAAGAAGCAATAGGATACGCGGGATCGTTAGAAAGTAACGGTATATCTATGTTTCGGTATGCTTATGCAGGATATTGCTTTTTCGTATTTAATCTCACAAATAGCCAAGATAATGGACCGGAGATGTTTGATTTGATAAAAAATGGTACAACTAGTATAAGAATGACATTTAATGAGGCGGTTCCAAGTGGTGGGATTGTACTAGTGGCTATGGGTGAAATTGATTCTCTGCTCATGTTAGATAGAAACAGAACGATTTCCACAGATATTTCAGTATAAATACCCTGATTTTTCCTCAAATTTTTATTTCCCATTTCATTTAAAAATGTTCCATATTACTATTAAAATTGAATTTAGCATTGTTTTAATTATTTTATTTTTCTTTTTGTATAAATTATCATTACAGTATACAATGACTAATGAAAATGATAATCTAGAATATAGAGAAAAATTACGAGAATATATAGGTTATTACGCCAATACAATACCCCCAACAATCGAAATTAATAATAATAATAATACAACAAAATTCTCAATTTTACCTGAAAGATTTAAAAATAATATCAGTCTAGCTTCTACTACCTTTAACCCAGATAAAAATATTAAAATTTTGGATTTATGGTCAATGGAACATGTGAATAATGTACAAATTCCTGCCCTTTGCAAGGATTTTCCTTCATCAGAAACATCAATACATCAGGCTATTTACTGCATTTCATTGATTGTACTCTGGCTTATATTATTAGCTACAGCTATAGCCTATCAACTTAGAAAATTTCAAAAGATTAAAACCATCAACAAAGACACTGAACTTGGAGAGATACAAAGAGAGGTATAAACATTTTCTTCCTTTGCAGAAATGGACACCCTACAAATAGAGAAAATTTTATCACAAAATAGAATTACAAGAAGACATTTTATTGGATGCTTTGCCGCAGATAAAATCCCACAAGATTTTCAAAAATATCCTTGCTCAATGGTCGTCAACTTTGAAAAATCTTCTCAGAAAGGATCACATTGGATTGCATTTTTCATAATAAACCCCGAGAATATATTAATCTTTGATTCATTATTACTCCCCAACCCACCAATTTCAATTAAAAATTTTATTTCCAAATTTCCAAATCGTGTAATTAATAATGTACCCCTTCAGAGTCCTCTTTATCCCACTTGTGGTCAACATTGTATCACTTTTATTTATTTTATTTCGTCTGGATACTCTTATAAAAAATTTCTAACTTTATTGTTAAATAATTCAAATCCAGATGAATTCGCTTTTTCTTTTATTATTAAAATGATAAAAAATATATAAAGTATTACAATTTTCAAAAATAATTTTCATTTAATTAAAATCTTAACATTCTGTTAAACATTAGTGTAATAATTACAGTTCCGTGATCAAACTTTACTAGATTTCCGTTCATCCATCTTAGTTCAATCTCAATTTCATTAATCTCTCTGGGTAACACTGGTATGAACATTGGTTGATCATATACTCGTTCAACAACACCTCCAGACCTATTGTCAACAGCCACAATTCTTAGTAAAGAACTGACAGAATTTCCCATTATTACATTACTCGTTAATCCTTTTGAATAAACAGCAAAGCTTGTAAATCCTCCTTTGAGGTCAATGCCATATTTTCCAATTTGACCGTTGACCAAACGACCCATGGGGAAGCCGAGAACATAACATAGTTGTGAAGATATAATTATATTGCTAATCTCAGGATCATTAAAAATTACTCTAAAGCGATCAATACTGTCCAAATATTCAAATTCAATGTCCGAATATAAATCTTTTGCCTGAGATTCCTTTTCTTCAATCAAAGTAACTGTCTTCTCATTTATCAGATCATCGTTTCCTTGCTCATCCTTTTGCTCCTCAAATATCTCTTTTGTTGGTATAATTTCTTCTGAGGAATACAAATCTAAAACAGGACTTCCACTGCTTTTCTCCTCCTCATTTTCCTCTTCGTAATCTTCCTCCTTAGTTAATGTATCTTCCTCTTCTTCTATTGGTTGCTCAAGTGATATAGGATCTCCATGTTTGTCTATTCTTCTGGCATGTTTTAATTTCTCCTTGCTTTCTTTCAGTTCTTTATCTTTTCTTTCATTTTCCTCTGACTCTCTGGTCTTGTCCTGCTCATACCCATGTCTGTCCTTGACAACTTCAACCATTTCATCTGTAATTACTGGAGCAGGAATTGGCACTGGTTTGCCTTGATCATCTGTCTTTAGGGCATCTTCCAAATATTCTGGGTGTGTTTTCTCTTCAATTTTTTGCATCTCCTTAATTTCATTTTTAGTTGCTGGAATTGGCAGCTCAAAATTTTTCCATTTCTTGTATGCCTCTTGATGTATTGCTGTAAATCTATTTCTTCTGTATGAAGCCAGTTTATTTAAGTTGTCAATCTCTTTACTTAATTCATATTCGCTCAATCAATATAGACAAAATTTAAACATTTTACAGCGTTTATATTAGTTTTCAAATCAAAAAGTGAAAGCTTTTTATTTTTTTAATAAAAAATATATATAATAATATAACAACTTAAATGAAATATATGCTGATTAACAAAACAATATTCCATAAAAAATATTAATAAATAATAATTTATTAATGATCAAATAATTTAAAATATATGACTTAATTAAATAAAAAATAAAATTCCGACACAAAATTGTTGCCACGACCTGGAAAAGAACAATAATAATCAAATTATCTTTAAAAATTTAGTTAATAAGCTTTAAAAATTTACTTAAAAATAAAATCTAATCAATTAGTTTCAATAGTTTTTTGAAACAAAAAAATGTTTAATGTAATATTTTATTACAATTTTAAAATATTTACGATATAGAATGACATGAAAGTTTTTAGATTTACGTTATGACGGGCAGGGATAATATATAATAGATAATATATTTTATTAGTATTGATTATATTTCGGACGACATGTAGCAGAACAGAGCCAATACCAAATAGGGAGTTTCGCAAGAGCTGGGTTAGGCCAAAGAGGTTCCGCCAAACTTTTGCTTGGGTTAGGCCAAAGAGATTTAGGCCAAAGGATTCCGTCAAAGTAATTGGTTAGGCCAAGAGATTCCAACACACTTGGCCGAGGGATTTGACCACCAAATAAAAGCCCAACAAATTAAAGCCAAACAAATAATAATAAAGTTTATTTCACACAAATAAATAGTCCAACAAATAGATTAATGATAAGGCCACAAGAACCAGAGCTATAAAACCAGCAGAAGCAAGCCAAACAGAAAGAGCGTGAGAAGCCGAGCTCCTGGGGGTTTGGAGGGGGAGATTATATAGGCCAGAAAAATAGGCGGGTAGACAAAGTTAAAGGTAAACAACATTCCAAAAGTGGGCAAAAAATATAAGTTAATGAATGGCGGCTGGTACATAAAAAGGGAATTAGACAGATGCGCTTAGTTTAATAATAGAAAGAATTTTAAATACAATAGAAAGGAAAAAACTAAGTTTTGATTTTAGACAAAAGCGGGGCAAATTCAATAGAAAGAATTTTAGCTAAGTTACAAAAATAGACTTTAAACTATTTACGATTTATCACTGGTCGCTGTCCGCGACACGACAAAAATTCATAACAAATAAAAACTCCCGTGTCATTTGGAGCCGAGTTCTTCTCCAGATATTTCGGAAGACGAGGATCGTCTTTATTCCTGGTCAGAGGAGGAGAAGAAATTGCAAAACAAACACACGGAATGGACTATAAAAATTACAATGGAAAAATTAAATAAATAAAGATGATTGAAAGAAGATTTAAGAAAATATTATAAATGCGATAAAATTGAAAAATATTTTTGTAATTTATTTTGTTCAAACCTTGATCAAGTGAACTTAGTTTAGAGAATGCATTGCTCCTTAAATGATAGGCTCAAATATATTAATTTTTATTTTTGCCAACTCTTTTAGAGAATGAAGATTTTCTTAAGCCAAGTGTGTTGGAATCCCCCCCCTCGGCCAAGTGTGTTGGAATCTCTTGGCCTAACCAATTACTTTGACGGAATCCTTTGGCCTAAATCTCTTTGGCCTAACCCAAGCAAAAGTTTGGCGGAACCTCTTTGGCCTAACCCAGCTCTTGCGAAACTCCCTATTTGGTATTGGCTCTGTTCTGCTACATGTCGTCCGAAATATAATCAATACTAATAAAATATATTATCTATTATATATTATCCCTGCCCGTCATAACGTAAATCTAAAAACTTTCATGTCATTCTATATCGTAAATATTTTAAAATTGTAATAAAATATTACATTAAACATTTTTTTGTTTCAAAAAACTATTGAAACTAATTGATTAGATTTTATTTTTAAGTAAATTTTTAAAGCTTATTAACTAAATTTTTAAAGATAATTTGATTATTATTGTTCTTTTCCAGGTCGTGGCAACAATTTTGTGTCGGAATTTTATTTTTTATTTAATTAAGTCATATATTTTAAATTATTTGATCATTAATAAATTATTATTTATTAATATTTTTTATGGAATATTGTTTTGTTAATCAGCATATATTTCATTTAAATTACGTAATATTATTTATTCAAATGAAAATTTTAAAAATTAATGATTTCGATTGCGTATCTAAGTTCATATACACTAATAATAATATATTTTATACAAGTTTGTGACGCTCGACATGTTATACCATTCATTGTTATACATATAATAACATTATTTTCTTATCATTAATAAAAACAATTTTAACTATTTAATTATTTTTCATATGTATTTTTAATTTTTCATATAAAACTTCGTTAACTGACAATTTCCATTCGAAATTCTTGGAAAACTTTGAATCCATTCGAAAAACTTTGAATAGACAAATAATAAAAAATACTTATCTAAACCATAAATATGCTTACAAGTAGCACCAATATATTTGTTACGATAATTAATTATCATTATTTCTTATTATATTAGTAGAAGGTTTTCGATTTTTTCTCATCTTTTTCATTCTGTATTATTGATAATTATTATTTATTATAAAGCAATCGTAAAACAAGTTTTGATTATAATATGAGAACATAAAAACTTATTTAGCAAATTTAATGACAAAATTATATATTTATTTATTCATTACTATTTTAATACTTTTCAAAATATACAACATGCAAATTATATTTCTCGATTTTTGTTGAAAAAAGGATTGCTTATTTTCTAAAAAATCCTTTATTGCTTGGTACTTTTAATTGCACAGAAGTCCCTTTTTGGTAATCTCACGTCAAAAAATTGAAAAGATGTTTTAAAAAATTCAAAGGCATGAAAATTTAAGATTTGCTTAGTATTAATAAATAATTTTTGCCATCGTTTTTGGAAATTTTTAATTTAGAATAACTTTAAAATTTTATATAAAAAAAGAAGTATACAAAATATTTTGAAATGGGTTTGGTCCAATAAATATATTTTTAATCTAACGAGTATAAATTAGAAAATAATTATTAATAAGTATATTTAATTTAGTCAAGTATTCTTATAATAAATTCTATTAAGATTGGTAAAATATTGTACTTCTTAATAATTTTAAATACTATTTAATAATTATCCAGAACAATATCATTATTATCAATCGTTGTCTCTAAATACCGTTAAAAGAGCTTTACCGTAGTAGATTAGTTTAAACTTATTTAAATTTCATTAACAAATATTTATTAAATTGATTCTTTAAAAATAATTGATGTGTAATGAAAGGAACATTGACAAATTTTTATTGAGAAAACTTGGGTGTTAATGTGACTTTATATTTTAATTAAAATTGTATGTATCTATATCAATACAGTTCCAGTAAATTTTTAAGTTTTATTTAAATGTTAAATCTCCTCTACTAAACTGATAGGCAGTAATTTGGGAGCGATTCTCTTTTTGATTTAAATACTGAATATATAAATTAAATATGATCTATTTATCAAAAATATCGACAAAATTTGATAAATGTTTAGGTTATGTACGCGAGGTCTTACAGTTATTTAGATGGTGGACATCTAATTACAACAGATGACCTATTAGTTGTTTTGTTTATTTTATGTTTTCTTGATATTAATTAAAAGTTGATTTACAAATCTGAAACTAAAAAATTTACAATTAGACATAATATGGTTAAAATATAATTTTTATTAAAAAATCACTTTTTAATGATAAGGCCCGTTTTTCTGTTTACATTACTTTTTAGGCCCAGATTCCTTTCTCCTTATTCTTTTTGGCATTAACATTAAAAAATATAACATTAAAAAATATTAACATTAAAAAGCATTAACATTAAAAAATACATTATCATTAAAAAATGTAAATAGATCGGAATGTGGCCCTAAAATTGTAAATATAAAGAAATTGGGCCAAAAAGAATAAGGAGAAAGGAATCTGGGCCTAAAAAGTAATGTAAACAGAAAAACGGGCCTTATCATTAAAAAGTGATTTTTTAATAAAAATTATATTTTAACCACAAAATACAAAAAGAAAATTGATTTCGCGACAAAGTTTTAAATTAAATTATTGAAAAAATAAATTTTTTAATTTGTATTTTTTGAGGATGTTTATTTACTTAATAATAATTTTTTATTTTTTATGTTATCATTTTTTTAATCAGATAGTGGTTTTCGTAAAATTTTATTTTTCCATTTATATTTCGTTAGTGCATGGCAAACACGAGTCACATGTGTTAAATTTGGGTAGAAAACATTTAGAGCACGAGCTGCTTTGCACATTTAGGCCGCGGCATTTGTTAAAAGTAGTAGTACTTTCTCATCACTTATTCCAATCTGCCCTATATTAATATAAATATCTTAGTAAATTACCATTTACTTGGTTAAAAATCTTTCTCTGAAAGTTATTTAAAAAATATTTATTAAAAAATTTTTTTTAATATTAAAGGAAAAGAATTGGTTGTATTAAACAAATTGTGTTTAAATATTTATTTTTTTAAAAAGGATTGTTTTTTTAAATAATATTAAGGGAAAAATTAATTCCAAAAAATTAATTCCAAAAAAATTAATTCCAAAATAAATAACTTCCAAAAAAATTCACTTGTATTCAAAATTCACTTTCACCTTCTGTTTCTTCTTCTTTAACATTTTTAAATAAATATGAACATTTTGTGATATCAAATTGAGTTATTTTTGTCTGATCTCAAATATCATTGATAATTTGAAATGAAAATTTTTAATTTATTAAAATATTTAATAAAATTTTTAATTAAATAAATTTTTTATGTTGATTTATATGAAATATTTTAAATTTATTTTTCAATAATTACCTAAAAGAATGAAAGTCATCTATGTATATTATAAATTCATATTTTATTAGTCATTTCCTTTGTAATAAAATACCGATTTAGTATTTAAATTAAGAATTTAAATATATAATTTAATTTATGTTAAAATTCTTATACTATATAATTAAATTTTGTATGTTCAACTATAATATTTTTAATTATTTAATTTTATGATTTTTTTCTTTTAAATATAAAAAATTTTTCTTCTTTCTACTTGTTTATTTATTTTATAAATATGTATATTAGTAAAATTTGGTGTCATTTAAATTCTTCCTTTTGCATTAGACGGTCCCTAACTTCATTCGAACATACGGCTGTTAAGTATAAGCTTAGACTGCTTATTAACAATTAAAGATGAATAAATATTAAAAATACCGTATTTATTCCAATAAAATGGCCCCTCCATTAGAATGGCCCCTCCAATAGAATGGCCCCTTTTTGGGGGTAATGAAAAATAGAATGGCCACCTCCATTAGAATGGCCCTCCAATAGAATGGCCCTCTTAACTACTAAGTATATGCCTGAATACATTTCTTTATTTTCTTACTATGTATTAAATATTAGTCTTTAGTAAGGATAATCATAATATTTTCGAGCAAATCTGGAGTCATAAAAGGGAGATTAATGGGGATTTGAGAGGATTAGGAGGGATATCAAGAAATTACAACGATTTAATGAAGACGCAAGGGATTAAGAGAATTAATAGATATTTATGAATTTGACGATATAAGGAAGTTAACTATAAGGTTGTCGGATCCGGTACGGATATCGGATCCGGATATCGGATCCAACTATCCGACAACCTCAGTTGGATACATTCATTTTATCAGGGGACTTGCAGGGACATAGATTTTGATGAATAATGATAAATTGAGTGAGATTTGGAATAAAATTCTGGAAATTTCAGGATCCCTTAAATTTTCGAATTTTTGAAAGTTCAGTGTTTTAGTACTCTTTAATCTTTTTAAAAATTTTAGTCTAAATTTTTAAAATTTTTAAAAATTTAGAATTTTCAGTACTCATTAATCCTTCGATATCCTCCAAATTCACCAATCCCCTTCAAATCTCTCCCGTTTTCAATAAATTAGTCCAAATTCTAAGATTCCAATAAATTTTAAGAGCAAATTGTACTGTGTGGCACCGAATTAAATCAAAAGTTGCCTTTTTACCAGCCGGCAAACTTAAGTTTATAGTCATACGAATAGGAAAATTCACTAACCAAAGTCGAAAATAAAGAATTTTACAATAAAGATCGATTGAATTTCGAAGTCAAAAAATATTCGATTGGACTATGAGATCAGCCAATCTCAGATTCTAACCTATGAAAAATAGAATGGCCACCTCCATTAGAATGGCCCCTCCAATTGAATGGCCCCTTTTTGGGGGTATCGAAAAATAGTGGCGGCCATTCTATTAGAATAAATACGGTATTTATTTAAATTAAATTTACGATAAATAGTTGAATGAACGATTGGACGTTCTGAAAAAATAAAGGGATAATTGAATGACCGGATGTGTTTGTTGGACATTAGGGCTTGGCTTTTATATTGTTCCTAAGGGGAGGATATTAGTGAAATGCACTTGAATAGTGAGAGAACGAAGAGAAAATGTTACAATAATAGGTTCAAAGAGCGGGAAGAGAGATTGTATGGGAAAAACATATTGCAAGGATTTGTGTCCTTGACAAGAGGAAAAATATAAATATAATAAAATGAATTTTAAATACCTAATTAAATAATTTGTATTTTATACGACAACGGCTTTCATAAATTTCACGATAAAAAAGCCAGTCTGATCAAAATCTTTAAGTATTAAATGTTTATTTTCATGGGGTAATAAAAATTATAATTTTTAACAATAAAAATAAAAATTATTTATATTAATTTATAAATTTAAATAAAACAAGATAAAAAGTTTAAATTAATAATTCAAATAATTATTAGGGTGTAACATAAATAAATAGCCCCCCTTAAACCATGTAGGTTTGAGAATTTATATCTCAATGTTCAGTTCTCCAATCTATTTGATTTTTTTGTCATATATTTCCAATGATGCCTTCTTCATTTTCTGAAATTTTTGAAATTTTGTCTTTACTTAAAATTTTTTTATGAATTTTTAAAGATCAAGGCAAAATCATGAAATTAGTGTCGATCTCAAATATGAGATTGAACTTGGACATTCGGAAAAGGAATCATGGCGCGAAATATGCAAAGCGAAGTATGGGGATGTTATCTCATATTCCACAGAAAAAAGTTAGCTCTCCAAATAAAAGAAAAGTAGAGAGGAGCTGAAAGACAAAGAACGTCTTGAATGCCAACCAACGCTAGATGAAAATGCCGTTCTCCCCCGAATCAAAGCCAAAATTCGAAGTCTGAAAACATTTAGTTAATTTTAATAAATATTTATTTAACTTTGCTCAAGGGGGGCTAATTATTTATGTTACACCCTAATATTATAATAAAATATAGTATAAATTTATTCGATAAAAATTATTTTTTAAATAATCCCAAAAAAACTAAATTTTATGCCAAAAGTTGGTTGGTAAACAAAGAGTTCATATCTATTATTTGTATGTTATGCTTTCTTTATTTGATGTGTTTTGTTAAGAATTAACGCAAATATAAAAGTAAGATTAAAACTAATTATTTTAATAATAAATATTATTGTAAAGAATAACTATTTATGTATTTAAATAAATTTATAAAATAATTTTAGATCTGTTAAAATGAGAATTTTAAATAATATACATAGGCTTGAGTCTTATAGGTTTAATAATATAGCCTCAAGTCTTTATTAAAATTTTTAAAAAGATTTAATTTATAATCTTCAAGAATTTATTAATCTTTCATAACCTCTGATGAGCCATTCATTTATATCATTTTAGGAACAAATGGGGAAAATCAAGAGAATCTTCTTCTCCAATCATTTTAAATAAAACATTTTTAATAAAAAACTTTTTATTGCTTTAATATTTATTTTTGATTAAAAATTATTTATTTGGAAATTTTTAACCTTTGGATATATTAGATTTAATTCTTATACCTTTTCTAATATTTGTTGAATTATATTATTTGGAGAACCTGCTAAAATTTGTTACTAATTTAGATAAAAATTGTGGTATTTAAATTAAATCTCATTAATCATATGATTATAACCTTTCAAATATTTAAGATAATGTTAAGCATAAACGTACTGATATATTCTATTTCTTGGTAAAATCAGCAGATATATAAATTTAATTAATGAATTAAATAAATAAGTGATTTAACAATAATTAGTGATTAAAATAATAATGAACAATAAGATTAAAAATGTTTAGAACAAAAGCAATTGTATAGACATTTATTTCAAAAATTTGAAATAAAAACTGTTTAATTAAGTTTATATTATCATATTATTTTTCTAAAATGATATTCTAAAAATATAATATATGTAAATTTAAATAACTAAACTAAATAAGTAATAAATGATCCATTTTACCAGTAAGATTGGTATGAACAATATTTGTGAATATGGAAGTGTAATTAAGAAAACTAAATATAATAATATATATTTACCTAATAACTCGACATGGGGAGTGTCGCAAACGCGAAAGATTCAAATTATTTCATCATATAATTTTTAGAACGCATCATAATTCAAATTTAACTAAAAAAGCTCGTTAAATTATTTAACTTATTACAGATTAACAATCATGCACTAAATTGCCTTTCTATTAATAATAACATTAAAAATTTACATTTATACAATACATATTATAAATTTCTGAAAATTTCTGAAAAATAATTTCTAAAGAAGTTTAAAAAGTATCAACTATTAATAAATTTCTAAATAAAACAGAGTAAAATGTTTCTCATATTCAAGATAGAATGGAAAGTGTCTAGTTATATGAAACTGATATGGAAGAAGAGGTACAGCAACCGAACGATATTCCACCACCCGAAGATAATAGGGCGAGTTAATATAAATTTAATAAGAGAATATAAATTTATTTTTTAAATATAATTATAAAAAAGAAAATCGCGTGAAATAATTCATTTATAGAATGTAATTATTACTTATTATTATTAATTAAATGGAACAAAGAATATAATGCTAGAAGCAGTATTCTCAATGTGAATAATTAACAATATGAGCATAAAATATATAATTTTAGTAATAACAAATGTATCGTCAAATATCACATGAATAAGAACATTATCTAAATAATTACAACCTAATATGGATTATAATTGGAATAATTAAAACATACGTATTAGAATCAAAAGAAATTGATGAAATAATCATGAATATCCAGATTAACATAAAAACCAGATTTATAAAAGAAATTGAATAATTAGAATATAAATTTTTATCGTAGAATTTTTATTGAAGATAATTATTATATAAACAGCAAGTATCATGGTCTAATAAATCAGAATCACGCTTTTGGTTGGTTGTTTATATAAGGATGTAAAGTCGGATGTAAAGTCTCTGGAAAAACTTTGTGCGACTGGAACCAAAGTGCCAGAAGAAATTTAACAATTATGTTTTAAAGCGTTTATCTATGAATAAATTCTTTATTTAAATAAACTACATATTCCTCCTAGTATATATTAGAAAAAATAGAAGAACTGAAAAAATAGAAAAACTGAAACTTACGCATTACTACTTAAATTTATATGAGTTATTTAGGTACTATCGCATTATACCGCCACATGTCCGCAAATGCTTGTCCGCAAGTTTTTCCTTTTCTTCTCTTCTCATAAGGATTAAAGAAAGCGGTAAATGAATAATAATGGTCAGGGATTAATTTTATTTAAATAACGCAATGAATTTGAGAAAGGCGTCATATTTATTTTTTTCTCAGAATAAATAGAAAGACCCACACCCACTTGGACCGAGCTATCTTAAGACCTAGTTATGGGCGGGCCGACTTTTGGTAAGATCAGGTTTTGTTAGACCGATTATCTACTATTTTTATAAATTAACATTTTATGGGTGAGCGATGGTCGCTCTGCCTAAACTTGTCGATACAAAACTTCGTCGGACAAAACTCGATCTTACCATTTACACATTTTTTGTATGTTGGTACACACAATGAAACAGAACGAAATTAGGTAATTAAGAAAATTGCCTTTCTCACAATTGCTTTTCTTCTTTCTCAAATGCCTTTCTCAAATTCACTGCGTTATTTAAATAAAATTGATCCCTGACCATTATTATTCATTTACCGTTTCCTTTAATCTTTAAAGAAGTAAAGGAAAAACTTGCGGAAAAACATTTGCGGACATGTGGCGGTATAATGCGATAGTACCGTTATTTAAATAATGTTATGAAATAAATATAAAATAAATATACCTATAATTTTAATTTTCTACAATAATATTTCTAAGTCTTAGTTTGCTTAGAAATTTATTCCCAAAAAACCGATGAGCATGAGACACAGTTAGTAAAGTTTTCTGATGGAGAATAGTAGGAAAATCAAAATTGCCTCGTATACCATCGATATCGTTGTGGAAAATTTAATAATAAATCCTGATTATTCTAATCATAATAACAGTTGTCCAACAAAAGGTCTTAACTATGACAGAACGTGAGATATTCTTTAAATATAATCACATAACTAATTAAGAATTAAGTAATTATCACATCAAAGCTTATAAAAAGAAACATTTACAAAATAATAAATCTATTGATGACTCGTGAGATTTTGATGCAATTATGTACAGGGTGACAAGAAAGTAATGGGACACTTTATTTTTGCCATAACTTTAATCAAATTGAAGATAATGAGATCAAATAAAGATGAAATTATAGAGAACTAAATGGAGAATAAAATATAAAAATCTTTTAGAATTTTCCCTATTCTACTTTGAGATACGGTTAAAGGAATGTGAGAAAAATTATTGCTCCAGGTCGCAACTGTTTTTGAGACATTTTGCCTATAACATTAGAATAGATTGCAGGACGTACACAAAAATTTTTTGGTATCTAGAGCAGACCTTTATCTATATAAATTATAAAGCAAAAAATTTTTTGGATTAACGCTTAAAGAGATATTCGATTGCGCGTAACCCTCCCAAAATGAGAAAATCGCATTCCCCCCAAAACTGATTTACATATACTCAGAGCCATCCATGTAGGAGTTGGAGTTTTCATCTTTCAGATTTGTCCGGTTCGCTAATGATCTTAATTAAATTCTGTTGAGATCATCCCGTTTGGACTTCTCCTTTCAGAGATACAGAAATCAAAATTTCGGGGGGAAAATTTTGATATGGTGTACCTAAAATTACATAACTTTCTTAATCCTTAACAAAAAAATCTTTAATTCTACGATATGATAGAGAAATAAATGAGCTACAAAATAAACTTGGAATTATCTAATTATATTATGAACAAAAAAAGTTATAAAGGATAGAAAAGTGTCCCATTACTTTCTTGTCACCCTGTAAATGTTATAGAAAACTATAGAAAATAAAAAATTCATTAATTGCTATTGCTTTTAGCAATCAAATAATTGCTAAAAGTTGAAATTAAAAATTTTTATATGAGAATATTATAATGAGACATGAATCGAAAATTACAAATGACTCGAAAACTGGAATGAGTATATTTAATAATAATCACTATGTAAGTCAAATCCTAAGAGCGTTATGTCAAATTTAACAAATCACTGAGAAAAATGACAATTCAAAATTATTGAATAAATTAAGCATTTTAATATTGTTAATTCACAACATAAATGCAAAAAGAAACAACAACACCCGAATTGGCAAAATCAAAGAGCGCAGATGTACTTTTGGTGTCAGCAGGTCATTACTATTTATGTTTATAAGAATCGTATTATTAAATGTATTTTTTATCATAAAAATATTTCAGATTATATATAAAAATACATTGATTATAAGAGGAAAAAGTCTAACAAATTATGTTTTTCTATTGAAAAATTAGTAATTTAGATTTAACTTTAAAATGATTATTTTCTTTTATACTTATCACAAAATTATATTGCAGTAATTTAAATAAGCGAATAAAATTTAATTTATTAAATATTAGATTACTGAAACATCTACATATTGAAATTAGTATCTAATTATTCTGGCAAATGTGGGGTTCAAATTTGAAACGAGCAAATTATGTAAAAAAACTTTTAGAATAGCTTTCAAAAACAATAAAAATTAATAATAATTGATTAATAATCAAGTCCAAATATCACGGTAAATTGAATGTTATTTTTTAATCGTTTTGTTAACTGTAATTGATTCAATCATATAGAAGAAGATTTTTAAATTTTTAAAATAAAAGGTTTAAATTTTTTATACACAGAATAAACATTTAAAATAGTATTAATACATATTTTAAAATTCTGGACAAAGTATCAAAAAATTAAAAAAATATGTAAAAAATATAACGCTGCAGTTAAAAAAATAATGTTGAAGAAGAAAAGGAGATTAATTATAAAGTAGATATAGTGCATTTAAAATTTTTATCATTATTTCTTTTTTGCGCATTGATCAACTTTCGTCTAATATAATTTGTTTTACACCATATAACAACAAATTATAATTAATGATAGCAAATTAAAGTTGGTTTTGATAATTTTATATTCTATTAATTTGATTAAACCTCATTTAGTCGAGGTTACATTTGAGATTCTTGATAAAAATTGAATTAATTTCTTTTAACCTTTTTTTTGTCAACATTTATCTTATATTTAATAATATTAAATATGTACAACATTTTGGCTAAAGGAATTACCAACCAAGCGAAGTTCCGCTAGTTTTCAATAAGAAATTAAATTCCTAATTATAAATTTTTTTTAATTTTTTTCATAAAAGTACAATTAGAGTTTAACTAAACCTATTGTTCCATCACATATTTCGTGTTTATTTTCATAAAAATTGCGTAAATTGTTTGTAAGCAAAAAAGGTATTAAATAAATCATGATTTAGCTATATCTAATTAAACATATTTATTGAAGGTATTATATGTATAATGAAGTTAACAATTAATTAAAATAAAAAATAAAGTTAATAAATGAGTAAAATAAATAATTAAAAAATATGAATTTAACGTTCTATATTTCAATTTGATTTGTTATATTTACAATTTTAATAAAAATATAAATAGATTATTCATTAATATTATATGTATTCTTGGCGTTTCGTAAAGATATTTTTATTTATTCAAATTTTTCACTATTTAAGTAAACATTTCATTAACTATATTTAAAAATTAAATAATCAAGCTTTTCTATTTAATAATAAATTTTTAAATGAGACCAAAATTTATAATATTATAAAACATGAAAAATTCATAACACTCGCATAAAAACTTCAAAAGAGTTGAGAATTAGTTTAACTTTATGCTCTTTGAGAGATAGAAAAATATTTGCTGCTATAAATAATTTAAATAAATAATTTAAAAGGAATATAAATAAAAATTAATAAAGAATTAATATGCAAACAAATTTTCGAAAAAAAATACCGTATTTCCTCTAATAGAACGACAGCCTCTATTTGAACGACACCCCCTATTAGAACGACAGTCTAGAGGGAGGTTGAGAAATAGAACGACAGCCTCTATTTGAACGACACCCTGTAATAGAACGACAGTCTAGAGGGAGGTTGAAAAATAAAACGACATGTCGGTCCATTAGAGGAAATACGGTATAAGCAAAAAACGATTTTGAAGTTGGGTTGGGGAAAGTATATAGACATTTAAATAAAGGCATTAAAAACTTAAACTTTTTATATCATAAGCAGAATATTAATATTACTCTTCAGATTGAAATTTAAAAAAGTTTAAACTTTCATAAATTCTAAATTTATAATGATTTGAAAGCAAATTAGGAAATAATATTGAAATAAAGATCTGAATCTTAGATCCTGGGTAGTATTCAATGCACTCTTGCGCATTCTCAGAAATGAAGATTTTAATTGAAAATGTACATTTTTAACTTGTGTTTTGCGCTCATCCACGCTGGCATTATGAAATAAATAATATTATAATATCTATATTTACATCAAAATTATGATTGCCAGTTTAGTTTACATATTAAACTTTAAATAAGTTACATTATAGCTTAATGAAACTATATTATGTATTGATTAAATGTGTAAAATTGGCATTTAATGTTTACGATAAAATAGAAATAGTTAGTTCCATATTACATGGTATTTTTATATAATATTATTAGGGTAAGTTCACATTCCATTCGACCATGGAATGTGACACTATTTCAACAATTGGTATTGCTAATACTGAATCCTCAGCACCACCAACAACAGAAACTACTCGACTCATCCACGTGTTCAACCGCCGTTACCACCTGCTGCTGCTCATGAAACAACTGATGACGAATCTGCTGGCGTGGGCATTCCGCTGCCTGATGGTCCGCCTCCTTTGGCTGCTCTCAAACTACCACAACGCTATGACATTGCCTCATAAGTCTTTATAATATTATATTAGACAAATTAGCAAAAGAAAAAATAATAATTATAAAACAGCTCAAGAAATAAAATACGTGTCATATAAATACTTTGTATATTTTAAGTTCTCAATTGTGTGATCTTTAGATCCCACGAGGATGAGGATAATTATTTGAGCATTTACAATATATTATTTTAAAAATCCTTTTTCTAGTAAATTCAATTTATTCAGACTAAAAACTTCTGCACGCTTCATCAACAGAAAATAAATTAATTATCTATAGATAAATTTTTGAATTGGAACACATGGATGCCTCTTATGAGTTAAAAAAACAATATTTTTTAATTAATTTTAAACAAAAAACATAGTTAAATCTTTTATTTAAAAAAATTTATTTTTAAAGCCAAAATTTTAAATCTAACTCATTGAAATTTCAGGCACTTCAATTCAAATATCAATGCCTTCGCGATTTACAACTCTTACTTTTTTGGTGTAAATTTTGGATTGTTTGGCTATTTTACTTATTGTAGAATGTAAGTCAAATAAAATATAATATAATAAAATACTTTTTTTTTAATATTTATCAAAATTTTTAAGGAAAAATAATTTTACGTTAAATTAAAAATAATTGAAGATTAAATAAAACGAATATATTAAATAAATTAAAGTATAATGGAAAATGAAATTATAATATTTATTTAATTTATTGAGTTTTGTGAGAGCTAATGTATGTAATAAATACATGCATAATTTTTGTATAACAAGCTTTTAGTGATATTGTTTAATAATTGAAAAATGAAAAATTTGTCCTGCAAAGATTCTCTTTATAATAATAAGAATTGCAAAATAATAATATAATATTTCATAATATCAGCCTATTAATGTATTAACTTTTGAGATAGTTTATTGGATCAAAATTAAAGTTATTTATAAATTTTGAAGAGTAGACAAGATATTAATATAAACATTACTTAATTACTTAATTATGCATATTTTAATAGTTGATTTTATTTAATAGCTGAATCATATTTTTAATAATGGATTTTATAGTTATATAATTGAATAATGAAGGATTTCTCCTGCAAAGATTCTCTTTAAAGAATTATAATTATTAAATAGAATTATAATATAAAATAATTATAATATTTTTAACAATTAAAAGCAAAAACAAGATCAGCAAATTCTAACGATCACAAACCATCAACATCCACAAAAATTAACACACATATCCCTTTATAGACCCACTCAATTCGATTAATTAATTACCCCATATTTTTCAGAAAATTATATAAATACTGTAGCATCAATCCTGTAGCATCAAAAAATATAATGTCCAATATAACATTCAAAGATCACATGTACATTCTTTAATATCGCCTAACTTGCAAAAATCAAATTATCCATTTCCATCTTCCTCATATTTATTGTACCTCTCAACAATTCAAATATAAGATATTTTAACAAAAGCTATTGACATTGGAGTGAGGATTAACAAAAATGGATCAAAGTACTTACACCTTGTAAAATCATTATTTGTACATCTTGGAGCATTATTACATGCTGCAGCGAATTTTTCAAAAAATATAATGCGTTGAATAAAAATAAAGATAAAAATGAAGATGAGAATATTTAAAATTTTTTGATAAGCAACAATAAATGAAAAAACTAAAAATCCGGTATACAAACCACAGCCTTTTAAAATCTCCTCCTACATTCATGCAGGCCTTTCTTTACATCTTACTCGTACCTGCCAATTTTGAGCATTTGGAGTCCAAGGAATAATGTTTCCTCCAAAGAAGGATTTCCTCCAATATTTCCTCCAAGGATCCTCTTAATCATTCCTTGCGCCGCATGCAATAATGTTGAGAATTTTAATGATCCTTAAGACAGATTTCTTCTATTTAATTCGCCGCAGGCGAAAATTTTAAAAATTTTGAAAACCATTAAGCCAGATTTCTTCCATTTTTCACCGACGGAGGCAAAAATTTCGTTAATTTTGTAAGGTCATAGGAGAGAATATTCAACTGTCAGAGCCGCAGGCAAATATTTTTCTTAAGTTTAGACTGCCATGAAGCCAGAACTCTTCAATTTTCTGCGCCGCTGGCGATGTTGCCTGTTATTAATGTAATAACAACAAAGTTGAGCTATCTTATCAAGTGGATTTTTTTAACTTTGTAATTTAAAACAATTCAAATAAATTTTAAATTAATAATTTAATAGATAAAAAACATAAACGAAAGTTAATTTAAATTCAGGATTGTTCATAGGCGATTGTATTATTTTTTTCTTATTTATTTTTTTATTACCTGATATAATTAAATACTGCGAGTAAAATCTTGAACTTCTTTTAAACAATATTTTTAAATATTATTATTTTATTATAAATGATTAATTAAATTATTAATTAAATTATCATATCGCTTAATTATAAAATGAATTCTTGGAATCAAATTTAATTTTCGATAAAGAAAATATTTTAAATATCTGAAATAATAATTTATCAAAATACATGATTATTTAACTAATTGATTATTTAAAATTAATAAAATTTCTATAAAAATGAGTTTATTTTTCATTAAAATAATAGATAATAGATTTTCCAAATTAAGTTAAACAATAGATTTTCCAATTTTTTTACCATGGAGATGTCTTAAAATATGTCAGACAGTGCAATTAAGAGTGTAAATTTAGAATATGGACGACATTCCGCGTCTAAACAATTGGACAATTTCAAAGAGAATTCAACTCTGCAATTAAATTCCAAAGAAGACCAAGACTCAAGTTTTGGGGGTTTACCCCGATCAAATAAAAATATGTACAAATTAAATAATTATTTGTTAAATAAGATATTTGAAGTAATTCAAATATATAAAAGTAATAAAATTTATATAAAAATGATTATATATTTTAAAATAAATTAGATAATTAATTGCTATAAATTGTTAACTTCAAACGTGACAAAATGTAAATTTTTTTAAAAAAGTTGACAAAACGATCCATTTATAGAAAACAGCTTTTAAGAAGTGTAGAAGATTATATTTTCTTAATTTATAAATTAGGACACTGATGTTACTATTGGCGGAGATATAGGAGATATTTTATTTGGAGGATCACAAGTGCCGGATATTTATTGGCGTACCAGGTGTATATGCTAATAAAAATATCTATATATTATTATGAAAATGCATATATATTAACATATTAATATCTGTAATATTTTCAAGTATTATTTATAAATCGCATAATAAATATTAACTTTTATTTATTATTCTTTTATTATAATTACTTTAACTTAATTTTAATTACAATTTTAATTTAATTTAAAATCGAAAAATTAATAGATTTAAAAGTTTAGTTTTAATAAATTAGCTGTTATAAATTCATATATAAAATTTATAGTTTTTTTTAAATTTACCTTTGTTCTAATAAATACAATATATTAAGATTTAAACTCTCGAAATAGAGAAAATATTACTCTCTTTACCAAGATAACAAAAACATGGCACTCATTTAAATATAAAAAAATATAAATAATAAGTCAAATAAAAATGAATAAATTAAAATATGTATAATTTCTCAGAAATTTATAATCATAATAAGGGTTCAGTATAAGGCTAAAGAGTTTAGCATACGAATAACAAAAAACAATATACGCGGTTAATAATAACCAATGTAAAATATGTTACTAGTAGTAAAATCATATGAAATGTAAAAATTTACAAAAATGGGTGTAATAAAAATTAATGGAATGTATACTGTCTGCTATTTTAGGTTTACGACAGTTCTTAAAATTTAATATAATATTTATTCATTTTTATCATTGATCGTGAATAAGAAAAACTTCTAGAAAATTTAAATTCTTCATATATAATATTTTTAAAGATACTGATTATGTTCAACTTAAGATTAAATTTTAGTAAAATCCTTAACAATTTACTATGTGTTAATTTAATATTAAATTAATAAACCATGTTTTGTTTTGGATGATCAACTAAGCGAAAGTGTCAGACAAAAAACTTTATATTAAAAAATCTCTATGTAATAAATTAGATTTTTATTCTAAATTAAGTTATAGAAATTTTTATTAATTGAAATTCTTTAAATTAATATTTTTTCATAAAAAGGGTTTTCCTTTAAATTTCTTTTAGTTACATTATTCTATTCTTACATTAATTTCTATCTAAATTTTATCTTTACTGTGTAAACATAATTAAAACTATTCCAAAGTATGTTTTGCAACCAATGCAGTTTGCATTATAATTTCCGATCTGAAATATTATAATAATATAAACTGAATGAAGGAAATAATTCAGAATAACTTAAATATGGTATGTATACTCCAATTAAAACTCAACTATGTATATAGTAAAAACAAAATAATTTCCAATAATGACACTGTATTTTATTGAATTTAATTTGTTGTTTTTAATTGTGGACGCGTATTAATTTACGTATTAAATAAATAAATAAAAATGATAAAAATTTGAATAAAATTAGAAATAACATATATTCGTTAAAAGTTGACAGAATTATAATTAAAAATGTAAACATAAAACTCTTACTTAAAGTTTCCAGAACAATACCTCAGGTAAATGAAGAAATCAAGGTTTAGAATTAGTTTTAATGAATTAATTAGCTTTAATTTATAACCAAATTAATTTAAATTTTTTATATAATATAATGAAAATTATCAATTAGATAAATGATTTATAAATTGGA
The DNA here is from genome assembly GCA_902706615.1 of Meloidogyne luci. Lineage (NCBI taxonomy): Eukaryota > Metazoa > Nematoda > Chromadorea > Rhabditida > Meloidogynidae > Meloidogyne > Meloidogyne luci. The sequence continues at coordinate 141,764 of CACSLI010000167.1, read as the reverse complement.
ATATTTATCAAAACAATGTTTATTGGTTTAATAAATATAAACAAGATAACATATCAAAATAGAAACGTTAAAATATTTAAAACCTAAACAAATTACCTTATTAATGCTATGCAGAATTTTATTAAATCCGTAATATTAAATATTTATTTGATATTATATCAGATGGTATTGATGCGAGATGCAAATGTGGAATACACGTAATTTAGGAAAAGATTAAATAACAAAACGTTATAGAACGTTTGAAATTTATGCCTCAGATAGGTAATTAATATAAAATTAAGATATTATTATGTTCTGAACTTATCATAGTTCTTCATAACAAAAACAGATATATTTGTGTAATTATTGATCTATTAGAATATAAAAAGACTCAGACAAAAGATAATATTTAAAAAATGCAATCCTTTTTGTTGGTAGTAATTGTAAATTAAAATCAAAAATTGAAACGGACAAAAAACTAATATACTTATAATTTGCTGAAAATATTAAAATGAATTAATTTGAATGGAATTCTTATGAACGAGAATTCTTTTTGCGAAAATTTTTCTTCACGCCTTCGCCTCTGTATCAAAGCCAAGGGTGGGCATTTCGAAACTTCCTGATTATTATTGTTCCTTATTTAATTCTCTATCATTTGATTGTATTTCGATTTTATTTGATTGTGTTTTAATAAAGTTATGAGAGAAAACAAGTGTTTCTCTCATAACTTATGCCGCACCCTGTATTTTAAAAATGAAAAAAGAATGATTTGTCACACGTTATTTTTAGAAGCCGTTCAAAAATCAAATCTATTTCAAATTTTGAAATGAGAAATGACAACTTTTATGTTATACAGACTGTAGATTCCATCGGGTAATTATTGTTTATATTAGTCAAACGAATGCGAGCTTTTTATCGAAGTCAATCAGTATCTTCTTCAGCGCATATTCAAAATCAATGGTGCCAAAGTTTCTTTTTCTCTCTCACTTCTCCAATATACAATTATTGATAAGACAGAAGTATTCAAACTAGTATTTGGAGTTGTAAAATCAATACGATTAATAGATTCAAGTCGATTCTGAAGCTGTATAAAAAATATTTTGACAAATTTTATTTTTTTTATTATTATTTCATGAATTATTTAATATTATTTTTAGTTATTTACAGTATCATGCCGTGTTATTTTTATTAATTGACTCAGTTAATCTTTGTTTTCATTAAACTCAAATAATTTAAAAAAAATAATATCAATTTTTAAAAAACTTTATTTTCAGCTACAAGTATGTTTTAGAAAATCAAAATTAAACTATTTAAAAAATAACTTTAATGACCAAAATGTTTTTCTTTATCAAACTAATAGTCTTGGGTATTGAATTTTTATATAAAATTATTGATAATCTTCTTTTCTTGTTACCTTTAGCATGGTTTGCTAATTACTTTTCATGTTTTCTTTTATTAATAGCTTTTTTAACAGTGAATATTGATATTTTATAAATGTATTTTTCGATTTTCTTCTTTTAGTTCATTGCAAATCTTCACATATTTTTATAACACTTTGTTCTACTTTGACTTATATAAAGACCAAGTTATCAAATTTCGTTCAAAAGCACTAGCAAATTAAAATAAAAATAAATTTATTAAATAATAAATTTAATTATAATCAATAGAATTTAAGTAATTAAACAAGTAAACAATAAAAATATTTAATTTCCAAAGATTTTATTTAAAAAATAAAAGTACAAAAAATTGATATTGTTTCTGGATGGAAGGTTATTCCTAGCCAAAATTTTTTGTATTAACTTAATTTAGAAATCATAGTACAATCTGAGTAGTCACTTTAATGTTATTATTAGTTTAATTAATAGTAAAATTTCCAACAAATCAAATCGTTTAAACCAATTAGTGATTAAAGGAATACTAAAAACATATTTTTAATCACTAGTTATAATTCTAAACATTTATATTTCTAAACACTAATAAATTAATCATAAATTAAGAATTCATAAAATTAAATGTTTTAGATGTAAGATATTAAACAATTAAACTTTTTAAAACTACTTATAGATTCATGTAGATTGGCGTAAATACCAAATACCAATTTAATTACATACAACTTATATTTTTCGTAAAATTCAATTTATTTTCTACATCATTTTCTAATTTGCTGCATTTGATTATAAATGTTAACAAAACAGTTGTTTACTTTTTTTACTTTCTACTTTTAGTTATTAATTTATTGTTTAACATAACATAATTTCGATATTTCTTTGATTTATCTTGTTTATCAATCTATCTTTGGTCTTTTTGTTGAGTAAAAGCTAAATTTTAATTATATTTTATTTTTGAAATTAAAATATCATAAAAAATTTTTGACCGTTCTAAAATAAATAAATTTAAAATATAATTTCATTATTTCAATCTTTCTTCTTTTGATTCTCAGATTCTCAGATTTCTAAAATTTTAACTTTAATAAATTTTATATTTTATAAATCTCTATTTGTATGTAAATTATTTCACACTCATTTTAAATTCTGGTAAATTTATCCATTTTAATATGGTAAAAATGTTATTTAAATTAAATAATAATATTTGAATTATTATTTTTAATTAGATTTAGTATTTAAATTAGAATTAATCATTGGACGTGGCTTCTAAATTGATTACTGGTTGAAATGGAGGTCAAACTAATAAAATTCTACACAAAGTAATATTTTTAATTGATATTGTTGGAGATGCCAGACTCAAATGACCCAAATTCGAAAATACATAATCGACACTTTGACATTTCCATTCCCGCCCAATTTATTTGTCTATTTAAGCATTTCCTTATTCCCCCAATTTTGTTCTTTTCTCGTTCCATTCATTCTAGTGACGCAGTCACAATTTAAATTGTATTTTATTGAAAATAATAAAATCTTTATTATTTATTTTTTTTGTTTGTATTATCGGGTGTCTAATACACAACACTGGCGCGGTCGTAAACCTTTTAGAGAGATTAAAAAGAATTTTGGATTTGACAAATTCTTTATTTGACTGCAAATTTATTCTGATTCAACATATTTTATTTTCTTTGACTACAAGCCAAACTTGATTGACACAAATTTTATTGGATTTTCGATTTGGTTTTGGTCGAATAGAAAATTTTGTTTGGACTTCAAAAAGAAATTTATTTTTGCGTTCGTCAGATCCGAACGCCGATTCTGCAGGTTTATTTCTAATTTTAAAAGAACTTCAAATCAATAATTCGGCGTCGCTTCTAAACGCCATCACCGAATAAAATCAATAAACAAGCTAGGCGCTTGTTGTCTTCTGATTCAAAGGACTCACAGCTAGGTGCTTGTGATAAAACAGCTAGGCGCTGGTCCTGTTATTCCTACTAAACCCTATTCATTTTTGCTCCTCTACACCTATTCCTAGGCGGAAAAGGAAGCGGCTAGGCGCCGTCGGAGCTTATTCTTCACATCCAAATTTGATTGATTATTGATTATGGCGACCTTTACTCCTGCCCAACTTCAGCAATTGCTTAACTCGTTTCAAGAGTTAACAAATCGACTAGGCGTCGGTTCAACAGGCACACCTCCAAATCCAAATGATGTTAGTGCTAGCGCTGCTACACTTGCCGCCTCCCTTGATTCAAGAATCGGTAAATTCAATTACGATTCTGAGGCCGGCATAACATTCGACAGTTGGTATAAACGCTACAGCAATTTCTTTCTTGAAGACGGGAAAAGTCTTCCTGATGCTGCCAAAATGCGCTTACTTATGGGAAAATTAGGTGATTGTGAATATGCACTATTCAGCAACGCCATTCTCCCAACACTGCCTGACAATATGACCTTCGCTAATGGTATTGCTAAGCTGAAAGAATTATTCGGGGACTCACGTTCATTATTTGTCCGCCGATATGAATGCTTCAAAATGGTTCAACATTCAGGCCAGGACATTTCTTCATTCATCGCAGATGTTAATGCTGCTTGCGAAACTGCAGATCTGACTTTAAGTAAAGAGACACTTAAATGTTTGATCATGGTCGTTGGCTTACGAAATGAATACCACGACCTTCGTCAAAAATGTCTGCAATTATTAGAGGAAGCTCGTCGAAAGAACGAAGCTCTTACTCTTGAGAAACTTGGAGAAGAATGTAGAGCCTACTTACTGATTCGCGAGAGTGCAAACTCGCTTGCTGTTGCTAATACAGGTTCTTCCTCTACAAATGCAATTCATACAAGACCACAGCAATGGCGTGAAAAGCAAAAGAAAGGCAAACCTCATCTTCAAGGGGGTAGAAAAATTCTGCAAAATTCGCCAATTAAAAGCAATTCAAAGCCAAATGATGAAAGGCAATGCTATTCTTGTGGTAGAACAGACCACTGGCGAAAAGATTGTCGACATCGAAATTCAAAATGCGACAATTGTAATAAAATGGGCCACATTGCAAAAATTTGTAAAAGCCAGAAATCCAGCACCAATGTTCGACGCATTCAAACAATAACAGCTTCTAAGTATTGTTTGACTCTGAATGCTCAAGGACCGGAATGGTACACTATTTCCGTGGACATTAATGGCAAAGAGATTGAAATGAAACTGGACACTGCTTCACAAGTTTCAATCTTTACTGAAAATACCTGGAAGAAGCTAGGTAAACCACAACTTCATGAGGCCAATCTGCAAGTTAAAAACTGCAATGATATTTCCTTCGAAACAAGTGGAATGTTCGAATGTTTAGTCAGTTACAAATCCAAACCAAAGACACTGATCGGCTATGTAAGTAAATCGATAGTACACGATCTGCTAGGTATTCCATGGATTGAAGAGCTAAACATATTTCCACGTGAAATATCTTCTGAATGGATTTCTAAAGAAAGGAGCATAGCAGAAATTAAAAAGGAATCTTCGATCGATGCTGAGCGCGAAGAGAGCCTGAAAAAGGAATTGAAAAGAAAATTTCCTAAAGTCTTCGATTCAAAACTAGGCTTTTGCACCAAAACAAAAGCTCATCTTTTTCTGAAACCAGAGGCTCGTCCTATATTCTGCAAGGCCAGACCAGTACCACATGGTGCGCTTCAAGCCGTCAATGAAGAACTGGATCGATTATTGGAAATCGGTGCAATTAAACCGATCGAATTCAGTCACTGGGCTGCTCCAATACTTGCTGTTAAAAAGAAAAGTGGAAAAACTCGAGTCTGCATTGACTTTTCCACAGGCCTTAATAATGCTTTGGAATTAAATCGACACCCACTTCCAAGGCCAGATGATATTTACGCATCATTGCGCGGTGCACGTTTCTTCAGCCAATTAGATTTAAAGGATGCTTACTTACAAATCGAATTGGACAGAGAATCAAAACGATTGTGTGGGATTAACACACATCGAGGCCTAATGCAATGCCAACGCCTTCCTTTCGGTGTTAAATCGGCTCCGTCTATATTTCAACATTTGATGGACCAAGTACTTACTGGCATCAACGGTGCTTTCTGCTATTTGGATGACGTAATCATTGCTAGTCGATCCATCAAAGAGCACAATGAAATACTGCGAAAAGTATTTACAAAAATTCAAGATTTTGGTTTAAAGATTCAACCAGAAAAGTGCAAATTTCTGCAGTCCGAGATAAAATTCTTAGGACATGTGATTACTTCAAAAGGCATTAGTCCAGATCCGAAGCGATCTGAAGCAATTCATAAAATGCCTGCGCCACACGACATTTCATCGTTACGCTCATTTCTCGGTGCATTAAATTATTACGGCAAATTCATCAAAACAATGCGTGAAATTCGAGCACCATTGGATGAACTCCTTCGTAAAGACATACAATGGGTTTGGACAGAAAAACAGCAAAAAGCTTTTGAGAAAGCTAAAGAAATTCTTCTGTCAGATCTTCTACTGACCCACTACGATCCTTCTTTACCCATTATTGTTGCCGCGGATGCATCCAAAGATGGAATAGGCGCTGTGATTAGCCATACATTTCCGGACGGCACGGAAAAAGCAGTGGAACATTCGGCTATTACTTTCACACCTGCGCAGCGAAACTACAGCCAAATTGAAAAAGAGGCTCTTGCACTTGTTTTCGCCGTTCAAAAATTTCATAAAATGATTTATGGTCGACGATTCACACTGCTGACGGACCATAAACCACTACTGGCCATCTTCGGTTCAAAGACCGGTATTCCTATTTATTCTGCAAATCGTCTACAAAGATGGGCCATAATTCTTTCAAACTACGATTTTGAAATTAAATACATCAAAACCAATGACTTCGGAAAGGCAGACGTACTTTCTCGTCTAATTGCTAATTACCCAAAACCTGACGAAGACGTACTAATCGCCAATATTTGCTCAAGTACTGAATGCTTCGTAAATTCTACATTGGGAACACAAATACAGCCTTTACCTGTTACAGCCGAAGATATTGCGAAACACACTTCAGAAGACGAAGTTCTTCAAAAGTTGGTTTTGAAAATTAAAGAAGATTGGAATAACTGCAAAGACATAGAACTTCAACCCTATTTCCCTAAAAGACAAGAAATAATGGAAATAGAGGGATGTCTCGTTTACGGCAATCGTACTATTATTCCAGCAAAATTGCGAAATTCTATTCTAAAAGCACTTCACTTGGCACATCCTGGAGTAGTTAAAATGAAAGCCATAGCGAAAGAGCACGTCTATTGGCCACAGATTAACTCCGACATTGAAAGGACAGTTCGTCAATGCCAAGAATGTCAGGAAGCTGCTAAACAGCCAATTAAAACTACGCTGACACCATGGAAAACACCCGAAGAAGTTTTTCATCGAGTTCACATAGATTTCGCAGGACCATGTCAAGACGGCCACACTTACCTTCTTTTGGTAGATGCTTATTCAAAATGGCCAGAAATATACTGCATGCCCAACATTTCAGCTAAAAATACAGTTGAGGCACTTCGAAATCTCGTATACAGATTAGGATGTCCTAAGGAAATTGTTTCCGACAATGGAACACAATTCCGTTCTTCTGAATTAGCTAAATTCTGCAAAGAATATGGAATTAAGCAAACATTTACTCCTCCATTCCATCCTCAGTCAAATGGACAAGTGGAAAGATTTGTCGACACGTTCAAGAGAGGAATGAAGAAGGGTAAAGGAGACAAATTATGGTGCGAAAAGATGCTTTTAGCATATCGATCAACACCACATTCTGCATTACAAGGACATTCACCAGATCAACTATTCTTGGGAAGAAAATTGAGAACTCAATTAACATTAGTTCACCCTGCTGAACAAAAGAAAATTCCTGTTGAGAAGAGACATAGAGAGGAATACACTAAGAAAATGGCAAACCAATTCAACCAAAAACATGGAGCCAAAAATTCTTCATTCGCTCCTAAAGACCCCGTTTATCTGCTAAATTATCGTCAGAACAAAACACATTGGTTGCCAGGAACAATTATAGAAAGAGTAGGAAATTCTCCAACCTACCGAGTATCAGTTCCATCTCTAGGACGAGACGTCCACAGACATGCGAATCAACTCCGAAGAAGATTCATGTCAGATGACACTGATCATTCCGCTCACATTCCTCCACATCAATCTCAGGGTTCTCCGAAACAAAAGGAAATGCACCAACCAGAGAAAGAGAAGATATCTAGGCGATATCCCTCTCGTCAACGTATTCAAAGGAAAATTCTGGACCCGGACCCGACCAAGACACAATATGAATTCAATCCGGTGGGAGCATCATCTTAAAAAGGGAGATGTTGGAGATGCCAGACTCAAATGACCCAAATTCGAAAATACATAATCGACACTTTGACATTTCCATTCCCGCCCAATTTATTTGTCTATTTAAGCATTTCCTTATTCCCCCAATTTTGTTCTTTTCTCGTTCCATTCATTCTAGTGACGCAGTCACAATTTAAATTGTATTTTATTGAAAATAATAAAATCTTTATTATTTATTTTTTTTGTTTGTATTATCGGGTGTCTAATACACAACAGATATAATTTCTATTTAGAGTTAAAAATATTCTTCCCGTAATATTTAGATATTTTTTAATCTAATGATAATAAAATGGAATAATTACGTCCATATTTTTCAAAATTTTATTAATTTCATTAAGCTTATTCATAATCTTAAAATTAATTTCAGTTACTCGAAATAAATTGATTATAAACAGCTGTTATCTCATTCGTAAAGTTTGATTTTTTAAGGCGCAAATTGTAATCTTTGTGTAGATTACAATATCAAATTTGATGTTGACAAATGTAGGCTCCATGATTTCGACGGATGGGTATTTTTTATTAAAAAACGTAGATTAAATTAAACGTACAGATGAATACGAACAGAACACGGATGATTATACTCTTGCTTTTTAATAAAAAAAAATATGTATTTCCTCTTTTAAATCTAGCTTTGCCAGCATATTTATGTTTTTATGTTAACATAAATTTAAACTAAAAAATTTACACTAAAAATTTTTGAAATGAAATTAGGTTACAATTTAATTTCAAAGAATTTGATTTTGAAAAGTGTCTAAGAATTACCTTAAACAATTATTTCTTACATGATTTTTACAGGGTGCGGCAAATTCGCGCAACTTTTTGTTTTTAACATAACTTTCTTCATTTTTATCGAAAATTGATGATTCTTTTTTTATTTTACACCTAACACTTTAGGAAATTTATTGGTACCAAATACTAAACATTTTGTTTTCGGATAGCAAAGAAAAACGAGCTCGAATATAAAAACGGGTAAAAATGCAATTTTTTTTGTAAAAGTTTAATTGATCATAACTTTGTTCAAGATCATCCAATCCCAATAATTTTGGTACCAATCGACTTATCTCGTTCAGGCGTATCGAAATAGCTTATAATCTCATTTTCGAAAATTTCACACAAAAAATTCATATTTGCCAAAATTTGTTTAATTTATCATTCAGTGAGCCGTATCTCGGTTCATATATGTGATAGCGGAATGATTTTTACGTCATTCGAATCGGATTTCGGAGCTGATTCGAATGATATATAAATTTTACATATCGAAATCATACCCTCGACTCCAGGCCAATTTTTATCAAAAAAATTTTGCCTAAACTTTGACGGGAAATTAATCATACTGAATTGTAAAATTCAGAAGCGATTATGGTATCAATAAATTTCCTAAAGTGTTAGGTGTAAAATAAAAAAAGAATTATCAATTTTCGATAAAAATGAAGAAAGTTATGTTAAAAACAAAAAGTTGCGCGAATTTGCCGCACCCTGTAAATTGAAATTTTTAAAATGTTACTTTAGAAGAGTAGGTTTTTAATTTCACATAATACATAACAGGTAGAATTTTGAACGCATTTATTTTAAAATTTTTTAATTCAGTATTATTTTAGTGAAAAAATTGTCTTTAAATTCTATAATGGATTTCTTTCTTCTCGAGAACTACAAATTTCTATAAGGTTACAATCTTGCTCCTTACTCTTTTTTAATTTCCAATTTTTGATTGTGATAATTTTTTACAAAAATCCATCAAAGCTTTTTGTAAAATGTGAAGTGTAACAAATGTTTATGTTCAGTTGCAGATTTTTATGTTCAGTTGTTTATGTTCAGTTGCAGAAAAATTGCCTCCCAGAAAAATTTTATTCAATATATTTTTGGTAATTTAGTTTAATAATATTTAATTTACATAATTTATCATTTTATTGTCGAATACGTCCAAAAATTTTATAATTATTATCCTTAAATATAATATAATAAAATATTATTATTAAAATATTATATGTAGTTATATGATCTTCAGCTACAAAATCTTCCAAAATATTATTTGGCTTATTTTAAAGATATTGTTGAAATAAATCTTCGTCCTAAAGAGAAAAAATTTTTTTATGTTGGTTAAAAAACCAAATCATCCTCGACCACATATCTGTTGCGACTATTTGAGAACCCGGCCCACTTTATAAGTAATAGCATCACCATCCTCTGCTTAAAATTTTTTGATGGTTCAAAAAAAGACAATTATTTTTTATGAATTGCTAGGTGTAGTTTACTTTTATAATATAAGTTTTACGTTTAAATATACTTGTAGAAACGTTTAAATATACTTGTAGAAACGTTTAAATATACTTGTTTAAATATACTTGTAGTTTTACGTTTAAATATACTTATTAACAAAAAAGTTAGCAAAAAATTTGCCATTTAATATAAAAATTTAGTAGATTTCAAAAAACAAATTATTTTCATGATTATTCTAAGTTTAAAAAATCAAGAAAATAACCCAGAACCATAATATATTCAGACGTGTGGAAAGCGTACAAAATTATACATATTTAAATAACTAATATTCAAACAACTAAATTCAATATAAATATAAAAAACATATAAATAAATTTAGAAAATATTTTTTTAATATATTAAAACCTATTATGTAGTTAGATATATTTACTTATAATTACCTGATTATACATACAACAGTCACAAAATAATTTTTATTAATATACACTCCGCCACATAATTATATGAACACCCCTAAATTTCTACTTTTTACCGTATTTAGCAGACAAATACCGATTTTTAGCTTTAATATATTTTAGAAATCGGCTAAAATCGCCTTAGAAAAAAGAAATTCTGAAAATGGTTGCATGGTAAAATTTTTTAGAAAATTTTCAATTTTTCGACCGCCACATAATTATATGAACACTTTGGGTTTTCGTATTTCCGAGGGTAGGAAAAATCTATAAAAATTCCAATAAACTTATTTATCGATACTAAGAATAAATAAAAAAGAACTAAGCCCATATCTGTTTTAAGTGTCGAGATCTCGAACTCCGAAAATCAACGTAAAACAGGGGTAGGCAGCTTCGAAAAATTTTTTCGACCCCTTATGGAATATTTTAAATTTTTATTTTACGCCTATCTGAAAGTCCTTGAAATTTGCTACAAGTTACCAAAAATCTTATTTTTCAGAAAAAATATTCTGGCATATTATTGACTGTTAAATCTTTCAGTCTCGAAAAAAGACTAATTGCCCCATAAAATGCCCTATAAGATCGTTATCGAAGAATGAAAGTTAATGTCTCTTAATTGGATTTTTTCTGAAAAATAAGATTTTTGGTAACTTGTAGCAAATTTCAAGGGTCTCTTAATTGGATTTTTTCTGAAAAATAAGATTTTTGGTAACTTGTAGCAAATTTCAAGGGCTTTCAGATAGGCCTAAAATAAAAATTTAAAATATTCCATAAGGGGTCGAAAAAATTTTTCGAAGCTGCCTACCCCTGTTTTACGTTGATTTTCGGAGTTCGAGATCTCGACACTTAAAACAGATATGGGCTTAGTTCTTTTTTATTTATTCTTAGTATCGATAAATAAGTTTATTGGAATTTTTATAGATTTTTCCTACCCTCGGAAATACGAAAACCCAAAGTGTTCATATAATTATGTGGCGGTCGAAAAATTGAAAATTTTCTAAAAAATTTTACCATGCAACCATTTTCAGAATTTCTTTTTTCTAAGGCGATTTTAGCCGATTTCTAAAATATATTAAAGTTAAAAATCGGTATTTGTCTGCTAAATACGGTAAAAAGTAGAAATTTAGGGGTGTTCATATAATTATGTGGCGGAGTGTAGAAGACATGCATGTAAAGCTTAATGCGTCAGTCCTAATTTTTATCCGTTGATCTTGTAGAGAAGATTCTCGTTATACTAAATATAATTTTAAATAAATTTTAATTAAACAATTATTTCTATTAATATTAGAAATATATACCAATAATTCAAAGTGTTGAAAAAACCATGATATATATAAGTATAATGGAAGACATTTTAATTGTAATAAATAAACTGGAAGCTAACATATTTAATAGAAATGTATGTTAGCTTGTTAGCTTCCCCAATCTAATTCAAAAGGCAAGTGTTTATTTCAAAATTTTTCATAATTTCAACTATAATTTTTTAGAATATTTTTTCATAATTTCATTTTTAGAAACTTCTTATTACTTATTATTGTATGTACTTATTTCTTTATCATAACGAGTTATTCTAGATCTTAATTTACTTTTATTAAATTTTATTTTAACAATTAAAATATTCATTTAATTTTAGACTTTTATCTTTTTTATTTTGAGTTATACAAAATTGCAAAATAAGCTTAAATTTAATTGTACTGAACCTTGTCCCTCTACTCGACATCTGTTGATATATTAATATGGGTTTTTACATATTAATATTTTTCATTATTTATTTTAACATTTAAGTTATTTAATATTTAAGAAATATTGTATAAGAATATTTTAAGATTACATTTTTTTATCTTTATTGTATGAGACTTGGGGGAAAACTTGATTATTTCGCAAATAACTTATTTTTAATTATAAATCATTCGTGCTTTCTTTTTCGTGATGGAAGTGTAATTTTCATCATTAGCTCTCTATTATAATTTTACCACTTTAATCTTCTATTATATGATTTTTTTATTTATAAGCAAATGAATGTTTATTTTAAAAAAGCAAATTTAATTGATAAGTTATTTCATTTTTCAATTAATATTTCATATTAAACTATTTTTGATATTTTCAAATTCAATACAAATCTTTACGGAATCTGTTATCTATTTTTAAATGTCATGTCACCTCAATATCTAATTCTACATATAGATGTTTATATATTTTATAAGATTCAGCAATTTTGAAGTAATAAAACTTAGATCAGCTTCATTTATCAAACTTTTAGTTAAAAAATTCTTTTAATATTTAAAATTGTTTGTAATTAAACTTCATTCATTTATTTTTAACAGATATGTATAATATTTATTATTATTATAGTTCTATTTTTTATTTTTCATGGTATTTTGTTTTTATTGTTTAATAATTTTTTAATGATCAGTTAATTCTCTCTAAGATTATACACAGAAACTGAGTTTTTTTCTCTTTTTCAAAACAAGAAGAGATTACATAAATTTTTAAGAATAATCAGCTTGTTGATTTTTAATATAAATTAAGCTAGTTTTTTAATGTTCCCCAGAATTTATTTTTGACAATGTAATTATTATTAAAAATTATTTTAATTTATAATTAAATAATATATGTATTTTAGTATAAGTATTGTATTTTAGTATATGTATTTTAGTATATTTCAAATCATAGAATAAAATTTTTTCACGGTTCGATGATTAATGACGAGACATCATCATTATAACATAAATGTACATATTTCTCCTAAAAAACGTTTTTAAATATTCTAATTCAAATATTACATCAATTTTCTTAATTTTCTGAAATATTATTTTTAATAATATTATGACAAAAGTTATTAAAATTAAGTTATTTTAATAAAAGTTCATTTATTTATAAGTTTATGATATAATATTTATTCTATTGTATTTATTATATCTAACATTAAGTAATTGCCAATTTTTTTCAAAATGTTTCTAAAAAAGTTTCAACCTTGCTCACAACAATTACATGCAATTGCTAATTGGCTATTTCGATTATGACAATCCGTAATCCAATTTACTCTAACCCCCATCATGATTTTTTGTTAATTTTTCCATAAAGATAATAAAGCCTTATAATATTAGTTCTATTTTTGTTTATTAATAATTTTAATTCATATACCTAATTATTAAATAACAACATTATAATTAATATTTTGGAGAATTTTTTTTATTTATTATTTGTATTTATTAGTTTATTTATCGAAACACTTTTTAGTTTAACATTTTAATAAAGCTTTTAATCCATTTTATTTAACTTTTATTTTTATAAAAATTTATAATATGTTTATAGTATCAAAATTTAAAAAATAAAGTTTAATTTAAAAATTTAAGACTGATTTTTCAAGTTCAGAATATTTGTGAGAACTTTTAAATAAAAGCTAAATAATAAATAAAAAGTATATTTAAACATTGTTATAAAAAGTATAATTCATTACTTGATTGCCGCCCGAAACCCGTGACCCGAAATTGGTCAAAACCCGAAATTTCTACCCGAAAACTTATCCTTACCCGATTTTTTAAAACAAATTTAAAAAATTATAGAAAGAGAAAGAAGGAAAAATGAATAAAATATAACTAAACTTCATTAAAAATTTTTTGCCTGCGGTTCAGCAATTGAATTTTTTCTCCAAAGGCCTTACATAATTCTCAAAATTTTCGCCTGCGGCGCAAATATTATTGTCGAAATAATATCTACTAAATATAGACCCAATCCCAAAGTTATAATTAACAAAATAAATTAAAAGTAAGTTATCCAATTCAAAATAAATATGAAGATAATGTATTGAAATGAAGATCTCGATTTATTATTTAGTTCGGTTTTTCGATTTTAATTACTTCTTGATTTTAGTTTACTTGTGTCAATTCTCTTTACTTGTGTCAATGCTTCTTTTCCATTATTTTATTTTGTCGTTTAGTCTCATAAAATTGACTTTGAAATTCAATATTCAATTTTTCGATTATTTATAATACGTTTCATTAATTTTATGGTTGACAACTTGATTTCTTAATATGAATGCGTATCATAAAATTTTCAGTACTTTATATTAATTGTATTAACTTAAAATGATTTTTATAAAAGTGTATTTTTAAAATTAAGGATTTATTTCTTATAAATAAATCCATTTCAAATTTTTGTAAATTATTTGATAATATATTGATTAAACACAGAATTTTTTGAAATAATAGCCAAAAATATCATCTTTATAAATACAACAAATAAAAATTCTATATTTATGTATAATTTAAATTTTTAAATTGAATAATATTAATTTGCTCTATCAAGAACATCTAAATTATTAATCATTAATTATGTTAAATTAATATTTTTAATTATAAATTTTATCTTGTCTTTCAATTATTTATATCATTTCCACAATCGGCTTTTAAATTCCTTTAGTTTAGGCATTTTTTGATTTGTATTTCTCTTCTATTCCGTTTTTTATTGACTTATCAATGTGATAATTGCACACAAAGTCATAAAATTGCTTTTTCATATCTAATATTATCTTAAAAGCTTATAAAAACCTTTAATTAAGAAATGGTTTTCCAAAGTAATAAGATTAAAAACATTTTAACACTGTGTTGTTTTTTTTACTTTTTATATCATCATCAATAATCCTCAACATCAATAATTAGAAATCCTCGTCAAGTTGAGCATTATTATTAAATGTGTTTTAACAGGCAGTAAATCTTTATTATTTTATTTTCAAATTTTCTAATTAATGAATAAAATTTGTAAGGGACAAATTTTTTGGATATATTAATTTTATATTTATATTATTAATACATTTTAAAATAACAACAAAAAAATCAATCATTGAATTCAATGCTATAGAAATTTTTTAATAAAAATTTTTAATAACTAAAAATATTCCATAAATTTAACAGGAATTATACTTACTAAGTCAACATTAAAGAATGCTAATCGATTAACAAATGCCGACTATCCAACAAGGCAATGGTAATGATCTACTACCCAAAAGGGCATGGTTCAGGTTTACATTTTTCATCTACATATTAAAAATTTTTGTTTTCATAGTATGAGGAAAGAGTTTGCTTTACCATTATCTCATTTTATAAAAAATTATTTTGAACATTTTTTAAGAGAGATTTATAATCAAAGTATATCTTTCTTTTTGGACTGTTAAATTATTAATTAATTTACCTTGCATTCAGCTTATTAATGAAGAAAATATTATCAATTATGCACGTTTATCCTCACACAAGGATATTTTTTTTAATATTTAAAGTTTTAAATTAATTTTTACAAAATGATCAAAGTATTAAATAATTAAATAAATTGTTTTATGATAAACTTTACAGTTGTCAAATCTAGTCGTTAGCGTGGATTATTTTTATTCAAATAATCTTACTATTTAAACTTTATATCATGTTTAACAAACAAACGGAATTTTATTTGAAAAAATTAATAATACTGTACATATAATTTTTCGCATTTACTATAAATAACCATATTTTTTATAACATTTAATTTTGGAATTTTTTAAAAATTAATTTGTAATAGATATTTATATTAGCTATATTTGTCAAATTTTTGTTATTTTGCTTTTGTAAATTTTATAAAATTAAATATTTAATTTTGAACTTTTCCAGTAATAATAAAAGATAATATGTATTTTATTGTAGTAAAAAATGAATGATGAACCTTCTTTTAAGCTTGCCCTTAGATATCTTGTCATATAATGTGTAGAATAATTTATGTATATTATAATATTTTTTGAATAATAATTATATAATAATATTAAAATATTAATAATAATTTAATTTATAATAATTTTAAATTTAAAAATTTCCATAAAAAAATTTTTAATCTTTTAACAACAATAATCATATATAAAATGTAAATAAAATTAGTAAAAATTTGTGAAAAATTGTTTGTTTGCATATTCAGTAATCCTTTTTGTTCTATATGCTGTTTACGTATTTTCATACACAAAAAAATTTGATTTGCAACAAAGTTTAGACTTTTTTTGAAATGGTTCAAAATATTGAGGTTTCTTGTGAAATCTATCTTTATTTTTAATAATATATTATCATTCGAATTTCGTATTTAATTAATTACTACAGTGCTGGTCAAAAGTATAGCCGCACCTGAAAAAAACGTGTAACTCCGGACTGAGTTAGCCAATTGTTATCAAATTTCGCAAAAAAATATTAGATTAAATGAGAAACATGATAACATTAAAAGTTTTTCAAATTATTAGAATGAATTCAAAAAAAAATAAAAATTTTCAAAAAATGCCAGAATTTTTACTGGTCAAAAATATAGCCGCACCTTGGATTTTCATGTTTCTAGTTTTAGGAAAAATCTACAAAAATTTCACATAACATATTTATCGATACTAAGTAAAAATAAAAAAGAACTAGGCCCGTATCTCATTTCAACTTTGAGATCTCGATACCCTGAAAATCAACGTAAATCAGGGGTAAGGCTCTTTAAAAAATATTTTCGACCCCTTATGGATTATTTTAAATTTTTATTTTAGGCTTATCTGAAAGCCCTTGAAATTTACTACATGGTACCAGAAATCTTATTTTTAAAAAAAATTCCAAATAGAGATACAGCCAGTTAAATTTCCGAAGTGACTTGAAAGGGCATTTTATGGGGCATTTAGGCGTTTTTTGGTGACATAGAAATTTAACTTTTAGTAACCAACCGAATTATTTTTTCTGAAAAATAAGATTTCTGGTACCATGTAGTAAATTTCAAGGGCTTTCAGATAAGCCTAAAATAAAAATTTAAAATAATCCATAAGGGGTCGAAAATATTTTTTAAAGAGCCTTACCCCTGATTTACGTTGATTTTCAGGGTATCGAGATCTCAAAGTTGAAATGAGATACGGGCCTAGTTCTTTTTTATTTTTACTTAGTATCGATAAATATGTTATGTGAAATTTTTGTAGATTTTTCCTAAAACTAGAAACATGAAAATCCAAGGTGCGGCTATACTTTTGACCAGTAAAAATTCTGGCATTTTTTGAAAATTTTTATTTTTTTTGAATTCATTCTAATAATTTGAAAAACTTTTAATGTTATCATGTTTCTCATTTAATCTAATATTTTTTTGCGAAATTTGATAACAATTGGCTAACTCAGTCCGGAGTTACACCGTTTTTTCAGGTGCGGCTATACTTTTGACCAGCACTGTATATTTAATTAACTGATTAAATTATAAGATAAAATAAGCATTTATTAAATTAGACTAAATATTTTTTATTATTATATTAATATAGATTAAATTAATAAACAAACTAACTACTAGTTATTTTAACGCTATTAATAAACTTTCCCTTCTAATATAAATCTTTTTTAAATGTTTCGAAATTTTTTAAAATATTTTTTGAAAATGATAATTATGCAATTTTCCGAATTGGCATAAGGGTGGATTAATATATGAAGTGAATAGAGTTGAGTTGCAAAAATAATGTATTTAATAAAAAAATTGTTTAATACATTAAAAAATAATAAATATAGATAACTTATAAATATGATTGTGCAAATACATTATATTTAAGTAATTGAAAAAATTTAAAATTCAACTTAGATTTATTATAATTTCAAATTTTATAATATGCTATCTTATTATTATATTCAGTAGTCTCTTGCATAGTAAATAAATTTTGTTGGCATCTGGCTTCTAATCATACTAGTATTCTTTTAATAGTGAACAAATATTCTAAGGGGTTGTCTATCTGAAATTAATCCACCTGCTCTCTAAAGACAATATTATGTTATTATATTATGTTATTAATTTTCGTTTTCAATGTAATGAAGAATAGTTTTTGGCGGTTAATTTTTGCCTATCTTTATTCAATAAAATTCTATTTTGATAATATTTAATATAACTTTAGAACTAATTAAGTTTGTGTTTATTATAATTTATTTTTGTTATAAAGTTTATAAGAAGAATTTTTTCTACGTACTCTTGAATATTTCATTCTAACAAAACAATTTATAATAAATTAATTTTTTACATTAATTAGAATTGACTAATAAAAATTTAATTTTAGCGTTCAATATAAACATTATTTATTATTTTAATATAAATGTAGTGTATTAGCAAACTCTACAATTTTGTCAAATAATAATTTTCCAAATTCTCTTCTTCAAAAAAAATTTCTTCTTTTCAATTAAATCAAAAATTTATTCTTAATACTAGGGTTTATAACTAAAGTTTTGAATAAACAACTCAAACTTCAGTATTTAAACAATAAAGAATTTTTCTTTTTAAAATTTTATTTTCTTTTAAAATGATCCAACAATTGTGGCAAAAAAAAATTAGTTTTTATAAAGAGTCAAAAGGGGGATGGGCGATTGGTAAACATTTTATTAAAATTTTTATTTATTAGCAAATAAAAAAATTATATTTTTAAAAATTATATTTCTCTAAATAAATCACTTTTACATAAATAGTTTTACCCCAAGGGGTTTTTTGACTGACGCGCAAATACCGGCCCAAACCATGACAGATTGGGGATGTTGGGAATGAGTGATAAGCTTATCGGAAAGAGCTTTTTGGATTTTGTAGGGTTTTAACCCTAGTTCATTTTTGGCTATTCGTCTGACGGTCATCTCACTTATTCCGGCTTCACGAGCCAATTTTCTTACGTAGGGTCGATAATTGAGATGCACCCACATTTTGATATTCTTGGAAGTGATTATGGAGCGAGGTCTTCCACTTTTTTGTAAGTTCTTAGTTGTGCCATCATTACTAAATTAATTTCAAAAAAATTTTCTCCCAAAAAATTTTCACCAGAATTTTTTGATTGTGTATTGTACAGTGCTTTTTGGGACTTTCAAAAGAGATGAAATTTTGCGGACTGAATTTTTTTGTAAAAAAGTGAGATTATAGAATCACGTTGACTAGCCATAATAGAGAATTGAATGAGCTAAAAAATAAGCATAAAATCGAAAAAAATATTTACAATAAAAAAAGTTATAATGAATTTAAAATAGTCCAATTACTTTTGGCGCACCCTGTATATATTTTCAAAAAATATATAATATTAATTAATTTAATGTTTTTAATGAATAATTAAAAATTGTGGTTTATTTAGATATTTCATAAAAATAATTTTATAACCTTTATTATTAACCTGCATTATTTCGAATAAACTTTATTGACATTTTCATTTTTTATTATTATTTTTACCTCCTCCTTGAAAAACAAATTCTTTATTGCTGAAGCCAATTAATCACAAATAATAATGTCCAAAATAAACTCATAATAAAGCATAAATAAAAGATTAAATCAGAATTTATTGTAAATAAGAAGTTATTAGAATTAAGATTTGCTTTCTAAAATATTTTATAATCTAAAATTTAATAATATATTGCTAATGTGTTAATGTTATCTTGGAAAATAAATAAAATTTTTGAGTGTATTTTTTCTTGGATAAACTCAAAATCTTCGAATGTTTTCTAATTGTTCGCCCAAAGTATGAAATATTTCTCATTTTTTTATTCCACAAAAGCAAATTAATTTTAATTTTGTCAAATTTTTTATGTCAAATTCTAAAATTCAATTCTTTTTTTTAATCATTTACGTTCGTCATCCCCCCCCCCTCGAGTAATTGAGGATCATAATATGAGGCAGTTCATCCATTATTACATATATCAATGAATTATCAGTATGTTTAATAATTATCATAATCTTAAAATATGTTTTATAAAAGTAATCTTTATACTAACAGAATGTTAAAAAAACTTATCTCGCAAAATAGGGGTACACGAAATATTGATTTAATTAGAAATTATTATAGCACGCAAGTTTGTATCCCAAATAAGTTTTTATTTATTTAATGCTATATATAAATATTTTTAACTAATTTGTGATATATATTTGTATATAGAAATCATTATCTCGGAGAGATAAGATCAAATTTTTGCCGCAATATGACGTTTTACTATGTCCTTGAAGATGCCAACATAGAAAGTTGTGTCAAGAAAATAGTCGAGGATCACTCATTAAAAAATAAGAGGACAAGAAACTGCCGAGCTGTCCATAAATCGAGACTAAATATCGAGATGCATCTAAATAACACAATTAATAAATTTTTGTTTTTGTAAATTCTTGTAATTAAATTGCACATTAAAACTATATCGAACAATTATATATCTAATATATTTAAATTAATACAGAAATATATAAATTAAAAATTTGAAATCTTTTTATATAAATTTATCATTTATTAATAATTAATCAATTTTTATTAATTAAAATTTATTGAGATTATAAAATGAATTTAGAAAACCGTTGTTTAATTCCCTTTTAAATAAATCTTTAATTCTTTTTTATTTTCACTTTTCACTCAGAGCGCCAGCCAGTTCATACATATATTTGTTAAAAATGGAGCCCAGCGTCTCTTTCTAAAAGCCCAGCATACCGGTACTCTGACATTTTTTGTATAAAATTTTATGATTTTTAGTTATATTTCCAAAAGCAAATCAATTTCATACTTTAGTATTTTTAGCCTATAAAAGCGTTGATTATTTTTAAAAATACATAAACTATTAAATCAATTGCTGGCTTATTTTAATTATTTTTTCTTGTTTTTTTTATTATTTTTCTATGTTATCTTTGTGTTATCTTTTATCAAAACTTTGTATGTTTGAATTTTATAGCATCTAACCTTATTAACCATAAAAAAAATACTCTAATCTTTCCATTATTAAAAAAAGTTAAGTTAAAAGCACATAAAATAAGTATAATAATCAAAATAATAAAGTTAATTAAAACTGAATAAATTTAATAAAAAAAGATTACCTGGCTCTAGGCTATGCGAGATTAACATGCTCGACAATTAACGACTTAATTTAAGTGATTAATTATAGTCTTTTATATTTTATTAATTTAAGTTGCGAAGAGATAATATTTTATAATTTTGAAGTACCCTGTTTTATTATAGATTTATTTTTTTCTTCTTTTTTAAATGTTATAGACCCTTATGTCTCAACCCGCTAGCGATTTCTTCCTCCATTCTTGAGAAATCATATATTACATGAAAAAAGAACATGTAATAAAATATTGAAAAGTTTAAATATATTTATTATATCGATTCACATTATATGTTATAATTCCCATTATACATTATGATTCCCATTATATCATAATGTCGTTTGACTTCACAAATTACAAACATATGTACTTAACAGGCTTTTTGTTTCATAATAATTGATAGAGCCTTTCTATCAAGAAATCTTTCTTATACTTTTTCATTAAAATTCTAATAATATAAACATCTTATTTAAATATATTAAATTTAATGCAGACTAGATGTCTAGTTTTTGTAATTCATAATCAATATATGTATGTTAAAAATACAAATTAAAAAATATAATGACAAAATAAATAGAAATAATACATTAAAAACAACTACCACACATGAATTTTTTGAAAATCCTAAGCCCGACTTTTCTCAAACCATACCCAAAATTATTAAATTATAAATAAATAATTAGATTATTAACATTAAAATTATTAAAAATTCATAATCAATATTTGTTTTTAAATTTATTTACATCGACTACATTTCAAAGATGAAAGTAATGACTAATTTCTTGGATTAAAAGCCTTTTATAAAAGTTTTAATTTGTTTTCAATTTAGTCAAAGTTTTGTTTTAATATATTATAGTTTGAAATTCTTTTCTTATCAATTTGTTGAATAAATGTTTTATATTAAGGAAAGAAGATATACTTAGCATTGCTTCAATTAACTGAAAAAATGTTAACAAACTTATTACAGGCAACAATAGGTTGTTTAACATTATTCGTAACCGCAATATGCAATGCCCCAAAATTGTATGAAATTTGAAAAAATTTCCACTTTTGATAAGTTTAAGAAGATATAATACCAGTAGTTTCAGTAAATCTCATTGTTGTTTTTATGCCAAGTTTTGTTTTTTTGCCAGAATCGACATATTAATAATATTAATTTTTAATAACATTTAAAAGAATATTTAATTCTGATAAAATATTGGTTAAATAAATGAAGTATACAATCAATTTGATTTTTGCTTAATTATAAATTTTGGTTATTATTTGAAAATATAAAAATTTGTATAAATATAAATTATATGGTATAGTTTCGATTTTCTATATTTAAAATAATTTATGTCATAAAATTTTATTTATATTTTGTTCGACACTAAGTTATTAACTAATTTTGCGGTTGAAAGTGGTGGAAATTTTACCATATTGTTTAAGTCAAGTATAGCCTGTTGTTTTTACACTTATATTCCTGAATTAATAGGATTAGATATTTTATACTTATATAATCTAATATACAGGGTTTTTCAGGAAAAATTTCAAATGATAATCATTAGCATCTTTTTAAAAAACTAGAAAATTTGTCACGATAGAGGATTTACTGTAGTAGAAACCTTTTTTATGGTTCATCCATTTCAAGTATTTCTAGCATAAAAAACTTTAGTTATATTTTTTTAATGGAAAATTATAATTAACTAAATCAAATAATGGTCTTGAGGTCGATATTAGATTGATAAAATCGATATAGATTAAGAGTAGATTTTATTTTTTCAAGTAAGAAATTGAAAAATAAATATTAAATAAAATAACAAATAAAAATTAATATTTTTATAATATTAATAATAAATTTCATTTTTATTAATTAATTTTATTTTTTTTAAATAGATTTAAAACTCTTAAAGTATTGTCAAAAAAATTTTATATTATATTATAAAATTTTATAATTTAACTAATTTACCGAAAATTACCGAGAATTTATAAATATGTATATACATATATTAAAAAAGATGTTTATCGACTAAGATAATAAATAAATAAAAAATATTTTAAATAAAAATATGTAGTTAAAATAATAAATGTTAGTAATTTTAAATGTCTTTTACCAAATAAAATGGAATTTAAAAAAAAGTAAAGTAAAAAATTTGTTTGTAATACCATGTTTAAAATAAATTTTTGTTATGGAAGATGGGCTTTTTGGATTGGGTATTTTAATTTCAAGCTACCGTATTTTCTTGAATAAAAATCCTTGGTAATTATGTTTTCAACCTCTTACTGTTCATGTATATTTTTCAAATTAATTTTTATAAGAATCAATTTAATTTACGATAAAAGGTGTCAAAACAAGCAAACAAAATATTTATTTCAAACCCAGTCTTGACCAGCTCTATTTTAATTAAAAGAAGTATTACTCGAGGAAATACGGTACTCGAAATATAAACATATAAATTTAAAGGGGACAATAAATTGATAAAGATATTTGTAGTAATTTGTAAAAAAATCATAATACAGACTTAACTATAAACTTTGTAAGCAAATCCTGAGTTAGATTATATTTGTATCATAGAGGTTTTAGATGATATCTTTTGCTTTGAATGAAATATCGAAATCAAATCATTAACTCTTAAAATTTAATTATACTTTATTCAGTGCCGCAACATATTTTAAGATCGAAAGATGAACGTCTAAAGACAATTCAAATATCAAAAGACGAAAGGCAAAAGTCAGTATAGCGAATATAACGCGAAAACGAAAGCCGAAACCGTACACCCATGATATGTGCCCCCATTTTTCACTCATTATTTTTATTAGTCAAGCTAAAGTTTACAGTCTCAACTTTTATTAAAAATATTTATTAAAAATATTCACTTTCAATTTTCTCTCTACGAGCACCGGGAATACACAATATTCTGGAACAGTCCATTTCCCACAAAATGTATTTTGAAATAAAAAAATTTAAGCTAAGCCATCCAGCTCCACCGACAAGAACCAACGCAAAGAAAAAATCTGCCAAATCACTATTTCCATAGTAATGGTTATGTATAATTGTTTTAGATTCATAGCCCGAACTAGATCCATAGCCTGATCTGCTAGATCTAGAGCCGGATGGGCTTGCACGCTTCAGACGTAATAGTGTTGAAGTGTTTTTAAAGAAATTCTATAATATAAATTAAATTATATTGAAAAATTTGGAGCTCGAAATTTAACATTATTGTGGCCATACCAAATAATTACCTGAGCTGTACGACTTTTAGCTTGTCCAAAATTGCTGATATTTTTTAGTTTCATTATTGATAAATAATTTTTTAATGAATTAAATATATTGATAAAATCGTCTTTAATTCCTTTGTGGAAATCTTCGAATTCTTTTGGTTGGATTAATTTAATTGTCTTTTCAAATTCATCAGTATCAGACTTAATTGCCACTTTTTCTATCTGATCAACTTCTTTATGTTCAAAGTTAAAAATATTTGTAAATTCACCAAATATTTTAATTAAATTTTCAAATTCTCCTTTTATATTTTCCTTAGTTTTACCTTTACTCCAATCATTATTAGCAAGAATTTCAAGAAATTTTTTTATTTCAGTTCGCAATTTATCTCCGTATTTTGTAAAATAAATAGAAATTGCTTCCGAATACTTTTCACGAGATATTTTTCCCAACACAAAAGGACTCATTTCTTCAACAATTGTTTTTATTTTTTTAAATAGGACATTCCCTTCATTGCCAATTTTTTTTCCAAAAAATTTTATGTGGCAATTATAATAATTAAAAATTTTTTCAATAAAACGATCAACTAATTTTCCTTTTGCTCCAAAAATGTTAATTGTTTTGAAAAAGTCTGTATTACAATTTGATACAGAATCAAGTTGATTCATTGCTGAATTTATTTAATATTTTAATAATTTTGTATTTTAAAATAATCCCAAAAATAACTAATTATTGGATGGTCTAATAACTTTCCGAACAAATATGTTTTCCTCTTAGCCATCCCAACTCTGTACTTCCATAGATTAAGCAGTGTTTTCAAAAATTCTGGGGAACATTTTAGAGTCTGCAAAACATACAAATCATGCAAACCCAAAGATTTTCTGATCTTTCACCAAAATTTTTGTCCGCAAAATTTTAGAATTAACCGAAATCTGTGGTTATTTTTGCAGAATCAGCAGGCACTACAGAATTTTACTGCAGAATTTCAGAGAAATAGAATCTTTGCAGACTAGTTTCTGTCCTCAAAATGCAATATGTAAGGTGGAGAGAAATAAACCCTGATAAGAAACTTCTCCGCACTTAAAAAATCTATGTTCTGTTATATATCTTTAACAAAAATTTGAAACTCGTTACGAAATTAATCATAGAAAAATGTTTCAATGCATTTATTTCAAACCAAATTAATATTGTTTACTTACATTCAATTTCCTTTTTCAGCAAAATTTGCATTTCTTCCTTCAATTTTGGAATAAACACTTCTTTATTTTTATATCCAAGATTTTGAATTAACTTCACGTTATCTTCCGCAAATAATTTATTAGACAAATTATTTAATAAATTCTCAATTTCTTTAATTTTTAATTCTAAATTATCGTTTGAAATTCCAGCCTCTTCTTTAGAAAACTCTTCGTTAGAAACCATCAAAACTAGGGCTAAAGAAAAATGTTTTGCTAAAACAAACTGGGAACACAAATTTAAAAGTTTTTGTTGAAGTTTTCCATCATTTTGTTTCTTTAACCTTTATTTAAAGAATAATTTAATTTATTATAATTTTAATTATAATAATTAATTAAAATTATAATAAATTATATTTAATTAATTATTATTAATTATAATTATAATTTAATTAATTATAATTTTAATAATAATTTTAATTATTTATACAGGGTGCGGCAAAAGTTCCCGTACTTTTCTTAAGCATAAAATTTATTTCAAATATTTTCTTAAATTTTATAAAATACATGAAAAAGTAATCATAAATATGTAAAGAAACGAAAAATTATAACAAATCTTCAAAATGTCCTCCCTCAACCAAGATACACGCGTCCAAACGCTTACTGCTCTTGCTCGCTATGGTCGCGCAACCAACCACAGTAATTGAGTCCCAGCCCTGTTGTAATCCCTCTTAATTGCCTCTTTTTATGTAAATCGTATCCGTGAAAGTCTCTGCTTCAATCATGACAAAACTGTGTGTCCATAGCATTCAGATCTGTGGAGTTACTTAGCCAAATGTCTTTGCCCCAAAAACCTGGAAACAAATCTTCGCAGAGGTCAATCATTGTTTTTGCCTAATGTGAAGGGGCCCAATTTTGCTGCAACGTAAATTTGGTTTTACCGAAGTGTTGCTGTGCCCAGGGATGCAATGGCACTAACTCCGGCCAACACCACTGTTGCTGTGCCCAGGGATCCATTGTTTTTGTGCCTAGGGATCCAGTGGCACAAATCCCGGCCCACACCATTACAGATTGTGGAAAGCGGCACTTTTGAGCCATTTTAGAATCAAGGCCATTCCTAGGATCCATTTTAGAATCAAGGCCATTCCTAGGATCCTTATGATTTTGTCTGTTGTGAAAGACGGGATTGCAAATAGGCTGGGATTCAATTATTGTGGATGAGTGCGCGACCATACTAGGCAAATTCAGTTAGCGGTTGGACGCGTATATCTTGGTGGAGGGAGGACATTTTGGACACATATTATAATTTTTCTTTTCTTTAGATAGTAATGAACACTTTTTCACAGATTTTATAAAATTAAAGAAAATATCTGAAATAAATTTTATGCTTAAGAAAAGTACGGGAACTTTTGCCGCACCCTGTATAAATACATAAAATCGAATTTGGCCAAAATATTTTCATTTATTTTTTGCAGTAGATTTACTAGAAAGGAACCACCGGGAACGATTTTCAAAATTTCAAACAATTTATTTATGCTTAATTTCAGTTGATTGTTGTTTGTCTCGTCAATTTGAGCATTAATTTTATATTCTTTTGTTGTCAAAACTCGAATAAAATTTTCTAAATTTTTTCCGTAGTTTTGAACAAATTGATTGTAATTTTCTATAATATTAGATTTTATTTACAAAAATTAATTTTACTTTAATATTAGCGCCGGATTCGAGACTTTAAACTTCTATATTTATCGATCTAGACCCGACTTAATTTTCATAAACACTTATTACTCTTACTATTTCCCAACAACTATCCTTGCACAGTCATTATAATTTAGATATGTTTGTCCATTGATACAAATTCCGATTTTTATCAAAATACCCGGATCGACTCGCGAAAATCCGGATTTTTTTTAATATTTTGAGATTTCAAATTATTGAAATTTACACAAAAAACTTTAAATTTATCTCTCACCAATATCATTTTTAATTTTATCGTTAACTCCTTTCAATTCTTCAGAAATACCTTCAGGTATTTCTACCCCATTGCCTTTTAATAACTTTACAAAATAAAGTAGCAAAATAAGCTTTATGATAAATAAATTTATCATTTAAAATCTATAATAAAAGTCATGCATTTTTCAGTTTATGAATATGTATTATGAAAAAAATCCAACCCTTTTAGAATGTAAAGGTAGAAGCGAAAAAATTTTCGAAAATAGAAAAATTTAAGCCGGAAGGCCAAGGGGCATAATTCTTTATTTTTAGCAGAGAAGGTGCAAAAATTTTAATTTACGATAGCCAGAAAGCCAGAACTCCCCTAAAAACAAAATATTTGAAAACGTCAAAAATGAAAATCGTATCTTCATGAAAGCTCTGATTGAGTATTAGAAATATTTTAACAATCCTGGTAATCTATTTCCGTTAAGAAAAATAAAGGATAAGATTTTATATCTTTTGACCCTAACATAATCAACAAATAAACTAATCAAAATAATTTGTCGTTAAAAAAACTTGGAAAATTTGAAAAAAAAACAATGTAAATTCACAAAATTGGAAAATATAGATAAATTGGGAAAATGTAAGCTAAAATTTAGTAAAAAAGACTAAATAGTAAAAAATGGAATATAAAACTTCCAAATTGGAATAATTTGGAAACATCACCTGATACAATTTGATGATATCATGAAATTTTAGACGATTGTAAATAGCCTAAAAGTCCCCATTTGCTGAAGTCTAACCTAGAAATTGCTAGTTTTGGAATTTTAGCTATTGTCATGGAAAATTATAAATGAAAATTGAATTTTAAGAAGTTTAATAGGAAAATATTATAGATAATTTATTTCAGACCCATCAGCAACGAGTTTCCTTAATATATTCTTTAGCCATATTTTATATAATGCCTATAAGCTAGACAAATTATTTAAATTTATTATTAATTTTATAAGAGTGATTAAATGTAAATTAATAAAAATGAATAATAAATTAACAACTTTTAAAGAGTTGCTTGAGATGAAAAATTTTCCCTATTGGAGGGTTACGCGCATATGCCCTATAGGCGTAACTTACGCCTCTCTTCATTTTCATGCTCTCTCTTAAGAGTGCAGAAAGGTGATGAGAAAATTTATTTATAAATTTTTGACTTTGCCTATTAATTACTCCACATGATCGCTTAAATGTATTATTTTAATCGTATAAAATAGTATTTTATGTACAAATTAATTAAAAAATGAATAAAAATGTACAAATTAATTAAAAAATGAATATCTAATTATATTATTGAAAAAGTTTGCGTGATTGTTTGTCTGTGTTTTTATAGAAAAGTGGATTTTGTAAAAAAATATTTAGGCGTGCGAGGAAATGCAGGCTTATATAGTTTTGTGTGTTGTGTTGGAGCTGGAGCTGAGCCTTCCTCTCCTTACACTGGAGCCCTAAGCCACGTCTGTCTTTGCCAGAATGGTGGAGATATCAAACGATTTGCGAGGATTTTTTCTCATTAAACTATCCGTCAAATCCATGAACTATCCGTCAAATCGTCAATCCATCATGGAATCCGTTAAATCCATGATTTAAAAAATTAAAAAATTAAGAATTAAAAAATTGAATCAATTAAAAACAATTCAAGAAATTCCAAAGCACGGTCAAGACATCATGGTCAGACAAGAAATGGTCCCTGAAATCATGGAACGAAAAAAGTATTACAGAAGGACCAAATCATGGAACTAACAAATGACGGATTAACGTGAATATAGAAAGATGCGAGACATGACGGACCGTAATTGTCGTCCAGAGTCTTGTCTATTCCTAGGTTTAACCTGACACGGTTAAACCTGGAAATTCTAAATAATGATAAATGCCCAGCTCGGATTCTACCTTCCGCAATAAATTTAAAAAAAATTTAAAGTAGAATGAATGAACCCATCTAAGAAATAGACAAAAGATTTTATGGGACTTGAACCTGAGGATTTTATGGGACTTGAACCTATCTGAGAAATTCATAAATTTAAATAAACACTTATGATTCATCCATGATCAATCAAAGGTTGATGTGGAACAAAAAAAAAATGTAATTTTGATATGGTTCAAAAATATTGAAATCAAAAACATCATTTTTTTCAAAAACAGAAAAAAGAATAATAATTAGAAAAAGTAGACGATTAGTTTGTTTGTAATAGTTTTTTCTTTTGTCAATCATCGTCTATTTTATAGAAAGCAAAAAATGAAAATCTGATTAAAAGGATATCTAGAAAATAAATATTATTAAATAAAACACTCTAAGTACATTATGTTTAAAAGTATAACAGACTTTAATTTTATTACATTTTTCAAAGGCGTAACCGAATTAATTTACACAAATTCTTTGATATCTTACAAATTCTTTGATATCTTAATCCCCAATTCCCTTTTTAATCCCCAATTCCTCTTAATCCCCAATCTTCAGTAATCCTTTTATCTAACATAATCAATTCACTTTTTCAATTATTGATGTGCTGACTCAGAGATTGATGTCTTGACTCATAATCAAGGATAATCACAAGGAATCCCTTCAAATAATATTTAATACCTCGAATCTGTTGATATTTCAAAATATTCGAAATTACTATTATCGACAATGTTTGAAATAATTTGAAATTAATCATTTTCTTTTAATTCAAATGCTAAGAATTCGCTTGGAAATAAACATCGATTACTAAATATAATTATTCTTAGTGCGCGCCGGACCCGATCCGGCCGGATTTTTCCGGAGTCCGGGCCAAATCGGGTTTTTTTGCGTTCTCCGGATGTCTGTATTATAAATGGTTTTTTTCCTTTAAATTTGTTTTAGTTAACAATTAGATAATCCAACTTTTATTTTATTAAAAATACATATAAAATTTCTGGGTGGATTCGGCCACTCAACTTGGAATATAACACAATTTTGAATTGTACATATACGTATTTTACATAAACCAATGTCTTTCCTATTTTATATAAAAAGTTTGTCATTTAATAATCTGTATAGTTCCATACGGTATTGTAGTTTCAGGCATCGGAGCAACCTGTTGAATATTTGGATTATTTTTGCATCGAAAAATGATTTGTCTGTAATTTCTTACACTCAAAATTGTTACCTTTTAAAATTGAAAATTATCATAGCCAATTATACAAAAATAAATAAACTCACAATCGGATTTAATACAGCAACCAAAGATGCTAAACTACAACTAATTAACATAACAATAGATGATGAATATAACCCAGGCAAATTGAATAAAAAATTTAAATTGGCAAATAAATTGCTTAGATAAGGTAATAAAGGTAGAATAGCCTATAAATTAGTATATGTCGGTTGAAATATTCAAAAAAGTAGACAGGATTGACCCCTAATTTATCATTACTTCATAATTTACTGTTAGAATTTCAAAATTTGCCCTGTTCATGAATAGACAACTTTATTCGAGCAAAATACGAGTAAAAAAATTTTACGACCTCTCAGTATTATTTACCACTCACTATTACATATTTAATATTAGCAACAAAGAAATAAAATTATCTCAACCAGGCAAAAAAGGAATAAACGTATTAAGTATATGAAAGTATAATTGTGTTAGTAATTTCAGCTTCCAACAGATTCTAAAATACTTAACACCTTTTTAATAATTGTACCTGTGTCCCCAAAACAATAGTTAATTGTTTATTCATATTACGTATTCGAGTCATTTCTACACCTTTACAATGGCGATAAACACGTATTTGAATACTTATACCACAAAAAATAATTATAATATAATTAATTATAGTTAGTGCTGAAGCATAATTTGCAGTAAAAATTGATAGGTCGTTAGTCTGAATTTTTTAAAATTTTTGCAAGAATTGTAAAAACAATCTACCCTTGCTCTAAGACCAACAACATAATTTTCAATAGTATAATTATCCAACTCTAATATTTTTGCCAACTCAAAATTTGTTAAATGTTCATTTTCGGGTGTTGGTTGGTTTGATAAATAAGAACAAATATATAATATAAATATTGAAATTATCATGCCAACAATTAATAATAATTGGTGTTTAAATTTAATATCAACTTCGCTGAAAAAATGCGTTAGTAGTTTATTTTAGAAACCGGACTGGGAGAATGTGGAAGAATGTTCAGAGAGAGAATGTGTCCAAGAGAATGTGGGAGAATGTTCAAGATATCTCGAAAAATCTCAATCACGATAACCGAGACTTTACTCCAAGATCTCGACCAGTCGAGTTTCAATCTGATGTATCTCCCATCATTTTTTATGCGGCCAAAGAGACAATATGAGTTTAACGAAAAGATCGGAATTGTCAATCAAATTAAACGAATTAAATTGACATTTAGATTTAATGATATTTTATTATTCGGTACTTTTCATGCTTTTTTCAGCGCATGGCATCAGAAATTTGATAAAAATTCAGTCTAAAATCTCGACAAATTTAGATCGCTATTAAAGTGAATGAGAGAACATGATTAATTTAAAAATTTCCTAAATGTTTACCGTACAACAGCAAAATAACGATAAATAAATAATGTAGAGACATTCATTAAGGTAACTCTCATCATAAAATTATTAATAAGGAGAATTATAAATTGCCAAGGATTTGGTAAGAAATGTATAGGTCCGTAATTCCAAGTCGTGCCTACACCATTATCCGAAACATAAACCTAGTTTAAATAAAAAGGTTTAGCTTAAATTATAAAAGAATTTCCATCAAACTCTTTGGTCACGTAATAATCTCAATATTAATCAGTCAAATGTTTTGAAAATGATAAAATTTAAATGAAATATAGCGGAGATTTATAATTCTATATAGGGGTTTTGAAGAAACCAAAGAAATGAGGGTTGGTGCGAGGTACGAGGCCACAAATAAGGGTGATATGAATACAAACAAAATCAAAATATTAAAATTGGGGTTGGGTCCAAAACATAATTTAAATCGGAACGCATAAATTCTCGAGTTTTTCCATTGTAGCGATTTTCGATTTCGAATTTGTTGAATTTTCAATTTTCTAAAGGTTTCAAAAATTAGAGTTTGTAAGCTTAAAAAGTAATAATTCTGGCTTCTTTCTTAAAAAATTTGTTAAATTTCGAGTTGCTAGTCAACATGTCTACACAACTTATTTAGTAAGCACATTTATTTATTTGTAATTTTGGTGATTTTGACCCGCGCCAAAATATTTATTTTATTACCGGCTGAGAAACAACAAACAAGCAAATTCCAACAACATCAACAATACAAGTTTGTAAAAGTATTTTACTATAAACTTGCATTTCTTTCATTGTATAACGCAAGATAAGCCAAATTAAGAAAAAATTAGAAAACAATCCAAATGTAGCAAAACAATAAATAATTGTTGAATATATTTCTCCTATTACCATCTTTTTATTCTTTTTACAGACACACAACTTTGCCTGACAATTAAAATTTTTACTATTCAAATTTAGTTATGCCCATTAATTTAAATCCCAAAGTAAGTATTTTAAGTAAAATTTTTTTTAATTTTACGAAATAAAGTTTAGACTAAAACATTATAGTAAACATTGAAATAAAAGTATCATTTTTGGTTCATTTTTATTTAAAAATTTTAAATTATTCAGCGTGAGAATTTATGGTCGGACTAATTGGATGTCAGATCTGTTTCCCGTAGACGCGAATTTTATTTGCGTATTTCCATGTCTCTCATGCATTCTTAATTTAAAAATTATTTTTTATATTTCTAATAATATTCCCAAGTACAAAAAAACATTTTTCTTACTGTAAAAAATACGTATAATAATATTTTTACATTTTTAAAAGAAATTTGAAAACAATTTTTAATTTTTTTTAGATTTTTTTATTTTTTATTAACTATTTTATTTAAAAGTTTTATATACAATTTCCGGTTTCACTTGTTTAATTGAAAATTAAATGTATTCAAAGATTAATCTGATTACTCAATTTACTTAAATAAAATACTTTTAATTTAAAAATTTTTGCACAACCAATTAAAAATAAAACCTAAACTAAATAAATTGCATTTTAAACTTTAATAAGCTTCAACTGCTTTATTAAATTAAGTATTATTAAAATTTAAATATTCTAAAATATATTTATAGAAAAAATGAACTATAGTTTTTTTATAAAATAGTTGTACATATTTAATTCAATTTAAATTTTTTGTTAATTTAAAATAAATTCATTTTTAGACAAGTAATAGTAGTAAAAAAACGAACAGTTAATAATTGTTCGAGTACTTCACCACCAAATGCAGGCGAATAGCTCACCAGTACCTTCTCGTTTATTTTCTATTAATGAAAAACACGAAAATCAGGCAAATAATTTCAACAACAGAAAACTCAAATTGTTAATGAAAATAATGTGATTCACGATAGCGTTTAATTTGTAATTAAATAACTTAATTTGAACTTTAAGAAAAGTAAAGTAATCTTTAAAAAAGTATCTTATGCCTGTAAAACGCTTATGGCTGATTTTTAAATATGTTGCTGTATCCTCCACAGAAATTCTTCCATATAACTATTCAATAAACACTTATTTGTCCCATAACACTATTTATGATCTTTTTTGAATTACTGTCATTCAGATTCAATAGATTCAATATAATCTGCTCAAAGAGCGTGATTCCATTATTTTCTTATCCTATTCCTGTTCTTTCTCTTGAGCTAGTGTATTTTATTCAAAAAATAGATTACAAAATTCTTTATATATTCAGCTTTATTTATGAGTTTTTATTAAATTCCTGATTTTTTTGATAATATGAAATATTATGTAAAAGTTTGATTTAACATTTAAATAAAATATTATTAGAAGAATTTTTATTTAAAATAATTGCAGTATTGTAAAAACAATTTTAATTAGTTGTTTATATAATAGTTGTACAGGGTGCGGCATAAATCACAGATTGCGGAAAAAGTCTTTTTTACACACCAATTAGTCTTACGGACTTATTGGCGACAGTTTCTGATATTGTGACAGCGTTGGACGGTAAAAATTTTCATTTAAGTAAACAACACCCGTTTAGCCGACCAGCTGCGACCAAGCGCTTCATAAAACGACATTTTTGGGGGAGTTTTGAGAGGACTTTTTGAATCTATTCTCTGAAATTTTTTTTATAGACTAAATGTTTTCTGAACCAAAAAAGTGCTAAATATGAGTGTGAACAAATTTTGTTTTAATAATCAATGTTTAAACCCAATAGTTGAAATTTTAAAAATTCCGGGAACTTTTTACGCACCCTGTATACGGCGAAAAGAGAGTGTCTCCGAATTTATTATATTTTATAATTTTTTGTCCATTTATTTTATAATTTATTTTTATAATTTATTTCTTTATAATTTTGCCGATTTATTTTACATTTAGTGTTGAATTATATTCCTTGTCTAAATGCTTTTATGAATAAAATTGTATATTCGCCTCTTGCTAATATCTTTCATCAAAATTTAAATGTTTTTGATGACTTTTTCCTTGCCAATTCTCCTGATTATTTTCTTGCTTATTTTATCCTATAAATATTTTTTTCTGCCTGGCACTACATCATCTTTTTTTATTTAATTCGTCTCTTTTAATTACTTTTTAGCAAATTTCTTAAATTCTTTTTTTAATTTAATATTTTTTCGTTAACTTCTTTCTAATTTCTACTATTCACAATATAATTTCGTGAATTTTTCTCATTCATAGTTTCATTTAATGACAATAAATTCTTTTAAATAATTCATATATTAAACGTATTATTTCATCTTTAGAATTTAAACAAATGAGACGTGAAAACGGAATGTTGCATGAAATAAAATGTGCCTAATATTATTAGTTGAACACGCTTACATATAATTTAATTTTTGCATTTAAATAGTGACAGCGCACTAAACGGCTCTTGATCCCTTGAACGTTGCTTTTAAACATATAATTTTTAAATAAACTATTTGTTTTCAGTTTATTTATTTTTGATATTATTATGTAATTATATTTTTCTATTTTTTATACTTTTGTAGACAAATTAATCTTGGGGACAAATTAATATTTCAAATTTTTTAATTAATATTATTTTTGTTTTCTCTTCTTTGTTGCAGTTTATATCAGCTTTTTTTGCGTCATAAGAATATTTAAATCATAAAGAAATTTCAAATATAAATTTGTAAATGTAAATATTCAAAATCAATGCAATTCGGTTAGCATTTGTTCAAATATATTCAAATTATTTTAATTAATCATGTTAATTTAGGATTTTTTCGTTTTAATGAAAAGTAAGATAGGTTTCTATATATATATTATAGATTCAAATAGATCTTGAAATAAAACTTAGTTGTTTCTTTTGTTACTATATTTAAATTTTAATGCATTATACATACAAACATTTAATTTAAAGGTTTTATGAAATCTTAAAAACAGTTCATTGTTGTCTTAAAGTTGCTTCTTGCACCACAATTAGATTTTTAAATTTAACGTGCTGTAATAAAAAATTCAATTATATCATTTTTATATAAAAATTTATATTGTTTGGTAATATAAAAAGAGCCAAAGCCAATTGAATTAATTAATTATTTTATATTGTTTTTGTTTTATTTGTA
Organism: Meloidogyne luci; assembly: GCA_902706615.1. Taxonomy (NCBI): domain Eukaryota; kingdom Metazoa; phylum Nematoda; class Chromadorea; order Rhabditida; family Meloidogynidae; genus Meloidogyne; species Meloidogyne luci. Next base: position 105,595 of record CACSLI010000167.1, on the reverse strand, counting down.
ATTTTATATAAGACATACACAGTCAATTTCTTTTCACAGTTTAAAATGGTTAAACTTAGACTTTTTTAATAAAAATAGATCAGAGGACGAAGAGAGATGTGACCGTTAGTAATCTTATTTTTGCCGAGTTGAGAATTTTTTAAATTTATTTCCATTATGGAGACAAAGCCAATTAAATTATGTTAATGTTATATCATTCACTTTTTATTAGTTATATTGTTTTATATTTTCTATTTGTAAATTTTAATATTATTACTATTGAATTATAAATTTTCGCTTAAATAAAAATATTAAAATTAATTCAAATTAAATAGTAAATATCATAGTTATTTATTAGTTTTAATTTAGCCGTAACATATTTAATTTAATAACTCCATTAGAATGTACAGCATAGTGCAAAAACTTTTGCATGGTGCAAGAAATTTTTGAAACTAATTTAAATTTGTAAAATTTTATATAAAAATAATCATAATCACCACTTAAAGAGACGATTTATGAAAGTAAAACAATGGAAACTCATTTCCTTCCAGTTATTTATTGTCTCTCATTTTTCATTTACTTTTTACTCTAGAATACAAGATTGAACCCAATCTCTTACTTTTTGAAAACAGTTTAATTAATGATGCTAAAAATATTTACAAATAAAATTACAGATTAATATTTAATATCATTGTTTGATTACTTAGTTCCAGATCAAATTAAATTTTATCCAATCTATTTGATACTCATATTTTCAATTTATTATTGAACCTCCTGAATTCTCCCTGTAATTAAATTCATTCTAAAATGTATATAAAATCTCTATTGTTTAATCACTTACTGATATAGAAACAGCGATATATTTGTTAAATAATTTTCCAAGACTTATATTTTTTAGACAAGTTCTAAAATCTTATGGACGTATTGTATTTTTTTCATTAGCTTATTGATGGTTATGTTGATTAAATTTATTTACGATTTGAAATAATACGTAACAATAGATTAAATATTTTATTTGTTTAATCAAATGTATTTAATATTAATAGAATTTACGTCTTATTTTAATAATTTGTTTTATTTGTAGATTTATAATAAAATAACAAATTTTTTGACTACATCCCAGGTGGAATGAGCGTCCCATAGGAATCAATTTTAATTTGTATTTAAATATTTTAAAATTTTCATTTGGAAAATTCTCCAAACCTCGACATTTGTGATGTTAGTAATTTGTATTTGAGTCCCATTTATAATCCATAAAGTCTAATGCTTTTGCTATAACTTTTATAAAAAAGTATGCTCAAGTTTTCAAAAAATTGCTCTAAGGATTTTATATTAATAATTTCGCCACAAGGTAAACGCTTTTAAAAATACTGTGTCTTTAATGTTTATTTTTAGAAAATTACTGTGGTATTAAAATATATTAAAATATGAACGTTAAATAATTATTATTGGTTGTATGTAGTAAAATAATTGCCAAGATAATTTTTAGTGTTATGAATTTATTGCAATTAAGGTGAAAATATAATTCATCTAATATATAATATATTATTATATCTTATAAAATTTTCCTTCTTTAGATAATTAGAAATATTTTATTTATTTAAATATTGTAAATAATTATCGAAAAATATGATTAATTTTAGAAAAATGAAGCTACTTTGGCATGAATGGTTCTATTAAAGTACATGTTTGATTTTAATAAGTTATATAGAATTGAATCAATTATTAGCAAGTTTTGTAATACTATGATTAATGTATTTAAAAATAAAATATATATAAAATATAAATAAAATATATATTTAAAAATTTCATAATTATATTTTAAAATAATTGCTCTCTAGCAATATAATGATTATTATATTTAATATAATTGAAATTGATATAAATATTTAAAAACAAAATTTTCAATAGATAGCATCCAATTTAGCTATAAATTTAACCAAAAAGCCATTTTATTAAATAAAAAATGAAAGATATAAAAATTAAAATAATGAATTATTTATTTATTTACACCACAACTTCTACTAAAAGAAAAAACTATTAATTTTGTGATGGATGAAAAATTTATTGAGGTTAATAACTTCGTCGGCATTTAATTTTAAATAATAAAATAATTTCTCATTTAAAGATCTAGTATTTCCTAAATAGATAAATATTTAAAATAATAATAATTATAATAGCATTAAAAATAAATTAATTTTAAAAGTTATAAATTTAAGAAAAATTAAATAAAAATTTAAAATTATCTTTGAAATTAATAAATAAAATAAATTTAATAAAATTGGTTAAAAAATAATCAAAAGAAGACTTTAATTTTTATAATAATTCTTGTCATATTAAAATTCAATTTTATAAAATTTACAAAAAAGGGCATTCTTTGTGATTTGTAAGTCTTCAAATACAAAAATGAATTATTTTTAAAAAATTAATTATTATTATAGCTGCAGCGGAGGCGATCTGTGTGTGCCGCCACATATGAGACAGCACGTTTCTCATACATTGATTGAGCAATTAAAGGAAATTATCTAAAAAATTTATTTTTTGAAATTTTAGTGTTAAATCGAGTTGGAATTATTCAATTTTAAAGAAACGAATATATTTAATATAATATTTATAACAGATTAGACTAAAAGTTAAAAGAACAAATGACTTAAATTGATATAGATATCTATTTAAATTAAATGATACAATATGCAAATCAAATTGATGTAATAAAAGTTAATAATTAAAAATTATAATGAAACGAGGAGCTCAGTACTCCAATTGGCTGAAAAATCCATAAATAAATTCTAAATATATTAATATAATAATATATTAATCAGCAGAAAATTATTTATTTTAATTAAATTTGTGCTTTTTTGATTTTTTAATTAAAATTATAAGTTTAAATAAACTAAATAAGTCAGTTAGATCTAATTATTATCTGTGTACATATAATTCATAAATTAATGTTTCTATCAACATAAATTAACAAATATAAACATATATCGATCATAAAAAAATTATCGATGTTTAAAATGAAATCATTTTAAAAATTATTACAGATTAAGGCTGAATCAAGAATAAATTTTGATACAAAATTGATTTCCATTTAAATCAAAATAAAGACAAAAGCATAAAATTTCAGTCTGTTAATGTCTGATTCTTCCATTATATCTAAGGGTCAATTTTCAACTGATAAAATTATAGTTAACAATCATTGTAAAATATATGAGATAATCCTATTGTAACACTAAAATTAAAAAGGGTTAAATAGTTAATAGGATTTACTATATTGACTGTATTTAAAATTTGAAAATAATAAATGTGAATAGATAAATATTAAACATACTTATTTTATGCCCAAGTAAAAAACTTGTGCCTCTCCTTTTGTTTAAACCATCTAATAAACAAAATCAGATAAAAATAAGTAGGAAGGAATCATGGAACTGTTCTTTCCTGATTTAATTGAATATGAAAAAATAAAAATGGAATCCAATTTAAAAGGACAACACTTTGATGATTAAAGTTTAAAGATGACAACATGTGTTAAAATAATTTCAATTATTGAATTTGAAAAATAAGCAAGATGGAAGAAATATAAATAATAAAAATTAGCATATATGATAAAAAAATTTATATTGTTGTAAAACTCTTTTTATTATTTCTAACAAATTTTAGTTATTAATATTTTTTTGGTTGCCAAGGCATGTACTCTGCAAGTTGTATTCAAGCTCTTAATCGACAGAAAAAGAGAATGATAAGTATGAGTGAGGATTATATTGTAAAAAAACTTGAAATCAGTTTAAAAGGAGCAATGATAAACAACTTGAAACATTTAAATTATTATTGTAAACATTTACATTATTATTTGTATTAATTGATGATTCATTTTAAGAACGTATTAATAAGGAAAATGATGCGTTGCATTTATTTAATGATGGCATAGAAAGTACAGTTAAAGATTATTTATTCTATGACGAAAGAAGTAAATTTGATGAAAGAAGTATATATATAATATAATTATTTGAAATTAATTGCTTTGTTATTTAATTTTAAAGCAAAGGAAGGAACAATAAAATGCCATGAATTTAAATATAAACATAAAATAAATTTGAAAAATTATTTGAAAAATATTTTTGATAATAAATATATTAATAAATCCTATATATAATTTGAGAATTTCTGTGTGTCCGTCCGCAGCTTTAAATTATGCTGTGTTTGGCGTTGTGTTTAATATTTATTTAAAAATGACAAAATATCCCAAAAAAAAGAAAATAGTTGTATTTAGAGGAGCAAAGAAAGTATGTGTTTTTTTAGAAGTTGTTTTGTTTTTTTGGATTTTTTGTGAGTCAATTGTATTTGTTTTTATTTGTTAATTGATTTTATTTTAGGTTTTTGATTTTGGTTTCCGTCTGATAAGGGTTTTCCCATACTGGACTGAGAAAAAGTTTCCGGGAATGGCCAAAAGAAAAGTCCAGTAAATGATGAAAAGGTTCTGGCAATGGTTGGAAGAGTTCGAGTATTAAGCAAACGAGTATCATAAATTAAAAATATTAAATTTGAATTCAAAAATTTTTAATAAAAAATTAACATTTTAAAAATTTTAAGATAATTTTTTAAGACTTTTGCTTTGTATTTTCAATTTTGTATTTTTCATTTAAATTCTAATTTCAATATAAATGTGTGACCATTAAAAAATAAACATATTTAAAGATTTCTTAATATCAATATTTGCTCAATAAAACGCTATGGCTTAATAAAATTATCATTTTAAAGTTAAAACTATCTAAACTCGGAATTTGAACGGAGAAAACAGGAAAGGAAAAAGACATTCATTAAGAAAGCTAATACGAAAAGAAAGGGTATACATTGTCAAAAAATGGACTAAAGCCACTATAGCGCCGACCGTAGTACATGAAAATCTCGGAATTGCCAACACCGACCCGCTAATCGGGATTTTCAGATTTAATCTTAAAAGAATAAACAAAATTGAAGCAAATTCATTATTTATAAATTTTAAATTATAAAAAAGTAATAAATAAAAGTTTTTTGATGAATATATCAAAATCAGAATAAACATTATTTATGTGCAATATCAACGCAATATCAACTATAATTAAATTCAGATCCAAAAACTGGAATTTCGAGCTCTATGGAAGATAATGAGTAAACATATTTTCGAAAAGATGTTATATAAATTACAACTTAAAAACAATAAGTATAAAGCACGCTTATTTAGTGATTATCATAATAATAAATTGATTTTGGGAGTAAAAGAATTTAAAAGATTTAGATAAGTTAACTTTAAAATTAATAAATTTAATTAATATATTATTGCTTGTCGTATTATATTGTTATTAGGTTATATTGAAATTGGTCTTACTTTCAATTTTAATCTAATATTTCGAGTTAATATTAAAAATTAAAATCTAGTAAATATTTTCAATAAAATTTTTTGCACTAAAAATGTTTAATGTATTTTATTAATTATACGTTTTAAAATATTTAGGAATGAATGAAAATTCTGGTTTTACGCCATGATGTTTATTGATTTATATCCTAAAAAATTCTTTCTATCGAGCAAGGATCAGAGTAATAAATCAATAATTTATTATGAATTGATATTAAATTGATATTAAAATTGATTGATATTAAAAAATTGATTGATATAGATTGATTGATATAAAATTGATTGATATATAAAAATTGATTGATATTAAATTATGAATCAATAATGATCAATTATAAATCAATAATAAATCAATCAATTTATATTTAATGTGATTGACATTTTAAATAAAAAAATCAAATCAGATTTAAAAAAATGGAAAAAAAGAATTACTTAAAGATGGTCAAAAAAATTTTTAAATGTGCAAAAACCCGAATAAATATCTATTCAAAAGCTTAAGGATGATTTGAAATTCTATTCGGCTGAAAATTCGTTCATTAAACTTCGAAATTATTACATTGAACGCAAGCTGCGTATTTATGCACAAATCTTCAAAAAAAGAAGCTGATTAAATTGAAGAAGGATAAGCATCCATCAGTAGACGAAGGAGCAACGAAGGAGCCCAAGTCTAAAAAAGTTTTATTTAAAAATTATAATATATGTATATACTAAAATTTTTGATTATTGGCGAGAAAAATATTATTGCTATTTCTCCATTAGCAATATCAATCACAACAATATTAGACATAAAATTATTATAAAAATGTGATTAAAATTTATTAAATTAAATTTTAAATAATAAAATTTTTAGTGAATATATAAAATAGAATCTTGATATTTCAAGTTAAAAAAGAAATTATATATCATTGTCTAAATATACTATATAATATATAGTATATTTAGACAAAAGACAAAAGACCCACAGACAAAAGACCCACAAGGACAGAATACCCACAGACAAAAGACCCACAACTATTTTTCAGTTTTATTGTGCATAAATTTTGGCGCGAGGGATGTTGTTAATTTTATTAATTTTCCATAATAAGAGAAAATTATTATGGAAACAACGGAAAAAGTTGTTTCCATATTAGCGAAGGTCGTTCCAATAATCGGGAAATCTTGTCCCAACGACCGGGGAGCTTGTTTAACGAAGGTGGATCTTGATTTCCCGGATTTTCAGGATTTTTAATCCGGTCCAGGTCTTGTCAAAAAACATAATCCGATAAGGTTCAGATATAAAAATGATATAAAAATAGCTAATTGGCCTTCCAAAATTCAAAAAATTTCCACCTATGTTGATAAAAATGTAGAAACCCTGCTTCTTGCTTTTTAAAAATTCCCAAAATTTTTGTCTGCGACGATGAAAAAATAGATCAAAGGGACATTCAGTATCAAGTGGCATTTAAGATTAACTTAATACCCCTTGATTTAAGATTAATACCCCTTGATAAAAGATTAACTAATACCTCTTTTATCCTTCTATATCCCTCCACATGGAGTGATATAGGATTAGAGATATAGGATGTCTTTTTATTTCTCTATGTCGTTCGTTTTTTGTCATTTTTTATGTCATTTCTTTAAGTCGTTGTTTTTTGTAAAAATTTATTTCATCAACCACAGTAAGGATGAAGACAAATAACTGAGGACTGACTAAAAATCGGCTCCTTGTTTACTTTAAAACTTTTTATAGTTTGTACAAAAATAGTTATAACAGGATTGGTATATTAATTATTTTTGACCATGCGGATGTTTCACATTTCCCGCAGTAATTTAAACTCCCTAGGAGTGGTGAATCTCCCCCTTAAATATCTATACCGCAAATTCTCTATTTAAATGGCCGTCTCTAATAGAATGGCCCCTTGGAGGATGATCGAAAAATAGAATGGCCGTCTCCATTTGAATGGCCGTCTCTAATAGAATGGCCCTTTGGAAGGTGATTGAAAAATAGAATGGCCGCCATTCTATAAGAATAAATACGGTATATTCTTATTAAATTCATTAAAAATCGTCTTTAAATATTAAAACCCTTAAAAATTAAAATTAGCTAACGTTACTCCCAATGAAAAAAAACGCAAGAAAAGGAAAGAAAAGTGAAAAAAACATTTACCTAAAAACTAATCCGTTCTTAAATTTTGGTAATAGGAAAAAACCGGCTGTGCCAAGATTCAAAAAAATGTAGACGGAAACACAAACCCCAAATTAAAACGCACCGTCCACTAATTGTGTCTTCTCTGCTGTTTCATCCTTCAATTGCTCCTTCTTGTCGATGTTCTCCTTCTGCTTCAATTTAATCAGCTTCTTTTTTTGAAGATTTAATTGTGCATAAATACGCAGTTTTAGATAAATTTATTGTGTTTTAGATAAATTATTTTAGATAAATTTATTTTTCTATTATTATTATTTTTTGTTTTCCTTTTTTTGTCTTTAATTGTTTTTAATTTTTATTTTTTAAAATTATTTTTGTAATTTTTAGTCTTTTTCTTTATTTATTTTCCCTAAGAAATTTTTAACTGACTTCTTCTAATTTTGCTGAGCCCCCACTTGAACTGGATTGAAGTTTCAAAGCTACAACAAAGCTTTCAAAGCTGGCAATTATAAACTGATTAATTGAAATTTTAAATTCTTTTAAACTAATCTTTCCAAAGGTTTTTAATATTTATCAAATTTATATTAAAAATAAAAGAACGAAGAATGAATGAAAGCTTTAATTAATGAATGCTAGTGCAGTAGAGTCCAAAACTTCATTTCGATTATTTTCGGACGGTTCTATAAATAAAATAAATGTAAAAAAGTTAATGAGTAAAAATTTACTTTACGACGATTATCCAAAAGCAATGGATATAAAAATATATAATCTATTGTCTATTTTAAATGTTATATTTTATTAATTTAATTTTTTAAAATGACGTTTAATTCTTGCATAAATCTCCGATTTTAATTACAACTAGTACTTAAATAACCATTTGATTTTTTATTCTTGTCCATACAAAATTTTTATATAATTAATTCATTAAGTATAAACTATACATTTAAGTTGTCATATATTTTAACATGTTTTTATTATAAAATTTCATCCTTAGGTAAAAAATTCATTTTTAAACATATAATTAAATTTATTTTTTGGCATTCCGTTTTGGTGCTACATAATATTTATTTCTTTTAATTTTTATAACACGCTTTGTCGTATTTTGGGTAATTAATCATAATTAAAATACTTTTATCATTGTTGTATTCTAATTATTTTCTTTAAAAATTGATATATGACGATATATCTGAAAATTTTATATCGTTTTTTTAATTTTTTCAGTTACTACACTTTCTAATACTTAACGTTTAAATTTTTTTAAATTTATTAAATGTTTATTTAATTCAAAAATAATGGAAAATTATAGCATAAGATTTATTTAATCAAAAATATAGTACGAGTGTAGTTTTTCACCGGCTGAGCTGTCAAATCTCTAGATTACTAGTTTTAATAATTATCAAAAACGATATAACACTAAGTATAATATTATTACTATATTATATTTTCGAATATAAATATTTTTAGAATATCTTATATTTTTATTTTAAATATTAAATAAAGAATCTTTCTTTTTACATAGAATGAGATTATACAGCGACTAATTTAGTTTTATATTTGAATGTCTTTCCGTCAATTTCAACTAATTTAACGGAGTGAAAAATTAATTAGATTTAAATTGATGAATTTTTTTTATTTATTTTTTATTGAAGAATTAATATAATTTATTCAATATATATTGAGCCACAAATCAATAAATATTAATAATTAGTGTTATAAAAGAATTTAAATTTTTATTGATTCTATTTAAGGTTTAAAATTTTGTAATTAATCGATTTAATTAAAATTTTTATTTAAATTTTTATCATAATTATATTATAATTCTCTCTCTCGATTTTTATTACCTATTCTTGTAATCTTAATGATGTAATCTGTTTTATATTTATGATTTAAGATGCACATAAACAAAAGATGTTCAAATGCATGGGCAGACCCTCATTTGTTCATCCGTTACTTAGTATTAAGTCTTATAATTTAAGTTTTTATTAGTGAAACATAAGTTTACGACTAATAACTGAATCTCACTTTTTTGTGTAGTGAAGGTTATTAATAATTTTAATATTTAATAATTTTATTAATGATTTAATAATTTAAATTTATTAATGATCTTTTATAAATAGAGAAATATATCTCTATGGGTCTTTTTTGTTTGAATTGTTCTTCTGCTCGATCATTTCATTAAAATGAAACCGTATTTTTAGAAAATGTAAAAACTTTTAATCTGGAAGATAAAAAGGAGAAATATAAGTAAATTTATTTAATTTAATAGATCAATTTAAATTTTTAAATTAATTTTAGAGTATTTCTTTCAAAATACAATTACAAAATAATTATTTAAAGTTTTTACTAAATTAATTTAATTTTAATTAATTTAATCTATTTAATTTAATTTTAACTGTTGTTGCATTTTTCAAATTGTTATTTTATTTTCGTTTTTTGCAAATTATTTTTATAAAATATTTAATTATAAGTTGTTTCACCAGATTATTTTTAATACTCACTTTTGTTCATCAGTAAGCTCATCTCCTTCAATGATATATCTATTATTTCTGAAGATAATATAAATTTTGTAAATTATTGCATAATTCTTTTTAAATTCATATTCTTTAGTTCAGAATTGTATTTTGTAAAAACCTTTTGTTTATTGTGTTTAGAACTTTTGTCTATATGTTTAAACTGATTTATTACATCTATTAGAAATTTTATTAGTATTATCCCTCAAAAAATAAGAAAACATTAACGAGATTGATACTTTGTGTAATATATTGCTTTGATCTATAAATGTGTGGGTAAGTTTAAGTCGTCTACATATATGGAAGGATAAATTGATTTTCATAGTCTGTCTGGAAGATCATTAATATATATTGTGAGTCAGAAGAGGGGCAATAACTGATCAAAATGATTTATATTTTGTGAAAAGCTGGCATTAACTTTGACAGAAAAACAACGATCTGTAGGAAATTATTTAGCGAGTTTAATAATTCACCTTGTATTCTGTATACATAAAGTTTATAAATTAATAGATCTGTTGGAACTTTATCGAATGCTTTTTGGAAATCGATATAGAGTAATCAATATTTTCCTTTTTTACTAAGGCTTCATAAAATTTATTTACTTTTTCTAGAGATTGTTTGGTGATGGAACTATTATGGTAAGAACCAACCCGAATTGGAATTTAAAAATTAAATTGATGTTTAAAAGAAAATTAATTAAATTTGCTATTAAGCATGTAGTCATCTTGATATTAAGTTTAATGGCGATATGTTTCGAACACAATCACTTGAGTTCTACCGAAGATGTTTCTAATTAAATTACTTATTTTATACATACATACACTCTAAATTAAATTACCATTTTAATATTTATAAATATCAACGTTCTATTATATTAATTAAAATAAATAAATTATTGAAAATATAATAGAATAAATAATTTACAAATTTAAATAATAAAATACCAAATGAATTTTATTTAAATCTTTTAATAAATAGTACTTGTATAATAGTTCTTTAATAATAGTACTTGTCAATCTCAATAATATTTATCTTATTATAATAACTTTACGTACATGTGTACTTAATTTTCAAAAATCATACATCATTGTTGGTTTTCAACCTAGTTTTAGTTTTTGAACAAATAAAATTGTATTTAAGTATTACATCAACATGAGATAATTTTGACCGGTTTCTTTATCTTTTTTTGGTTTCCGGTTTAAACTATATTTATATATTTCAGTAGTGTCGGGCGCTTCTTGAGTTTAACGTTCCCTTGGCCAAAGAAAGCTGGGGGAACCGCCACGGCAAGGAGCGCCTTTTGCAGAATGTTGCTGTCCTAAGGGGGATAAGTAGAGAATAAAGTGTTGTTTATATTATTAAATTATGTTGGCACCATCATTTTGTATAAACTTGGGTAATTATTATAAAAATAAAAGCATTCTAAATAATACATTTATATTAAGTAATCATTTACTTATATATTTCGTAAAGTTAAGGATTTACTTTTCGTTTAATCTTCTCCGCTTTAAACTGTTTTTGATTCCTCATTTACTTCATTAATATTTTTACACAGTTATCGAGTTTGGTATTTTGGTATAAGGAATCCAAATAAAGGCATCATTCTGTTTTCAGTTGACGAATTTAAATTATTTATAAAATCAAATTTTAGCCTTTAAATTTTAAATTTATTTCTTATAATTGCTACCCTATTATTTACTTTATTTTTAACAATTGGGCAAAAGTTCAAATTGTAAATTAGGTATATATACATGATTTAAAACAGCTCTTGCTTCACACTCTAATCTTCTCTTCAAGCCTCATTATATTTTATCAAAATTAGAATTTAATTTATACAATTATTATTATAATAGTAGTTTTGATGTTTTTAATATATTTGACATATTCTTGAAAATAATTTTTTTTAATTTATTAACGAAATATAAATTAGACTAAAAATAAATTAATATTTATAGTATTTCATAAAATTTGAATGCATTTCAAACCGCTCATGTTCAAATCACTTATACTCATATTCTGGTAAATTAATTTAAATACCTATTAATTATTCAGGATCGAATTTGATTTTTTAATAGTTGGAATAAAAGTAATTTTTATTAAACGAAGTTATAGGAGTTTTATTGGTTAATTTGGATAGTAGAATTCGTCCTTTTTGGGAATACGTCTGTATTTCAGGTCACCAGCGAATAAGTCTTGCTGGTTCAAGAACAGTTTGGCGAAGCAATTATAACAATTAAAATAAATTTAATTAAATTTTTTAAAAACAAAATTAGATAAAAAAGATAACAGCTTATTATTTTCATTTAATGTACGATTTTAAAATTAAAATGTTATACAAATTTAAAATAAAGTATTTCTAAATACAATATCTTCTAACGGCGAGTTATATAATCTTCTATCAATTTCTTCTATTAATTTGAAAAAACACGAAATTAACTAACTTAAATTGGTTAGAAACTTGTTTTTCTAATAAAATTATTTAAGTTGGCGATATAAATCAATAAAATAAACCTGTTTATTACATTTTGATTAATTATTTCTATTATTTTTTTCGCTAAAATATAAATTTAAATAGTTCAATTCTCCTAAAAGTTTTAAATTTTTATTTTATGTCTAACCTTTCTATATCAATAATTTGTGTCTATTTTGCCAATAATACTTCAAACAAATTTCAACAAATCTCACCAATTCATCAAATTTAAATCACAAATTTCAATCTATAAGCAAATGTTAATAGCTTTCTTTTTTTAATATGCTAATATAGCTTTTTTATTATTATGTATTATGCCAGGAAATTGTAAGTTTCAGCTGAAATATATATGTACATTAAAATCAACAAATGCCGTATGTACTATATGCAGGAAAGTATCTAGTTTAGATAATTAATGAACTTTAAAAAATACTAAATTTATTAAAATCTATATTAATATTCCATTTGGAATAGTACTTTAGTATAAAGTTAATAAACTGCAGACAGATTGAAAATATCTATATTTAAAAACGATAATTAAAATATATCTGAGTTTTTATAATTAAATATTAATAAATTAAAAAAACCTTCTCTAACGAACTGTTTAATAAAAGTGTTCATTAATGTGTAAAATAATTAAGATTGTGCCATTTTTAAGGCTACCAAATATCCAAATTATTCTTGTTTTATTTGTTTTTTTAATATTAGCACAAACAATAATAAAACGACTAAATAGGCATCATAAACATCCTTCACATCTCCAATTTGTTTATGTTTGAATTTCATAATAAAATCAATATAATAAATTTCAACTAAAAATCATCTTCTCCAAATTCATGTCTCCATGCGAAGTCGACAATAGAATAATTGTAAAACTATATAATGAAAAATTATAGAGAAGAATAAAATTGAAGACTCAAATATCTACAATGTTTCATAAATCTACAATGTTCACTTGCCTAAAGCGAACAAAAATTTCATTAATAATAATATGTACTACAAAAATTTAAAATAAACATAAAATTACAAATATTTAATATTTAAAACAGTCGGATTAAATTGTAATTTAAAGTGATCATTAATTTCAGTTTTACTATATGGTAGTTTAACAATATGTAAATTAATTTAATTTTTATATTACGATCTCATATAGTTATCCTTATTATATATCTTTATTCTAATTAATATAGGATTTTAAATCTCAAAATCAAATCTCAAAATCTTCGATTACATTTTTAAAAGATGATTATTTTTTAAAAAATTAAGTTTTTGAATATATATTCTGCTACTTAGAGAAAGTTCGTTTGTTATTGTTTACAAATATTAAATACAATTAAAAGCGAGTGCTTTTTTGAAAGTAATTTATATAAGTATATTTAAATATAAATTTGCGATTTTTATTTAATAAGAATCTATACATTCATTTAATACTTTTTACTATAGTAAACGTAACATCAAAGGGACCAAACCGGTCAAAAGTGTTTGAACAAACGCTCCTTTTTCAAAGTCTTTAAACTTAAAAATTAAAAAATATATAAATGCAATTTTTCATAGATTAGATATAGATTTATAGATATAGATAGTTAGAGATTAGAAAATTTTTTTATAACATTTAACAATATAAAGAATAAAATTACAGAATTAAGCACTAAATTATCTTGCATACTATTGCATTGTTAATGCATAGCAAAATTTTTCATATTGAATCTTTCATAGTTAACTATAATTTTTCTATATTGAATAAATAAAAATAATTTGTGCATTTTTATATATTTTTTTATAGAAAATAAGGACAAAGACATTTATCAAGCTACTTGATAGATATCGATCGCTAAAAATTTTTTAAATTCAGAATTATATTTTACTGAACACATTCACTTTATTCAAACTTTATTCGCATTTCACTTTATCCACATTTCACTTTATTCAAGTGTGTATTCATGGTAGTTGTTTGTTAATATTCACCACATAATTGATAAATATTAAAAGTAGATAAATATTTCGAATAATTTCTCTTTAAATTCTATCTGACATCCCTAATTATTAAAATCCACTAGACAACATTAAAAGAAGCTGCGATCGATCCGCCACATAACAACTATACTAATAGATGTCAATAAGACATGTCAATAAATATAAGTCTATAAACTCATGACAACAACAAAAACTAATATGTAAAAAATCTCTATAAAATAAAGTTACACTTTCCCACGGAAGAGAAATAACGGAAAGAATCACACATTCTTGACAATTGTCCCTAAAGGTCATGTGATTCGACTACGCAATAGGCCATAAATATAATGAATGTCTAAAATGATTAAAAGATCAGAGATTAGATCAGAGATTAGCCATAAATATAATGAATGTCTAAAATGATTAAAAGATCAGAGATTAGTAATTTTTATTAAAAGATCAGAGATTTGGTCTGATTCCTTAAATTAATTTATAAGTGTTTTTAGATCTAGTTAAATTTAATAATGTTAATTTATTTCCTTTTTATAAATTTTGACTAAATAATTTATTAAAAAATATTATATTATTATGAAGTAGACGGTGAAATGAAATTAAAGTTTATTCAAAAATAAAGCCTAGGCAAAGCTGTATTATACAAGTATCAACAATAAAATCATATTTTTAATTTACGAGGTAATAATTTATAAAGAATAACTATTAATAAAATTAATTTAAAACAAAATGACCATCAAAATGACCATCAAACAATATAAGCTTATAGTATGTATGAATTTGACAATATTATATATTAAAGGAACAGTAATCTATTCAGACGAGTGGAAAGCTTATAGCTCCATTAAAGTAGCATAATCTATATATTTTATAATGATAAATTATTAAATAATTGCTAAAACTTTTGTGTATTAAAATAATTTATAAAAAAGATCATCCTAAATACTAAAAATATAAAAACCATAAATTTTAATAAATTATTTATATACGGATGATTTAATATGGGATAATATTATAATCATCATATCAAAATTTCTAAGTCATAGGTGTTTTTAATATTTATTTAATTCATAATCTACTATGAACTTTTAAATAAAAATTGCTGATGATGATAGCCCAAAATTAGAGCGTGCAAAAATTATTGCTTCCATTAAACGACAACTGAACTTATTGGTATCAGTTAAAGAAAATAAAAACAAAAAATTTCTTTTGATTAATAAATTAGAAATGTAAAACTAATTTTTTAAATCTAAAACAGGCAAACGCAAAGAAGCTTCGCACACCATAAAATACAGGGTGACAATCAAGTTAATCTTCTTTACTAAATTTTTTAAAGCTATTTTTCGACACTATTTGAATATTTATAATTTTTTACCTGTTTAAATAATGAAAAAAACTTATTTAATCAATTTTGAACTTTTAGATAATGTATAGTTAATATGTAGTTAATTTGTAAAAATAAAATCTAAATTTTTAGCAAATAATTTCTCAAGAAAGTTTTCAAACCAATTATTCTGAAGAGTATAATGACCTAATATGAAGATTGTTAGCTTTGGCCATAAAATTTTATTTTAAATCTAATATTAAAAATTTCCAAGTGCAAAATTACACATAGCAATAAGAGAATTTTCCGAAGCCCATATCGGGATAAATATAAAGATTTTAAATGAAATTATGAGGGAATGGAACGGAATTATATTTTGATAATTGTGATATAAATAATTTTGTTTAATAATTTATTTATAAATATAATTATTATATAATTTTATTATAATATTTATATATATTTCATATATAAAAGAATTCACAACCAAATTATAATATATAAACATGAATTAATAGAGTTTACTATTTAATAGAAAGTTCCAATATGTTGCTTTAGAAGTCTTATTTAATTTAATATTCGTATACATTTTTCGGAATTATCGCAAGTAAAAAATAGAAAAGAGAATACAGTTTCCGTAGTCATGTCTAATAAAAAAGAAAACTTTCAAGTAATTTTTTCTCATAATTGAAATTAATGCTATTTAGAACGTTATCCTTATTCGGGTCTTATTATTAATGGAAATGTTACTTGTATGGATGTCTACAATAATTATTAAAACCAAAGCACAGAACATTAACGACATTTTGAACGAGAAAACAAAAAATAAAATTTAATTTCTTTTAATTTTATTGTATGAATTTCTGAATTAAATTAATTTTTAAATTCAATTGTAATACTAAATTATAAAAATTATGTATGAATATTTCAAAAATTTTCAGTGGATAAAATTCATAAAGTTACTAACTTTAATGAAATGTCATTAACAAATATTACCAAATTTTAAATTAATTTAATTTCTTTTAACTTATAATTTTAGAAATTAAAGTTTAATTACCCAAGTTTAAGGCTTTTTTCTTTCCTCTTCAATTTCCTCCTAGGTTTTGAGCATTTATGAATTAAATTTTATTTTTATCTTTAAAATGTCTTTATTAAGCGGTATCTTGCCACTGAGTACGTTGGAGATCCCTAGTGGATCTCCAACAAAATTCGAAAATGTCACAATTTAAAAATGTTAAGTTGACAAAATGGTAAATGTTCAAATCTCAACCTTCAGATTTTTTAATTTCTGCTTGAAAAATTATTTTACTGCTACCTATGGGTATCGAACACTCAATAGTGTATAGATATAGTATGTACTATCTGAATATTTTATCGATTAAAGATCAGCTAATATTGAATTTAAGGCTGTTATTATTAATGAAAGTAATTGAATTAATAATAATTTTGAGATTATTGATTAATCAAACATTTAAAATTTAAATTGCAATCAATTTGTTGGTTTTTTGATATTCATAAAATTTCATAAATGGATTCTCCCACTAATACAATTGATGAGTAATTGCAACCTTAATTAAAATTAACAACTGAAATTACGGTTTTTAAAAAATAGTAAATTTAAAAAAAATTAAAAAATATATCACAAAAGAATAACCGCAGTCGTCCTCATCGAGTTCCCCTTCTCCAGTTATTCGGCGCTCCAAAGGAACTGGGGCACATCACAGCCTCGCGTTTCAATTTAATATATGACTAAAATTCCAATTAAATTTAATATTTTTTAAAAAAATAGAAAGATAATATTGACAATGAAACCGATGGAGGGGTTTCTTACAGAGAAATTGATAGAATTATTTATTATAATATAATTATAGAAACAAAGCTGACAAACCTAATCATTAAAAGATGTTTGGAAGAATAGAATGAAAACGTGGTAAAATTAGTAGATAAATGGTTATAGAAATGATTCACTTTACGCCATTAAAATGTATTGTTAATATCAAACGGAATTTTTATTTCAAACATTTCAAACAGTTGAAAAATTGCAAAGGAGTAAACTATTAAAATTCATTTTTATTAAGGAGACATTTATCATATTTAAATTTAGTTTAGCTTATTGAATTGCGACCAGCTTATATATATTTAAAATAAATAAAACATAAATAATATTTTCATAAAAAATAATTTAAATTTCCAGAATTTTCTACAATAATATTAAAAATTAATGATCTAAAATTAATATATTTTTAATTGTTCTGATCGTAATAAATTATTTTCGAACCATCATGCAGTTTCTTTCAAAATGGGGCAAATAAAATATTTTCAGTTTTTTCAATAATTAGAGAAATTACCTTTTTAAACATTTAAACTTTTGCTGCCTTCATCATTTCTTGCAATATGTTTCGTAAATTTTGTTTTTGTTTAGTAGTCATATTTCATTTTTACACAATTTTGATAAATTTGGAGAAATTTTCCTTATTTGCATTTCATGTTGGCATCTACTAATTTAATGTACTTATATTAATAATATTTTCTACTTTTTCATTTTTCGCAAACACTTCTGTTAAAAATTTGATATATATTATTCATTTAAATTATACTTCTTAACCATTTTAGACATTCATTATATTTATGGCCTATTGCGTAGTCGAATCACATGACCTTTAGGGACAATTGTCAAGAATGTGTGATTCTTTCCGTTATTTCTCTTCCGTGGGAAAGTGTAACTTTATTTTTATAGAGATTTTTTATATATTAGTTTTTGTTGTTGTCATAAGTTTATAGACTTATATTTATTGACATGTCTTATTGACATCTATTAGTATAGTTGTTATGTGGCGGATCGATCGCAGCTTCTTTTAATGTTGTCTAGTGGATTTTAATAATTAGGGATGTCAGATAGAATTTAAAGAGAAATTATTCGAAATATTTATCTCTTTTAATATTTATCAATTATGTGGTGAATATTAACAAACAACTACCATGAATACACACTTGAATAAAGTGAAATGTGGATAAAGTGAAATGCGAATAAAGTTTGAATAAAGTGAATGTGTTCAGTAAAATATAATTCTGAATTTAAAAAATTTTTAGCGATCGATATCTATCAAGTAGCTTGATAAATGTCTTTGTCCTTATTTTCTATAAAAAAATATATAAAAATGCACAAATTATTTTTATTTATTCAATATAGAAAAATTATAATTAACTATGAAAGATTCAATATGAAAAATTTTGCTATGCATTAACAATGCAATAGTATGCAAGATAATTTAGTGCTTAATTCTGTAATTTTATTCTTTATATTGTTAAATGTTATAAAAAAATTTTCTAATCTCTAACTATCTATATCTATAAATCTATATCTAATCTATGAAAAATTGCATTTATATATTTTTTAATTTTTAAGTTTAAAGACTTTGAAAAAGGAGCGTTTGTTCAAACACTTTTGACCGGTTTGGTCCCTTTGATGTTACGTTTACTATAGTAAAAAGTATTAAATGAATGTATAGATTCTTATTAAATAAAAATCGCAAATTTATATTTAAATATACTTATATAAATTACTTTCAAAAAAGCACTCGCTTTTAATTGTATTTAATATTTGTAAACAATAACAAACGAACTTTCTCTAACTAGCAGAATATATATTTAAAAACTTAATTTTTTTAAAAATAATCATCTTTTAAAAATGTAATCGAAGATTTTGAGATTTGATTTTGAGATTTAAAATCCTATATTAATTAGAATAAAGATATATAATAAGGATAACTATATGAGATCGTAATATAAAAATTAAATTAATTTACATATTGTTAAACTACCATATAGTAAAACTGAAATTAATGATCACTTTAAATTACAATTTAATCCGACTGTTTTAAATATTAAATATTTGTAATTTTATGTTTATTTTAAATTTTTGTAGTACATATTATTATTAATGAAATTTTTGTTCGCTTTAGGCAAGTGAACATTGTAGATTTATGAAACATTGTAGATATTTGAGTCTTCAATTTTATTCTTCTCTATAATTTTTCATTATATAGTTTTACAATTATTCTATTGTTGACTTCGCATGGAGACATGAATTTGGAGAAGATGATTTTTAGTTGAAATTTATTATATTGATTTTATTATATTATGTTTCTATTTATGAGAATTAGAAAATTGCATCTTCGAAAATTGTATGATATGAGAGAGTCTTATTTTTTATTATATACAAATGGATATTTTGATCTAATATTTCTCCCAAAACACAATCAATTCAATATTACATGAATATTCAATACAAAATCTAGCATTATTTCAATAGCGTTTTTGTTCAAAACTATGCTGAAAGTCTAACTTTATACATTTAATTTTAATAAATAAATTAACCAATAATATAATCTATTAATTTATAGAAATTTTTTAACAAATAAAATAACTAAGAATACCTCAATAAGCAACTCATAAAGTATAATATGATAACTCATATTTTGATAAACTCATATTATTGTTAACAAGGAGAATTGGCCATTCTCGCCCACAATTTTCTAATTATCAAAAGCCATAAATAATTTTTTTTTTCACAAAAGTAAAGATTGTAAAATTAGAATTATTTATAAAAATCAGCTTTACAAGTATCAAAATTTATTATTAAGTATTTATTTAAATTATCAAAAATATTTTAAGAAAAACAAGTCAAAAAGTACAAAATTAAAGAAAGTACAAATTAATTAAATACAAAATGTAAAAAAGTATAAAATTTAAATATATCAAAGATTTTATTATGAAATTCAAACATAAACAAATTGGAGATGTGAAGGATGTTTATGATGCCTATTTAGTCGTTTTATTATTGTTTGTGCTAATATTAAAAAAACAAATAAAACAAGAATAATTTGGATATTTGGTAGCCTTAAAAATGGCACAATCTTAATTATTTTACACATTAATGAACACTTTTATTAAACAGTTCGTTAGAGAAGGTTTTTTTAATTTATTAATATTTAATTATAAAAACTCAGATATATTTTAATTATCGTTTTTAAATATAGATATTTTCAATCTGTCTGCAGTTTATTAACTTTATACTAAAGTACTATTCCAAATGGAATATTAATATAGATTTTAATAAATTTAGTATTTTTTAAAGTTCATTAATTATCTAAACTAGATACTTTCCTGCATATAGTACATACGGCATTTGTTGATTTTAATGTACATATATATTTCAGCTGAAACTTCCAATTTCCTGGCATAATACATAATAATAAAAAAGCTATATTAGCATATTAAAAAAAGAAAGCTATTAACATTTGCTTATAGATTGAAATTTGTGATTTAAATTTGATGAATTGGTGAGATTTGTTGAAATTTGTTTGAAGTATTATTGGCAAAATAGACACAAATTATTAATATAGAAAGGTTAGACATAAAATAAAAATTTAAAACTTTTAGGAGAATTGAACTATTTAAATTTATATTTTAGCGAAAAAAATAATAGAAATAATTAATCAAAATGTAATAAACAGGTTTATTTTATTGATTTATATCGCCAACTTAAATAATTTTATTAGAAAAACAAGTTTCTAATAGTGTTCGGCACGGTACGGTATACCGCGGTATTTTTCCCGGTATACCGCGGTATTTTTTTTATTAAACCTCTTATATGTATCTCTTCAGCCCCTGATACCTACTATATGCTAAAATCCCTGTTATCTTTTTAATCCGAGGGTAAGCAAAATATTGGTGCAGTATCTGGAACTCAGATTTCACGTTATCCCTCCAGATCCCCTGATTCCCCGGCATCAATTCATAACTACAGATAGCCCCTTATCCTTCGATATATCCACAACTTAACCGACATCAGTCGGTAATCACATGGATTTTTTCAAATCTCCTTGATCCCTCCAAATTACATCCGTAATAACCAGCTGCTTTGTTAAACACCTTAATCCCTTTAAATCCTCTGATATCCTTCATAATCTCTTATATCCCCTATATCACCCCAAATCATACCCATTCAACTTACATGTATCATAAAATCTCGTAGGACTCCCCGACTTATAGTAATACGTCGATTTTTAACTGAAAAAATGGCTAATACTTGATAAAGAAAAAAATTAAAAAAAAAATACCGAATACCGGCCGGTATACCGAAAATGTTGAGACGGTATTATCCGGTATCGGTATTACCGGTAAATTTTTACCGGTAAATTTTTGTAAAAAACGGTATTTTTCGGTATCGGTATTTTTTCGGTATACCGATACCGAATACCGGAAAAGGTCATTTGCCGAACACTAGTTTCTAACCAATTTAAGTTAGTTAATTTCGTGTTTTTTCAAATTAATAGAAGAAATTGAAGATATTGTATTTAGAAATACTTTATTTTAAATTTGTATAACATTTTAATTTTAAAATCGTACATTAAATGAAAATAATAAGCTGTTATCTTTTTTA
The DNA here is from genome assembly GCA_902706615.1 of Meloidogyne luci. Taxonomy (NCBI): domain Eukaryota; kingdom Metazoa; phylum Nematoda; class Chromadorea; order Rhabditida; family Meloidogynidae; genus Meloidogyne; species Meloidogyne luci. The sequence continues at coordinate 83,385 of CACSLI010000167.1, read as the reverse complement.
TCTAATTTTGTTTTTAAAAAATTTAATTAAATTTATTTTAATTGTTATAATTGCTTCGCCAAACTGTTCTTGAACCAGCAAGACTTATTCGCTGGTGACCTGAAATACAGACGTATTCCCAAAAAGGACGAATTCTACTATCCAAATTAACCAATAAAACTCCTATAACCTCGTTTAATAAAAATTACTTTTATTCCAACTATTAAAAAATCAAATTCGATCCTGAATAATTAATAGCTATTTAAATTAATTTACCAGAATATGAGTATAAGTGATTTGAACATGAGCGGTTTGAAATGCATTCAAATTTTATGAAATACTATAAATATTAATTTATTTTTAGTCTAATTTATATTTCGTTAATAAATTAAAAATAATTATTTTCAAGAATATGTCAAATATATTAAAAACATTAAAACTACTATTATAATAATAATTGTATAAATTAAATTCTAATTTTGATAAAATATAATGAGGCTTGGAGAGAAGATTAGAGTGTGAAGCAAGAGCTGTTTTAAATCATGTATATATACCTAATTTACAATTTGAACTTTTGCCCAATTGTTAAAAATAAAGTAAATAATAGGGTAACAATTATAAGAAATAAATTTAAAATTTAAAGGCTAAAATTTGATTTTATAAATAATTTAAATTCTTCAACTGAAAACAGAATGATGCCTTTATTTGGATTCCTTATACCAAAATACCAAACTCAATAACTGTGTAAAAATATTAATGAAGTAAATGAGGAATCAAAAGGGACCAAATAACTCAATACTGCAGAAAATGAATAAGAATGTTACTTAAAACAGAAACAGTTTAAAGCGGAGAAGATTAAACGAAAAGTAAATCCTTAACTTTACGAAATATATAAGTAAATGATTACTGAATATAAATGTATTATTTAGAATGCTTTTATTTTTATAATAATTACCCAAGTTTATACACAATGATGGTGTCTCTACTTATCCCCCTTAGGACAGCAACATTCTGCAAAAGGCGCTCCTTGCCGTGGCGGTTCCCCCAGCTTTCTTTGGCCAAGGAAACGTTAAACTCAAGAAGCGCCCGACACTACTGAAATATATAAATATAGTTTAAGCCGGAAACCAAAAAAAGATAAAGAAACTGGTCAAAATTATCTCATGTTGATGAAATACTTAAATACAATTTTATTTGTTCAAAAACTAAAACTAAGTTGAAAACCAACAATGATTTATGATTTTTGAAAATTAATTAACCCTCTTAATCCCCAAATCCCACAATGTCTCTTTAATCTCTTCAAATTTGCCCCTCTCTATATCAACCAAAATCCTATTATGCAACATAGATTGTCTCCTTACAATTTAGTTCACTAATAGCCGAACACCCGAGAATAACCCGAATTTTTCGCCAAACCCGAAACCCGTACCCGAAATTTTTGCCAACCCGAAACCCGATACCCGAAATGAAAATTTTATAACCCGAAACCCGTACCCGATATTTTTGCCAACCCGAAACCCGTGACCCGAAATGAAAACGCTCCAACCCAATACCCGAAACCCGTACCCGAAGATTTTTTGTACCCGCGGCAACCCTGATCTACATAGCAACTAATATAATGAAACAAATGAAAATAAGTTAAATGTTAATTTGCATATTAATAAATTTTTAACTAATTCTAAAAGATTTATTTGCTTAAAAAGTCTAATAAGTAGGGCGTGTCAAAACATGCAAATGCATATTTTGCATGCGGATATGCCATGAGCTGAAACACTCAAAAATGGTGTTTTTACATCGGTTAGAGCACTTTTGGACCCGGTTCTTAATGCATATTTTTGCATATTTCGGTACTTACGTGCATATTTGCATATCTGTGCATATTTTGGTAAATTTTGCATATTTTTACCAAAATTTGTGCATATTTTGGCATTTTTTGAAAAATTTTAGCAAAAATCAGGCAAAATTTTCAAAATTTTGGAATTTTTTGGGCAAAAAAATTTTTAATAAAAATTTGTTGAAAATATTTTTCGAAAAATTTTCGCAAAAAATTTTTTTTCAAAAAAATTTTTTTAATTGAATTTTAAGTTCATAAAATCTTTTAGAAGTGCTCTTAAACTGCAATTTAAATGCTAAATTAGTATTTTTTACCTCAAATATTAATTTTTTAAAGCATATTTTCGTTATTTTTGCCGTATATTTAGAGCATATTTTGCATATCTTGGTGCATATATTGGGCTTTTTCGGTGCATATATATGCGCATATTTTGGGATTTTCCGTGCATATTTTGACACGCCCTACTAATAAGTAAAAGTCTAATAAGTCTTATTTTTTGAAGAAGAGAAAAAACACCCAGTTGTTGTGGTTAGTCATAGCAGCCAGTAAACTGATCATTCAAAAATTATTAAGCAATAAAAAACAAAATTACATGAAAAATAAAGATTAGAATTATTAATAAATATTAGTTTTGTTAAAAATAAATGAATGAAGTTTTATTTCAATACAAACTTGACATATTAAAATATTTTTTAACCAAAAGTTCGTTAAAAGACGCTGATCTAAGTTATACTACTTTTAATTGTTAAATCTTACGAAATATATAAACAGTCAGATCAACTAGAATTGGATATCGCGGTGAAATTTTGTTCAAAAATAGATAACAGATTCAGTAAAATTTTAGTAATACGAACAAAAAAAACATCTATTTATTAGTCAGTTATATAAATGCCTTCCAAAATCTTTATACAATCGTCCTTGTTGTCTTTCTGCAATAATCATAAATTTACGTAATTACAAAGTTTTATTAATTTCTAATGTTGTACTAATTCTATTCTCATGGTCGTATTGCAAGTTTTAAAAAACAAAAATTTTAGTTATTTAAATTAAAAATATAAAAGAGAAAATATGGTTAGAAGAAACAAATGATGAATTTTTTAATTTTTTAGACAATTGATAGAATACATATTAATGGAAAATAATAATGAAGAGAATTATGAAAAAATGATGTATTTTTTAATTTATAAATTTTTTTTTAATTTTTTTAGTTGAATAATATATTAATGGATAATAATGAAGAAAAAAAAACATAATGTCTTTTTAAATTAAAAAATTTTTCAAAAATTTTTTAGTTCAATGATCATGCAAAAACTTTAAAAAAATGAAGAAGTTCAACAACAAAAAATGATCATATAACAAATATTAATTTAATTTCTGAAAATGAAATATATTTGTTAAAACAACAAATAAATTTAAAGAACAAAAGATTTCAATTAATTGATAATAAAAAATGTTAAAAAGAAAAAAAAGAAAAATAAGGGCAAGCCCAGTTTAAAAAAATTTGATATTAAGCACCTTTATTTTTTATTTTTAAAAATAATTCCAAATAGATGAGATTTAATTAAGGGTATAATCGAATACATAGTTAATATCTAATACACAGTTTATCTAATATCCAAAATAAAAATTTATTACAAAATTTAGTAATTAAGCACAATATGCTATATTAGAAATTTTTTAACCAAACTAGCAATTTAATTAAAAAAGGAGCAAATAAAAATTATTTTGTTGTTTGTAAATTTATATATAATTTTATATATATTTATCAAAGATTAAACACATTTTATATGAAAACATTTCAGGTAATAAAATTAATTAATTAACATGAATAAATTTAAACAATATTTAATATTAATATTGAAAATAAATATTAAGATGACAAATAAAAAACTATATAAAATGGTTTAAAAAAAATTTTTAAAATATGCCAAAATTAAAAAAAACTTGTAAAAATGATTAATTATTTGAATACTTGAAAATACAAACGAATTTAATATAACAATTAAAAGAATTTTGATAAAATAATATTGATTACATTAATTTGGTGATTTTTTTGTAGAAGGAGTTGTAAATGACGGTATTATAGACACCCTAGCCCATAAATCTGGTACATTACAAATGAAAAGTTCCATATTTCTCTAACCATTTAGAATAATTACTGAATTTGATTTTATAAAATTTTATGTTATAAAAGTCATAAATAGAAGTATAAAAAATATATAGGAGTTTAAAAATAACAAAAGTATAAATAGTAAGTTAAAAATAATAGAAGCATAAATAGAAGTATATAAATAATAGTATATATCGAATATGGAAATTTAAACAAATTAAACAAAAAGATTCTTTATATTTGGACAGGTTTGGCAAGGCTAAGATTTAATTTAATAAATATATGATATGAACTTTAAAACATAATCAGTGGATTATAGTAGTAGAAGTTACAAAAGACATCGTTTAAAATTTTTTGGAAAAATGATAACTCAAGATATTGTAATTGACGAAGTCATGTATAACGGTATCAATGTTAAAATAATAGATATGTAGTTTACAAAAAACCATTCGCAATAAAGAAGATAAAATTTATTACAATGAAAATTATCAATTATATAAATGATTATTTAAATGTATCAAAACATTAGTTGATAAATATAAACAAGAAAACATAACAAAATAAGAAGGTTAAACATTTAAAATTAAACAAATTTCCTCATTAATGCCTTACAGAATTTTATTATATCCGTAAAATATATTTTTTGTTAATATGTATGATGAAATAGATGCGCGATGTAAATGTGGTATCAGCGTAATTTAGAAAAATTTTAAATAACATTATAAAACATGGATTTTTTAAACTTTATGCCTCAGATATGTAGGTAATTAATATAAAATTAAGATATTATTAATTTCTGAACTTATTTATAATTTTAAACCCAAAAACAAATATATTTTTGTAATTATTGATCTATTAGAAGATAAATTGTTAAGACAAAAAATGAAAATACAAATATTTTTGTGGATAGTAATTTTAAAATAAAACAAAAATAGAAACGAACAAAAAAACTAATAAAGTAGAGAACTAAAAAGTGGAAAATAACAATTCTATGGTTTAAGGACAATTGAAATATGAAATGGCAACAGTTATAAAAATAAAGTTAAAGAGCAGAAAATTATGAAATTTTATTCCTCCTAGCACGTTAAAAACTTTAACATTTATTGCTTCCAATTGTGCGTATTTTTTTGTTAGAATTTTCTAGAACTTAGAACGTGAGCTATATTAGGCTCACCTCGAATAATCATTTAATTATATAATATGTTTTTCAATAACCACAACATTGCCAATTATAAATATAATTTAAAACTCAAATTAATAAAATCCAAATATTAACCGAAAAAACATTACTGAATCTGCTTACTTTAAATGTTATTTTGTTTTTGTAATTGTTCGTTATATATTAAAAAATTAGTTTTTAGACTTAAGGGTTTAAAAAATTTTAAAAAAAATTAAGAAAATAATATTATTTGATTTTCTATAAATTAATTAAATATTAAGCGCATGGACGTACTGCTAGCGAAAAGACGTCACGAAACTTTTCGAAGAAGCAAAACTATGAAAAAATTTAAAAAATTGTTCAGGAGTTTGAGGAAAAGAATGGGCCTATTGTTATCGACATTGGTGACTGGGAAACCGAATCTCTGTCATCATGTGGGTCTTTTTAATATGAAGAGCGCAAAGAAATAAAATTAAAATATAATCGAATTAAAGAAATTTAAATTTAAAAAAATAAATTTTTGTTGAATTTTTATAATTTAATTTTATATCCTATATAATTTGAGTTTGCCCGAGGGAAAAATTCTTAAGCAAAAATTTTTACTACATAAAATTTTATCGATTTATAAATGTTTTTACACCCATTTAACATAGACAAGAGATGTAAATGTGGAATCAGCTTAATTTAAAAAAAATTTAAATATCATTAAAAAACGCTATAGAATTTTTGAAATTTATGCCTCAGATAAGTAATCTGTTGCATAAAAAACTAAAATTTTTTATGGGAAATTTAATAAATTTAAACAATGAACAGAATGTGATTAAGAAAGAAGATTTTATTATACACGCTTCCAAACAAAATAAAAATATGAGCAATAATATGAATATTTATCTAATATAGTTTATTGAAAAAAAGTGAAACTTGAATATACTATTCTAGTTATATTGAAATATGAGCTAAAAATTACTTGTTGATTAATTATACATATATAAATTTTGAAGAACTTATTTATTTTATAATTAATTCCTTTTTTATTCAATTGATGCGGGATTTTATAATAAATGAAAAGTTTAACATAACATTTTATAATATTAGTTATTTTAAATATAAGATATATCATTTAATCAGATTCGATTTTATTTATCTTTTATCAATAATATATTACAAAAATTATTTTCAACTAAGATAAATTATAATATTATAATTATAGAAGTACCTATATTTTAGCTTAATAGTAGTTTAATTATAACACACTTTAATTATAATATATTACGACTTTTGAATGAGGCGCGAAATGGGTTCCTGAGTACACCGGTTGCCTCGAAAGAATCTGCATCTGGCCTCTAACAGAAAAAGATCAATATCACCAGCAATGGTCGAATTGGAATCCTAATTAATAAAGTTAAAAAGTATTTTTTATAATTTTTTGGATAATTTTTTTATATTCAAATTCGTTAATTGAGCAGGTACCCGTCACACATTTCTTTTTGTATAATTTTGTTTTTGTTCTTGTTCCACCATCTAGTCTTGCAATTGTAGTAATTGTATATTCTTTTTGGATTTATACTTTGCAATCGAATATTTATCATAATCTAAAATAATTATTTATATTATTATATAATTATATCTAGCATTATCTATTAATATACACCGGAAGGTCTATTTTCTATTGTGCTCATTAAAATAAATTATTATTTTATGGAAAAATAAATTAACTGTACTATGTAATTTAGCTAAGCGATTACAAAAATTGTATAATAATTATAAGAAAAAATTTTCCTAGACTAATTTGATTTGCCGAATGAAAACATTTTAAAAATTACAAAAAAATTTTATTACATTATTTCGTTACAATTATTTTAAATAAATATTTTTTTATCAATTTCATTATTCTGACTTTAAGCATTTTCAGTAATTTAAAATCAAACAAAAACTCACATAAATAGTTTTGCTTATTAATTTTAAATTAAACTATTTTATATTTGTTTTCGAATGTTGGTTTGGGTCTAATTAAAAAAATTGCCTAATATTTTATCCGGTAAATTGAAAATTTTTTTAAAATATTCGTTTAAAACTTTTTTTTCTAGATATATTTATTTATCTTAGTATTTAAAATGAAAGTTCTATCTTCAACTTCCTTCGGAAAACCACTATAAAATATTTAATTAAATTAAAATTAATTAATATACCGAAATATGAAATTTTCAAAATCTCTTTAAAACACTGTTTATTTATTAAATAACAACCTTGATAAAAAACTTAAAGTAAAAAAACTGGAATTTCAACGAATGAGTAGAAATAACAAATCAAGCCCATGATCAGGAAAATTTATGTAAAAAAATTATAAATTATTTTAATTGAATTCTAAAGAGAGTAAAATATATTATTATAAATATTAAGCTTGTGCAGAAGGTCGAGTCTACGAATATTATAAATATATTCTAAATAAGTTATTAAAAAACTTTTTTATTTATCTGTCTGAAGCATTAGAAATATTAAAAACAGGCATTCTGTGGGACTGGAAAAACTGAAGTTTAGATTAAATAAATTATAATATTAGGTATTTAGAAATGAAAATTTTTTATCAAATAATAAGATTAAATAAAACCATATTCACGGCAAATTTAATTCTTTAAAGTATGGCAAAATGATATAATTAAATATGTATAATTAAAAATGTACATAGAAAATTAGGTAATAAAAATAAATAATTGAATAATTAACAAAAGTATATTATTTTTCAACGCAATCATAGACTCGCTCATTTATTGTGATGTCACAACTCGTGTTCGTGTTCGAAAATAAATAACGCCATTTAAAAACCCTACGATGTGCCTTTCTCTCCGCATTAACTAGTCTAGGAGCTTGATAGCTCGGTTTGTAATTTACTGATATTGACGGGAATTCTTTCATTTCTTGGTTTTTGATAAATTGGGTTTTTAAAAAATCGATTTTAATTGTTTTTTAAATTCCATAAGTTTTACTAAAATAAAATCTTTTAATTAAAACTAATTTTCAGTTAAACTGCTTTAAAATAAATGTTTGACTGCTAATTTGTTGAATGTCTTTAAATTTATTTATAATATTTTTACCAAAAATACATAATTATAATTAATTTTTCATAATTAAATAATTAAGCCTAGATTTTATTGATAATTATAAATTAAATTTTATTAATTAGGCAAAATCACTTTATTTATTTTCTCTAAAATTATTATACTACTTTTTTGAAATAGTAAAGTTAGAGAAGATCAATTAATTTATCCTTGTTAATTTGCGAGATGTCGTTGAATATCATTCGTACTCTTTTAAAGAATCAGAACAAAAAACCTCCATAAAGATTGTTTTATTTTTTATCTTAAGATTTTTTACCTTTTACCGAATAGTTTAACCATATTTTTAATTTATTAAAGTTAGAACAAAAAATATATTTTAAAGATTTTTTGTAAATTTTACAATTTTATTCTTATGGGTAATGCAATTTTTCGCTTATTTATATTATTTTTGATCTTTATTCTTTTTATTAAAAAACTAAATAATACGTGGAATTCAAAGTTTTTTTTGTAAATGGAGCTGTAAGACCCATAATAGTCTTACTTCGTCTAAATTCATTTCTAATAATTAAAGCGATTTTAGAATTAAAACTGAAAAAATTAATTTAATATGTTTTGGATATTTTACTTTTAGATCATTATAATTATATCAAAACAAATTAATTATTATTGTTATAAAATTATAATAAATTGAATAAAATTCTTAAAAGATAGTATTTAATAAATTTTTATTTAAGTATTTAATAAATTTAAAATTTAAATTTTAAGTTGATTTAAAGATAATCCAACCCTATCAAATCGTTCCAAGTATGTAACAACGTACTTACACTGGTTCATTGGGCTGCCCAAATGCTGGCATATCTGAAAATATTTCAATTTATAACTTTTTTATATTAAGTGAACAAGTTTTAGTAATTCATTCAGAAAATTCTATTTTGTCTTTATAATTTTATGTATTATTATTCATTTTTTCTTATTTTATTCTGATATCTTTTGCTGTTTTTATACAAATACACATATTTATATTGTAATTGTTGATGTATCAATTCTAAGTTACATTTTGTTTTTAGCTTCATTATATTTATATAAAAAAGTTAGCACTGATAATATTGTTTGTTTTGGAAATTTATGAAATAAACTATTTTTTATTGGCTCAAGAAAGTTTTTATTAGGAGCCGATGTTATTTATATCATTTATATATTTTTCCTTGAAAATTTTACATGTTTATGACCATGCATCTCGTATCAATTTTGTTAATATTTTAAATTTAGTGCATTTTAATTTATTTATTAAAAATTATAAATATATTTTACTAGTTATTTGGATTCTACGAAAGATTTATTAAAAATTATAAGTAGTACTATAAATATTAATTATTTATAAGTAGTACTATAAATATCTTTCTATAATTAAACATTACTTATTTAACAATTTTATTAGAAATCATTTCAATTTTAAACAATGTGTGACCACTAACTTTTAATTAATATAATATTATTGAACGTTTATAAAATAGAAAATTTAGTAAAATAAAATTTAGCATGAAAAATTCTCACTTTTTACCATGATTTTTATTTATATAACTATGTGCAATTATTTATTGCTTTTTATTTTAATAACAAATACATATATATTTTTGTACCTTTTATATCAAATTTTTATTTAAGATTAACCTTTGGCAACACTGTTTATTGCGTTGTATCTATGTGAATTGATATAAAAACTTAACTTTATATGTAAATCGACGTAATGATATCAATAAATTTATTAAAATTAAGTATTCGATAATTAAATATATATTCTATAAGTATTGATATTTAATTTATTATTTTTCGTTTTCTATTTTACCCAGTTTCTATATTTTTTATTTACTTCAACTGTAGGTAACTGCGGGCTCATTGTACAATTTTCTGAAACACACTTTAATCGCTTCTTTAAAAAAGCATAAAAGTTTTTCAAATTTAAAATATTTTCTCTAATTTATGCATATACTGCTATCTATAAACTATTTTTAAAAATTATTTTCCATTTTTATCTCCCTCTATTTCTGTATTTACTAAAAGAAGAAAACAATTTTATGTTGAGAGAGCATACTAATCTTAAAAAAGGTTTTTTAGAAAAAATTTTGAAAAATTTATGGAACATTTTTAATATTATTGAATATAGGTAATTAAAACAAAATTTTTGTTGCATGTTTTTGATAGAGACATTTGTAATCAAAGTAACAATCATCTATTAAACAATAAATATGCAATTAATTTAAATATTATTTAGATTTTAACTTTGATTTAATTCTAATATACCTATTATCCTATATTTTTTGTTTTTTATAATATATTTTATTCCATTCAAAGATCTTCTTGAGACCGTGCAAAACAAATTAAAATGCTAATTCATATCTCCTCGCATGCTGAAGCTCCTGCAAGCTTTTTTAAATGTGCTAAAGTTTATTTGATCAAATCTATAATTTTCAAGATTTTTTATTTTATAATAATTGTATTATTTTGTTTTTTCATTTTTCATTAGTTACAGATTATTACATCTACACATTTTCATTGGAACATCAAAAGGATTAACTCAATATGTATTGCCCGCTGTTGTGGATTATACCAAAAATTTAAATTATACCAAAGATTTAATTAAGGTTCTGCCCGTAAGGAAATACAGGTGCCTGTCAAGGAAACGGAAGAAAAACCGGAAGAAATTGAACTTGAGAGAAGAAACACGAGAAAGATGAAAAGATGGTATTGAGATCTTATCGGCCAATCTTATGTACTTTAATAATTTCAATATATAATGTTTTATGCTCAAAACGCCTGGTAATTGTTGACTGTGTCAAGGAGGACAAAATTAGTTCATTATTAATAAATTAAATTTCATCGTCAATCCACTTATATAATCTGAAGGAATCAAGTGAAGAGAAAATTAATCAACTACATATAAATACTGGTATTGAGTATCAAAGAAATATAAACAAATTTAAACAAACAACTTATAATTAGGAGGAAAATAAATTAGAATTATATAAATTTTGTTATCTTGATTTTGAATTGTGTCAATAATGAGTAACTCATAACTGTGTTAACCTTAAATATTTCTACGGCTTTTAAGCTATTCCGAATTAAGACTAAAAAACCGCCACCCTTTTTTGTAATTGGTTTTCTTTTACATGTTAATCAATTAATGAAAATTAACTAAAAGAAATTAGCTAAAAGTAATCCGAAACACAATTTAAATATTTTACACAAATCATCTGATGAATGTACTCTTTAGCGAAAATACTTCCTGATGATTCTTGGAGGAGTTACGTTCTCAACAAAATATTATTGAATTGTTAAATTAATATAACATTTTTCATAATGTAGAACAGATGAGTCATCAGAATATTTTTATAAATATCAGGCGTCAAATAATTTAGTTAAATAATTTTGTTTTTGACTATTATACTATATTAATTTAATTTTAAACCTTAAAATCAAACAGAATAATAAATAAATTAAATTATCTTTTGACAATTATGCCTTATATGTATAAAATATTCTGATGACTATATAGAAATGAAAAATACCGATAACGAAAAATAACGATCAACTTTTACCGTACCGTATAAAATTTTACCGTACCGTATTTATAATTTTATTAAGAAATTTTTCTTTATTGTCTTAAAATTTTAAATTTTTATAGTCTGTGAAATCAATTCTGATAAAATTTATTAACATAGAAATGAAAATATTTTATGTAATTTTTAAAAGAATTATTATAAATTAACAATAGAAATTAAAAACATTATTTTATACGAAATAGCAAATAAAGCATGTAATATTTTATTTTCTGAAAAAGCATATGACCTGGATAAATCGTGCTCTTATTAAGAAATAATAAAAATTGATAAATATAAAATTAGAATTAACAATTTTTTGAAAAAAATAGTACTTCCTTCTTGTAGATTCTAAATTAAAGATTTGTTGTTTTTTCAAAATAAATGTTTAGACTTTTCAAATAAATAATACTTTATCAAATAATGGTTATTGAAATTAATGTCAATTGATAAGCAACTATTCATTTAGTAAATTTATATAAAAAAGCTAACTGTTATCTAAATGACTACTATATTACCCCTATTAAATTATTGATTGATTAGAACAAGAGGGCTCTGAAGAGACTGGCTATCGGGTGAGAGATGTCAGAGAAAAAATTTATTCTCTCACCAAATAGCCAGTCCCTTCAGGCCCTATTGTCTCTAATCAATCAATAATTTAATAGCCTAGTCCTTTTGGGGCTTGGTTGGGGTAAGAATGAAGTAGTGCGTTGCAGTCGCGAGCTTGTACAAAATGATACCAAAAAATGCTACCATCGCTACTAAATGATACCAAAGATAAAATAATTTATCAACTGATAATTAAGTTATTATCAAAAAAACTACCATTTTTAATGTCTTTTTTTGCATGTTTTTTAATCATAAATTTGGTACCTGTTGATCTAATTTTTCGATCAACAGCTTATTTTGTAGCTTAATTAATCCTCTATTAAACAATACCAAAAGTACCAAAAACTACTCGAACCTGAGCGAGTATACAGCTCGGGACTGAAACAGCACTATACTGAAGTGCCCCCTACCGCTGTGTAAACGTCGATCCTTTCTATGGTCGACTTGGCCATAGAAAGGATGTCTCTTTTGTATTGATTTCTCTTAGTTGTGTATTTCATTTTTTTCTTCGCATTATTTTTAACCAAATACTTAACCAGATATTTATTTATATTTTAGAGCAAAAACACCGCCACCACTCATCACAGGAGTGGTGGCGGTGTTAAAAATTTCTGACGACATTCTGATAAAAGTAATTCCCCTTTGCTGGACATCAATTATTTCTTTTCTTAGATCAGAGAGGCTGGCTCAATTTGTTTACTTTGCAGAAGCGATTCAAGGCCAAACGAAGAATTAAAATATTCTTGGTATCGGGATGGAGAACCCGAAAGGCTGGAAATATTGGCAAATCATGTTTATTTAAAAAATAAAAGAAAATTAAATTAAAAATAATATTTATAGCGTGTCTCAATTCCCTCTCTTCGATTTAATGAAAATCTAAAAAATAAACTGTAGAGGAGAAAATTCTGTTGGATTTGGAAGTGCTGCTTTTGAATCGAATGTTCCCTACAGGTTTATCTATTTTTTTGACTCTTCGGAAACTTTTTTAAATTTGCAGTTGAACCTCGTTTTATGTCTACAAATCAAACTAAAATAATTGATAGAGGTTCTGAAACAACGTTTCAATGCAAGGTAAATAAAAAGTCGAAACATTATCTAATCTGATTTTTCTTTATACCACCTTTCCTAATAGTATTTCGGTTGAATTAAGTCACGAGAATGTATATTAGATTAGGGCAAACCTCACGAACCTTCGGGGGTTGGAGTGTTGGGCTTCGGGGTTTACCGTGGTAGAGCCTTCTGGGTTCGGGTCAAAGTTTTTGCCTAAAAATTCGGGAGACGGGGTGCTACCCAAAATCAGAGTGATTCTTTTGTAGATATTTTTAAAACGTGTAAATAGTTTAAAATTATAATATATATTTTTTCTAGGTTCTCGGCAATCCAACGTCTATAATTTGTTGGTATCATGGAAAGGAACAAGAGACACCAATTCATGAAGGAGCAAAGTTTGTAAAATTAAAACATTTTAATAATTAAAATTTTTAGTTTAACTATCAAAAATGCGCAGGATTGGGAGGAAGGAGAATATAGGGTAGTTTTTTGGAGTATACATTCAAATAAAAAATATTTTAAAATTTTAAGTGTATTGCCGAGGGTGAAGGCTTTCCTTGAAAAACATTGTATCATCAATTATAGTTAAAAGGACCTCTAAAAGCAAGATTTATAGAATATATACTTTCTGAAAATGAAAAGGACATTACTTTAATTTGTGAGGTACACTGGATTTTTCTTAAAGAATTAATATGTTAGAGGGATAATTATATAATTTCACATATTTCTTTTTATGTTTCATGAATATGATTTTTTAAAAATTCGTCGTCTATGCCCCCTTTCATAGGCCCCCCCCCCTCTTCCTAATTAGACTTGATTTTAATTTTAAATCATTTAAAGAATCACTTGGATTCTCAATTCTTTAAAGGAAATAAAATATCGAGAAATCCTTCTAGTTTCGTTGTTTTTGTGCAACACGAAAATCTTAGCGTACCCTGTTTTTTCTAAAGATTATTCATTTATTTATCTCCTAAATTCTCAAAATATACCAAGTAATAAGAATAACACATAAATCCATATCTAGGTACAGTCAAGAGTATTGTCAGTTAATATCCAATGGTTACATAATGGCCGACGAATGGATGTTGCAGAACGTATTAGAACGAGTGAAGGAGATGGAAATAACAACAAAAACAAAAATCGTTTCCAAGTTAAAGATGATAAATTGGGCAAACATTTAGTGCCATCGAAAATGACAATTTTTGATTTTGTTGAACAAGATTTGGGGCTGTGGAATTGTTCAGCACGTAATGATTATGGGACTGTCTGGGAACAGAAAGATGTTAGATTACTTGGAATTTTTGATAAAATTGGTAAGTTTTAAAAATAAGTTATATTTAAAAGGGTCCAAAAGTCAGATTTATAAAATATATACTTTTTTAAACTGAAAAGGATATTACTTTAATTTGTGAGTAAAACAATGAATTTTTTAAAAAGTCAATATTTTTGATTGGGATAATTATTTAATTCAACTGGTTTTTAATGTTTTTAAGAAAATATAAGAGGAAATATGTAGAATTTTTTTGAGAATTCCATGTCTATTCTCCTCATAGGGGGTGGCTCATAAAATGTTTAAAAAATATTTTTTCTTAAATGTTTTTAAAAATTTTATTTAGAATGAAGATATTGAATTTTACTCGTAAATATTTATATGTACGGACTGGATTTCTGCTAATAATGAGATTGTAGTTTGCCTTTAGTGAGTTAAAATTTTTTAAACATGAGCAGGCTTTTTCATTTTCAAAAAAACATTTTTTCAAAAAATTTTTCATTAAGTTAAAATATTTTGTTTAAAAAGAATTAGTCACCAATTTCAGAGATAGAAAATTAGATAACGAAAAGCTTATGCTCAGAGCGGCAAATTCCTAACCCTTTCAAATGGACAAACATTTACTATTGTTTAATTAAATTAAATGGTTGTCCATTTGAAAGGGGTAGGAATTTGCCGCTCTGAGCATAAAACTAATTTCATTTAACATTTATTTTAAAAACTTTTAAATAAATGCATTTAATATTCTTATTTAAGTTTTCTATGTTCCAATCGCTTTAATAAAATTTATTAAAAATTCAAATTATTAAAAATTTCTATTTAGAACTAAAATGTCGTCTAACTCAAATAGAAAAAGAAAGAAGTCCCCTGAACCAACAAATCCAGGAAGAACTGCGGTAACTAAAAATAATTTACAACAACAATTAATTGTTCAACGTGCGCAAACTACTAGTAATCAGACAAATACAGCAGGGGGACAACAAAATCAACAAGTAATACAAACAACTAATTCTGCGGAACGACAAACTCTGGTCCAGGAGGTAAAAATTTTTAGAAAATTTACGAATAAAAAAATAAGTTTAACCTTTAAAAATATTACAGATAGCAGAAAAAAGAAGAACCCGTGCTATAATTCAACCTGAAAATTTACATTTGTTAGACTTGATCGACCCTGCTACAAATCTAACAAATACTGACGTACTCATGTTGCGATGGCAAAAAGATTATATTTTTGGGTATTTCTTTTTATTCCGAAAAAATTTTTTTTGAATTTTTTAGAGAGTTAAAAGGAATCGTTGTGTTTGTCAAAAGAGCCCCAACAAGTAAAAACGGGTGGGATAGGGGGGATTTGATTCTTGAAATTGGCCAACAACACGAAAAAGAACGTGTGGCAGTTTTTGGCTGGAATGAATATGCTGGGATTTTGGAAACTGCTAATTTAAATGATGTAATTTAATATTTAAAATTATTTAAAAAATTTATTTTAAAATTGCAGGTAGTTGTAATGAGAAATTTAATTGTTGTTCCGGAAGACTCTGTACGTGTGAAATGGTCAGGATCAATTGAGTTCAAGTTGAAGTTTGTGAAAGGATCTACTATGAATATTGAAGGACGTGGTCAAATAAATGTTAATCAAGACGCGGTGATTAGCAGAGGTAATTAACACTTAATAAAATAATCATACTAAAAATTTTTTATTGAAAAATTTAAATTTTCTAAATAAAAATTTTGTTTAAAATTTTAATAATAAATTTTATTCAGGAGGTCCTTCTACTTCTACTGTTGCTGCTGCTGTTCCTCGTCCAAATTCAAATACTGAAACTTTACAGCTGGTGGATAGAGCTTCGAATTCAATTAATAATGGGTCTAATCAAGATCCAGAGATTGAATACGTGAGTTCATTTTAATTGTATAAGTTCTAGTAACCTTTTCCCATTTAAAACATGTACGATTTGAATTTTAAAAAAACTAAAACTTTTAATCAATCAAAAAAAATATAAATTTTATATGTTTTCAAATTAAATTTTAAAGGATTTTACGGATTTATAATTTGATTATACGAAAGGAATTTAAGATTAAATAAAAAGAATTTAAAGAATTATTAATGAAAAAAAAATTATTTAAAATATTTTTTTGAATATATCTTTAATTACATTGAATTTACTTCGAATTAATTTAAATTAAGTTTGAGTTTGTTTCATTTTAATAGATTTTAAACGGAATAAATTTTTTAAACTTGATTGAATACGAAATTTTTTAATTTACGAAAAAATTTATTTACGAAAATAAAAGTTTTGGTTCACAGAATTTTTTATAGAAAAAATATTATTTAAAAAAAAATTGTTTGCTTCGAAAATGTATTTATGAAAATTTTTGATTTTAGAAATATGTTTACTAAACGAAATTGGTGTACTATACGAAATTTTTCCTTTTCTAATTTGTTAACGAAACGAAATTTGTTTACGATTTTCAAAATCTGTCTACGACACGAAATTTGTTTACAATATGAAATTAGTTTCTAAACGAAATTTGTTCACTATACGAAATATTTCTTTACGAAATTTGATTACTAAACGAAATTTTTGATTTACTAAATTTGTTCACTATACGAAATTTTTGTTTTATGAAATGTGCTTACTAAACGAAATAGTTAGATTTACGAAATTTGTTTACAATAAGAAATTTTTAGATTTACAAAATATTTGCTTTACGAAATTTGATTACTAGGTTTACGAAATTAGTTTACTATACGAAATATTTCTTACAAAATTTGATTACGAAACGAAATTTTTAGATTCACAAAAAAATGTTTACAATATGAAATATTTCTTTGCGAAATCCGATTACTAAACGAAATTTTTTGATTTAATAATTTTGTTTGCGATTCGAAATTTTTGCTTTAAAAATTGAATTACTAAACAAAATATCTAGATTTACGAAATTTGTTTACTAAACGAATTTTTTGTTTTTCGAAATTTGGTTACAATACGAAAGTTGTTTATACGAATTTTAAATTTAATAAATATGTGCTTTACGAAATTTGATTAATAAACGAAATTTTTTACGAAATTTGTTTACTAAACGAATTTTTTGTTTTTCGAAATTTGATTACAATACGAAAGTTGTTTATACGAATTTTAAATTTAATAAATATGTGCTTTACGAAATTTGATTAATAAACGAAATTTTTTACGAAATTTGATTACTAGGTTTACGAAATTTGTTTACAATACGAAATTTGATTATTATACGAAATATTTTTTTTTGCGAATTTTTTTACGAAATGATTTACGAAATGTGTTTACTATACGAAGTTTGATTAATAAACGAAATTTGTTTACTATACGAAATTTTTCTTTACGAAATGTTTACTATACGAAATTTGCTTACTATACGAAATTTTTCTTTACGAAATGATTACTATACGAAATTTGTGTTGTACGAAATATGATTACTAAACGAAACTTGTTCACGATACGAAATTGGTTTACTATACGAAATATGATTAATAAACGAAATTTGTTTACTATACGAAATTGATTACTAAACGAAATTTGTTTACTATACGAAATTTTTCTTTACTATACGAAATTTTTTTTACGAAATGTTTACTATACGAAATTGGCTTACTATACGTAATATGATTAATAAACGAAATTTGTTTACTAAACGAAATTTTTCTTTACGAAATGTTTACTATACGAAATTTGCTTACTATACGAAATTTTTCTTTACGAAATGTTTACTATACGAAATTTGTGTTTTACGAAATATGATTACTAAACAAAAGATTTTGCTTTACGAAACTTGTTTACAATTCGAAATTGGTTTACTATACGAAATTTGATTACTAAACGAAATTTTTTGATTTACGAAATCTGTTTACAATACGAAATTTTTTGTTTTACGAAGTTTGTTCACTAAACGAAATTTGTTTAGATGCACGGAATTTTTGAATGAAAAAAGAAAATCAAATCGTACATGTTCATTCTAAGTATAATATAGGGGGAAATTTTATATTAATTTAAACTCACTAGCTTTTTTTCTAAATCAAATGTAGAAAAATGATAGAGTGTTGGATATGTCCATAGGATTCAGTCTTCCATATCAAAAAAGTCATTTGATTTCGAAGATTTGATTCCTATGGACATATTCAACTCTCTAGCTTTTTTCTACAAATAATTTAGAAAAAAAGCTAGGGGGCCCCTCTTTTTTTAGCTATCGCCAGCACCTTCGCCAGTCGTTTCAGAATCTGGGGCATCAACTTCATCTCAAACTAATGTAAATTATAATTCTTTATATGTATATGATTTTTATAAATTAAGTGGGAATTACGAGCAAGCCGAAGATCCCCAAGGCCAATACGTACTGAAGGCTACCATCAACCTATAACTCGAGCTGCATCTGATGTAATTTTATTTTTAATTAAACAAACTCACTAGCTTTTGTTGTAAATTTTAATGTTTTTTTTATTTTATAGATACAAGAAATACAACAACAATCTTCTTCAATATCAGATAGGCCAATTATAGATGCAGCACCACGGCCAAAGAGGCCAGCTGGATACGTTAGAGTGCGGCATCGTATGATTGTAGATGAGGTATTACTTATTGAAACAGATCTTTTATGAGTATAAAATTAAAGCTGGCACGCGCTAGATTACAAGAGAGTACTTCTGCTGAACAGCATGACTTACCGGAAGGTCAGCAAATTCCGGCCGATACACCAGAGATTGCAGCAGAATATTTTAGAGGTTTTAAAACTCCAGGTGGCTTAACTGATAGGGAGATTGAAGCTAGAAAAAGAACAATTGTGATTCTCCCTACTACGTTTAAAGGAAGTGATGATGAGATTTGCAACTGCTGTTTGAATGGTTATAGAGCCGGGCAAAATATCATTTTTGCAAAATGTGGCCACAAGTATCATCTAGACTGTTTTAATGATTTTGTAAAAAATTGGAGAGCTTGCGCTCTCTGTAGGAAGGACATGGCTACGGGTAAGAATTTATAAATTGATTAGCCAGTTCTTGCCCGTAGCCATGTCCCTACAAGCAAGGATCCGAAAATTGTGAGGATTCTTGCTTGTAGTCAAGTATCCTATGATCAAGAAGTCACGTAAATTCCGAGTGGCTTCTTGGTCATTGGATACTTGATTCCTACATGTTTTCCCCCTCACGTCAAAAGAATCTAAGTTTTTTGAGTTTATTCTTTTGACACTCCTCACGTGAAAAGAATCTGAGTTTTTTTGAGTGTATTCTTTTGACGTGAGGGGGAAAAATTATTTAATTTGTTTTTGATAACATTTAACCACACCACTTATATTTTTCAAATATTTTTTGGTAAAATATGTAAACCAATTTTTATTTTTTTATATTATTTTAACCACTTTGATTAACCACACCACTTTTTTTTATAATATTTTTTGGTAAAAATTTGTAAACCAATTTTATTTTTCAATATTATTTTAACCACTTAGAAAAAAATTTGATTGATATTATGTGTAAATAAAATTAATGTAATTACATTGATAGCAAATATTTTCAAACTTTAATTATAAATTCATATTCATATTTGCTACCAATGTAAAAGCAATTTCAAATTATAATATTTATTATATTTTCCACTATTATTAAATTTTTTGTTTTAAAAATATTTACAATTATATTTTCATGCCTTTTATATAATTTTATCTTATTGCCTTCTTTTGCAGCAATTTTTTGAATATATACTAATATCATTATTAATTTTAATATCAACAATTCACTAATTATTTTTTTAACGTTTTTTTTTTTTAAATTAGAGAATTGTTGTATTAAATTTTACTATAATTTGTAATTTTTTACCTTAAATAAATTTTAATTATTTTCTTTCTTTAATTATTAATAGACAATTAAAAAATTTAGGTATGAGATTCTAGGGTTTTTTAGATTTTTGTAAATTCTAGATTCTATTTACTCATTCTAATTTATGTTAAATAAAACCCATACTTTCTTAAATAAATGTTTTAATATTGTCCTGGCATATATTTACCTATCTATAGCCGCGCATGCTAAAAAAAATTAGATTATATTAAAAATAAACTATTAGTCTAAATTTAGATTGAAAACATGAGAAACTACTTTGTTATTGAAAGAATAGAGCCATTCGCCTCCCAATCACGAAATACTCGTGGGGAAATCGCCCACATCAGATTTATTAATTTGGCCGATCACCCCCGACCTGACTTGGCTCTAACAACACTTATTGAACAACTTCTGGATCGGGTGCTCACCGGAAGACCAGCGCCTCTCCGCGTTGGTCTTCAGGTGCAGCCACCAAACTTCCATCACCCATTTACGGTCCCACTTAGACCGGTAGAACAAAATAATGCTGCAGCATTAGCCGCAGCTATTGAGAGATTGAACGAAATATCCCAGGCCGGGATAGACCTTCTCTCAGGAACAACAACAACAAAAGTTGTAGCTGTATGGCCTTTGACTGGTCAGCGCACTAATAATCCTGCAGCACAGTCTGGTAGGTTCATACTAGTCTTACATTTCTTAAATAAATGTAAGGCAGTCATGTTCCTACAGGTAGTTGCGATCTCGACCAAGAACATTCAGTGTCTTCCCGATGTCGTTCAATTGTGCGCGTCCACAATCCAAACGACCGCTACTGCCTTGCGCGTGCAGTAGTTATTGGACTCACAAAAATTCGACTTGTTGATCAAGGCGATGCTAATAATGGACCAGCTCATTTTAGAGCTTTTTGTCAACAACAAGAACAACATTTGCTTTTTGTAAACTATTTAATGAATACAGCCGGACTTCCATATGGATTACAGGTATTATTTAATTAAATTTATTTTCAGATTTACATAATACAGGAATATTCGCTTGAACATGCAGCAATTCTCCAACGTTGGTTAAATCAATATTATGGAGAAGGGCACATCCGTATTGTTGTTTTCCAAAAAGAGCAACAATACCGGATTGTGATCAAAGGAGATGGAAGAGCAGCACGTTACAACCTATGCTTGCTCTTAGAGAATAACCATTATAACTACATTGGCCGTCCAGAACAACTTTTAGGAGTCAAACGCTATTGCATTGACTGCGAACGTTCTGTGACACGTTGGTCACACTGGGCTGGCTGCAGAGTTGTTTGTCGGTTTTGTATGCGTACAGGTCCGGACTTTCCCTGTCAGGTATACTTTTAAAGCTTTTTTTATGCATTTAATATTTGTTAGGAGGAGGAAAGAATTCCATGTCAAAACTGCGGCTTCGTGTTCCCGCGACGTTCCTGTTATGATTATCATCTAATCAACTCTGCTCCAAATGAGATGATTCGACGTGATGCGCGTACATTTGCATCTATTTGCCAAATGAGACGCATCTGTAATAATTGTCATCATATTATTCTAGCTCAACAACACCATGATTGCCAACAACAACAACAACGGCACCAACATCAAATTATTTGTAAAATTTGTAATGGTCCACACACAGAAGAACAACCATGTTTTATTCAGCCATTAAAAGATGAAGAGGATGAAGAAGATGATATTACTGAAAATAATAATGAACAACAGCCACACCAGCAACAACAACAACAACAAAGAGCAAGAAAACATCGGCGTCCAATTCGTCTTTGTTTTTTTGACGCTGAAACAAGTCAGGATGACCCCGTGCATATAAGCCAAAATATCAATGGCTATAGACATGTACCTCTTCTGATTATTGCCGAGGTTGACATTTATTTTATTTAATCAAAATATAACTTAATTATAGGTTATTTGCGAAGCTTGTATACGTGCTGGAATTAATATTGAGGATGTTGAACAACGTGCTCAAGGGTGTTTTTGTGGGAATCCCAGAGGACAACGTTGGCGTAATTGGTGTTCCCCACCCTTCAGAAATGCTCCAGGCGACAACACCGCCTTTCCAAATAACATCACTTTCAATCATCGGCGTATGTTTTTCCATTCGTTTGACAACGCTGAAGATAATCCAGTGGACCAATTTTTAGACTACCTACTTAACCACGGTTCACAAAATATGTTAACAATTTGCATAGCTCATAATGGAGGAAAATATGATTTTCATCTATTATTAGAAGCTCTTCATAGGCGAAGTCATCCGCCAACAAGATTATGTACAACAGGACTCAAAATCTATTCTATGAGTCTAGGAGGGTATCATCAGAGAAAGGTCATTTCAAAGACTCGCTAAACTACTTCTTTTGTGAGCTTGACGCACTTCCAAAGGTTTTTGATCTGCCCGAGGAATTGGCTACTTCAAAGCCATTTTTCCCATATCTCTATATTCAAAGACAACATCTTCATCAGAGGATAAGAGGTCTCCCTGCAATTCAATACTACCAACCTGAATATAAGAAGGCTGAAAAGAGGGAAAAGCTCATTGAATGGTATGTACAACAAACATCCGTTCAAACAACAACAAACTTCCAGCTTCGTGAACAACTAATTATTTATTGTGTAAATGATGTAGCGATTCTTCGCGAAAGTGTACTCCGATTTCGACAACTTATTGGAGAAAACACGAAGAATCTAGACCCATTTTTGACGGTATCAACAGCAGCAGGACTCGCTTTAACAACAATGCGTCGCTGTTTTTTACCTGAAAATTGGTTAGTTCACTCGCCTGAAGGAGGTTACTTGAGAGGACGACGAGCTTCAGCCGAATCGCAGCGATACATCCGCTTTTTTGAACTACAAAATCCAGAATCTGCAGGTCAAATTCAACACGCCCAATGGGCAATTGGAGAAGCTCATGTTGAAGACTGCGGGTATAGACTTGATGGATTATGGCTAAGATCGCCTCCACTTCGGCCTTTGGCTATTGAATATATGGGATGTTACTATCACGGTATAAACTTTTTATTTTAAAAAGATCCTCAATATTATTTAAAATTTTAAGGTTGTCCCAAATGCTTCCCAGTACGTGACCAACGTTTAGCAGCTGGTCGTACAGCCGAAGAGCTTTTTGAGAGAACTCAACAACGCCTTTGGGAATTGGAGCATCAACATGGATATCAACTACATGTTGTCTGGGGACATGAGATTAAAGAAAAGCTGATTAACAACACACAATTACGAAGGAAATGGTTTGAAATTGACTGTGTAAGGCCAATGGATCCCAGAGAAGACTGCCTTAGAGGGGGAAGGACAGAGCCCTTCAAACTTCATCACATGTATGTTGAAGATGAAGAGATCCTCTACATCGATATTGTATACTTGAATCTAAACTTTAAAGAAACTATAAAAAATTTTTAAGGTAAGTCTCTACCCTATGTTATGAAGGCAAGATCTTTTCCTATTGGGCATCCAAATGTCTTGACACGTGATACATTGCTTCTTCCTCCAAACAACCCTTTGCCATGGACATCTCCAGAGCATAACATCTATAAGGGTTTACTTCTTGTTCGTGTTCAACCTCCGAACTTTATGAATGGAAATCTTCCACCAGTGCTACCATACAGAACTCATGATGGGCGACTCACGTTTCCCCTTTGTGCAAAATGTGCTGATAACAGACAACAACGGCCTTGCACTCATGGAGAACGTGAACGTTCCTGGCTGACTGGTTATACCCATGTGGAGCTTAATTATGCTTTGGAACGTGGATATAAAGTCGTCGACATTTATGAGGTAATATCCGAGTTTAATTTAATAAATTTAATTTGATATTTAGGTTTGGAATTATGAAAAATGGGATCCGAATCTATTTCGATCCTATGTGAACACATTCATTGGATTGAAACAACAGGCTAGTGGATGGCCAGATGGTTGTGCCTCGGAGATGGACAGAGCTGACTACCTAGCGGAGTTTGAACGAGTTGAAGGAATCTTCCTCGACCCAGAGAAGATTGAAACAAATCCTGGTTTGCGAATGATTGCGGTGAGTTAACTTGGAAAAAAAACATTCAAAATAAATTAAATTTTCAGAAATTATTAGCAAACTCGCTCTGGGGAAAACTGGCGCAACGAGTTTGTGGAACTGAAGTTCGATATGCCAAAACACCGGCAGAGTTTCACCAATTGTTAGAAGACTCAACAATTGATATGCTCGACTTTGATCATGTCAGCGAGCATTTGGATCGTTGTGTTGTGAGGAAGAAGCCGGAATTTGCCAAAGCACCAAATACCAACTGCCTTCCAGTAGCAGCGTTCGTCACTTCATATGCTCGACTCCATCTATATGAGTATATTGAACAAGTACATCAAATTGGCGGCGTTCTCCTGTACTGCGATACTGACTCCATCATCTATGTCGGCAAACGTAATGGCCAGCGTGTACTTGAAGGCGAATATCTTGGTCAAATGAAGCGTGAAATTCCAACACGCCGAATTCTGGAATTTATTGCTGGAGGGCCAAAAAATTATGGCTACCGACACGTCGACGCAAGTACAGGATTAGATGAGAGAGCGGAGCTTAAGATTCGCTCATTCCCGCTCTCTTATGCTACTCATCAGCTCCTGAATTTCAACACTATGAAACAACTTGTGTTGAACCAATTTAATGTTGATGGGGCAGTGTAAGTTTATCAACCAGTTTAAAGAAAATAAAAATATATATTCAGTGATGACACGATTGCCGATGATGTCTTTTTTGTCGGTAATTCAATTGGTGTGCAATTCCCTCAAATTGGAAGAACTCGTCGGTCCCAGCTTTACACGCACCTGGCCAGGAAGGAATACAGGCCTTGTTATGAAAAGGGTAGAATTATGCCTGGAATGGAAACTCTTCCTTTTGGACACAGGAGGAATAATATAGTTATTTAAATTTTCTTAGATTTTTTTTAAATAATATATTATTTACAGACAGCAGTAGAACAAAGACGACAACAAAAACGTTCAAATACAACGATAACACCACCTCCAAACACAAGATCCCGCTTAGATACAAATGATTTAAATTTGCAAGATTTGCCTGGGTCGTCCAGATGGACAGAAAATGATTATAGAAATAGATACCATTTTTGATTATATTTTATAAAAAAAAATTGTTTATATTTTATATTTCGTTAAATAAAAATTATATACGTGGAAATTGTTTAATTCTGGGTAAAATATAATTTTTAAAAACATGTTTCATTTCATGAATAGATTTTATTCCAGTTAGTATTACACGTCCTGAAATGTAACATAGGCATGATGCTTCTCCATCTCGTTCTTCCATATTTATTTTGAAACGTAGTGCAGGAAATATTGTTGGGTCGTAATTGGCTTTCATATTTTGCTGTCGAAGTTGTTTAAATAAATTCTCAATTTTTAATTTGTGTTCATGTCTGTAAGCTCCAACTATATTCGTAACGCAAAGATTATTAATTCCAATTTTCTGGAAATTTCCTGCAGCAGTATTTGAAGCTCTAATACTTTTCACAACTCTCAAGGCTGTTTTATTTGCTAATTCTGGAGTAGGCACGCCTGTTAAAACGACTTTTCCTGATTGAAATATTAGTGCTGCCGTTGTTTTATTTCCTTTGTGTCTTAGTCGCATAATTATTGAATGGAATCTTTTAGGATTATATTCAGTGTTAATTCCAAATCTTGCAAGCTTTAAATAATTTTCGGGGGAAAATTTAACGTTGTCCTTGAAGAGTTTAAATACAACTGTACAATTATAGATTTGCATAATATTTACTTACTAAAAATAAAGACAATTTAATTGTGAATTAAAAAATAAAAAAAAAAACAATTTATAGGTATTTAGGTTTCAACTTTTAAAATTTTATTATTTATCTAATAACATCCTCCTTTCATCTTATTTCTGATTACACAAAGGACTTCAAGAGGGTAAAATGATCGATGATGTCCTCCACCAAACTCGATAATACAAGGTAGATATGGATGACAAAGTTTGAAATTATGCTTTACATAATAATATCCGCGGACCTAAAATAAATGATATTAGTCTTTTGAATATAAGCTTACAGTTATGCCCAAATAACCACTCATTGCTGGAACAATACTTGCTGATTGCACTGTAAGATCATGACAATGTACAATAAAGTTGCGACACGTTGGTTTTAGATGAGATGTCCGTAACTGCACACTTTGGCGTAAATGTTCAATAATTTCACGACGAGCATCAAGATTATGGAATAATACATGTAGTTCCTTGAACGAACAATTTCTAAGTTGGCAAAGGTACTCAATTAATGGAATAGGCAAATTTGTCTTCGAACGTAATGATGTAGATATAGTTAGCCTTTTAGGTTGAAAATCTTCATTTTGCTTTGTTGCCGTTGGTGGCGTAGGTTCACGAAAAGGATTTTCTGTTTCAGCAGTCCAATCCAAAGGTTTATCGTCTTGAGTAATTTGTAGGATTTTTTCGCTTGTATCTATATTACTTTCATCTTCAATTTGTTCCTCATCCATTTTATCTTCTATTATGTCATCCATAATTGTAAGTAATCCAAAAGCCGGGGTAATAACATCAACACCTTTCTAAAATTTAAATTTTAAAAATCCAAGTATTTAATTTATTTTACCTTTTGTTTCTCTTCAACTTCATCTCCAGAGTCTTCAACCACAACTAATGCTGGCTGGTCCGTTTGAGCTTCGCTTGATGTATTTTGTTGTTGTTCTGGTTCAGGGTCGTCTTCGATAACCCCCCAGACCATAAGAGTGAGAAGAAATTCCATTACTTTCATTTTGTTAATTTTAAAATTCTAAAATCTATATATACTTATTTATAAAAATTAAATTAAATTTTAAAATGTCAGGATTTGAAAAGTTCGATTTAATACATTCGCGATTCAAACACCCTTTTACAATGATTGTATCGGGAAGTACAGGATCTGGTAAATCAGAATGGGTTAAAAAGTTTCTTGAAAATTTGTCAGAAATGATTCCAGATGACAAAGAGGGAAAACATCAAATTGATTTGGTCCTATATTGTTATGGAGAGTTAAATAAAAATATTATAAGTATGCAGAGAATGGGGTTTGTTAATAAAGGTAAAACAAGGGTCATAGTTCATAATGGTCTGCCAGTAGGTGGTGAAGAATTTATACGTACAAAGGCTATTCAATCAAATGGTAAAATGTTACTTGTACTTGATGACTTAATGGTTGGGATGAATCAAAATCTATTAGATACAATATTTACGAAAGGATCTCATAACTGGAAAATGAGTGTTATATTAATAACACAACATTTATTTAGCAAAGAATTAAAAATAGCTCGTAATAATTCACACTATTTGCTGTTAATGCGAAATCCTGCTGGAGCCTTGCAGATAAGAACACTTGCTTCCCATTTGTTTCCTTCACGTTCAAAATATTTCTTAGAGGCGTATTCGGATGCTACAAAAGACAATTTTGGATATCTTTTAGTAGATATACATCCTAGCACACCTGAATTGTTAAGACTCAGAACACATATATATCGCGATGATGAAAATAAAACAATAGTTTATATTCCAAAATGAGGAAAAAATTTTATACTAGCGACCTAATACAGCGAAATGTAAATTTTTTGCGTTCGATTTTTGATTGTTCAAAATCGAATAAAGTATTAAAAGAATTACTAGATAAGGCTTCAGATGATCAATTGTTATGTTTTGTGGAAATTTGTTTTAATTTATTAAAAGGACGTCTACCATTTCATAGAAATAGAATTACAACTTTGCAAAAGCATGCAAATTTGTTGCGTAAAATAAGTAGATCCAGAAGTGCCCCATCTACCAGAATTTTATTGCAAAAGGGAAATGGAATCCCCCCGGTTGCTGGACTTCTTGCCAGCCTTATTATCCCAATAATTACTGACAATATTTTAAAATAATATAAATAAAAACTTGCTGATGAAATATCTAGTTATGAAGAATGCAAATAGAATGTTTCTAATCCCCGAAGACATTTATAAAAATATAATTGGGGGTTTCGATGAGAATAAGGATCTACATTCAAACGGAGATGGGACTGCTATAGGTTTGATAAAGGAACGTTTGCAAAATACTAGTGACAATAAAGAAATATTAGATCCTACAACAAGGGCAATTCGTTATGAACAAGATTTTAAAAGGTATAATAAACTTTTAAAAGAGAAGGAGGAAAAACCTATTGATGTTAAATTGAAAAATTTTGAAGAAATAGCGGATGTGGTTTCAAAAAATATTGATCACAAACCGCAATTAGCAGCAAATGCTGATCCAATTAAAAAACCACCACGTAAAGTTATAATAAAAAAGAAACTACATAAAAAATCATTAGGTAAAGTTGGTATGAGAAGACAATATCCTGTACAAGATATTAAAGTTGAAGCTGATGAAAGTGAGGTCAAAGATAAAAGTGATGAAGAGGAAGATGAATTTTTATCGGCAGATACCGATAATGAGCCTGGTCCAAAAGAACAAGCATTGAAATATATAAGACAACATGCAAGTGAGTTAGGTGTTTTACCAGATGGAAGGTTAGCGAGAAAAATAGGTAGCAAAGATTCTTTCATTACAAGTAATATAGAAGATCTTGTAAATCATATACTTAAAAATAAGAATAAGCGTAAAAGACCAATTCCAACTGGTTACGACGAATTTATTCGTAGAATAAATAAACATACAGTTTTACAAAATTTGCTTTTTCCGTCGAGAACTACTACTAATAAACAAGAAGGTGAAGGTGTTTGTTTTAAACAAGTATTTTCATATAAACCGTCTTTATGGCAACAGCGTTAACAAGTAAAAAAATAAAAATACTTGACAAATTATATAAAAATGTCAATTCTTCAACATGTTTTACCTCTCTTGAACCGCTTTTACACGCAGCTAGGAAAGTTGATAAAAATATTTCACGCCAAGATGTTAAGGACTATCTTTCAAGACAAGATGTCAATACTCTTCATAGAAGAGTTGTTAGAAAATATAAAAGAATGCCAACGTTAGCTCCCGGGCTTCATACAGAATGGCAAGCAGATTTGAGTGTTTTTAATCGTATATGTAAACAGAATCAAGGATACAAGTATCTATTAGTTTGTATAGATACACTCAGTCGTCAAATATTTGTCGAACCGGTAAAGAGTAAACATAGTGATAATATGATAAATGCATTTAAAAAATTATTTTCGCGTACTAAAGTCATTCCATGGAAATTATTAACTGATCAAGGACTTGAATTTACTGCTAAACAAGTACAAAAATACTTCAAGTCCTTGGATATGGAACATTTCTCTATGCTTACTTCACCTCGGTGGCATGCGGGGATGGCAGAAAGAGCGAACAGGAGCATTAAAGAAAGATTATATAGGTACTTCACAGAAAATAAAACTTTAAAATGGGTGGATGTCGAAAAGAAAGAAGTTTTCAGTAGGAGATAGAGTGCGAATCGAAAAATATAAGCATATATTTCAAAAGGCTATTTGCCAAATTTCACAAATGAAATCTTTATTATTGATAAAGTCCGCTTAGTTCCCTATCAACCTCCTACATACAAAATTAAAGACTCTAATGGAGAACAGATTAGGGGGTGGTTTTATTCTAATGATTTAATTTTAGTAAAAGAGAATTTCAAAAAGGATGAGAATTTATATGACATTAATAAAGTTTTGAAAAAAAGGAAACGCGATGGGGAAGATTATGTTTTTGTCAGTTGGAAAGGTTATGGTCCGGAACATAACAGTTGGATACCCGCTAATTCTATAACTTGGAGATAATAATTATACATAAATAAAGGTTATTTTTTTTTATTTGTAAAAAATGACTTCATTTTATATTATTATTCCTTCTAACACAAACATAGAAGGAAATAGAACAAATTCCTTCCGAGTTAGGTTACCGCATAAGTTGCAATTTAATTCTGAGTGGCATGTCGGCCTAGCCGTTATGGTTTATCCACACTCCTGGCCGTCGTTAGGTACTAATAATGAACAAACTGTAACTGTTTATTGGAAAAGTGGGGATGTGGTTCAATTTTCTGTTCCTTCCAATACCTTAACTAATCCCCAACATTTAAAAGATAATTTAGATCGATCCTTAAACAAAGGAAGTGAAACACTTGTTGAAAAATTTCGTAGCTTTCATATTGAGCATACAAATAAATTAAAAGAACTTCGCACCCAAGCTAAAGATAAGTATAAACGATTAAAAGAACTCTCTCAGAAAAGGACCGAGCCAGTTTCTAACGTGACTACAGAAGAACACGTAATTATTAATGATGATACTGAAGTTCCTAGCTTAAAAATTGAAGATGAAATTTTTACTGATTTGGTGAATATCGAAAATTTAAAAATGACTGATGATTTGAAACAAATTATTTCGGTAACTAACGAGGTTGGATTTGACCCTTGGATAAAAGTATTTCGGAAACCTAGATTAGCATGCAATTTTGAATTCCATAGTTATAAAAATAGGTTTTCCTTATCCATCGATAGTGATTATGTAGAAAAAATTGAATTAACTGAACAGCTTGCATATATTTTAGGATTTGATAGGCAAATTTTAACTGAAACATGTATTGCAAATTTTATGCCTGACATGCGAGGAGGCGTGTCCTGCTTCCATGTTTATGCACCTGGATTAATTGAACCAATGGTTATAGGCGATGTGACAGCCCCTGTGCTTAGAATTGTAACAATTAGAGGTAAACAAGATGAAATAATTGAAGAACAATTTTTATGTGTTCAATACCATAAATTACTTGTAAAAGAATTTTCTGAAATTTTTATTGAAATTAGAACTTCTGCTGGGACATTGATGCCGTTCCAATATGGAACATGTACATTAACATTACATTTTAAAAAGGCTACCTATTTTTAACAATGAACTAGCTCTGGGTTACGTATGCGATGGCGGTAACTTACGTATGCAATGGCAGTTTAATTTTGCTCTGGGTTTAAATTTTGCTCTGCCCGTTGGAAAGCCTAACGGCTTTGGGGCGCGCTTCGCGCGCGGCTAGAAAGTTTTTTGCTTCTTCATTTAAAGATGGCCTTGGAAATCTCGTCGGGCCTTCGGCCCGCCGCGACTAAACAACATTCTGAATTGCGGGATGGATGCCAATCTCGGGCCTTCGGCCCTCGACTCACTTTTAAAATGCATCGAGGGATGGGTGCAAATCTCGGGCCTTCGGCCCTCGAAAATACGTTGTCTTGCCTTGAGGGATGGATGCATGCTCGGGCCTTCGGCCCGAGCGTTGCTTCGGGCCTTCGGCCCTCGCCCCCAAACTCCTCGGCCTTCGGCCTCGGACCTTCGGCCCTCAAAACTCTTTTGCCTTGCCTCGAGTGATGGATGGAAATCTCGGGCCTTCGGCCCTCGAAAATCCGTTGCCTTCCAACGATGGATGGATGCTCGTGCCTTCGGCCCTCGCACGGCGGGCCTCCGGCCCGCCGTTTGGGGGCCTTCGGCCCCCAAACCTCTTACACACAAAATTTCGACCTTTTGTAACTTTGTACAAAATGGTCAGAAAATTCCTCGGCCTTCGGCCTCGGTGTGCTCGGGCCTTCGGCCCTCGCTCGGCGGGCCTCCGGCCCGCCGTTTGGGGGCCTTCGGCCCCCAAACCTCCCACACACAAAATTTCGACCTTTTGTATCTTTGTACAAAATGGTCAGAAAATTCCTCGGCCTTCGGCCTCGGTGTGCTCGGGCCTTGGCCCTCGCTCGGCGGGCCTCCGGCCCGCCGTTTGGGGGCCTTCGGCCCCCAAACCACCCACATCCAAAATTTCGACCTTTTGTAACTTTGTACAAAATGGTCAGAAAATTTTGCAAAAAATATTTTTGTACTCAGCTCGATGAGAGCTTTCGATTGATATAACATTAGGCCTATTTATGGCCATTTTGAAAAATTTAATTTTTTGGCCGAAAATTTTGGCCGGAAAAATCAACGAATTTTTCAAAAATTCATAACTTTTTCAAAGTTGACCTTTTTGAAAAATTTTAAAAGCCTACAATATGCAGAAAATTCTGCTCTATCCAGGAAAAATACTTTCGGCACGAACCGCCGGCAAAAATCCCGAAATTTTTCCAAAAAAACCGAAAAATTTTTGGTTTTTCGAAATTCGACCCCTACGGGTTCAATTTCGACTTTTTTTGAAATTTTCTCCGGTGAAAAAACACCTAATTTTTTACTCGATTTTATGAAGGAAACCCCATCCCAATTCTTCCACCCCAAAAAAAGTTATGGTCCCCCAAAAAATCCCGAAAATCCCCCAAAAGGGATTTTCAAAAAAAAAAAATCCCCCTTTGGAAATAAGGGGTGGGACAAAATTTTCGAATTTTGACCCGAAATTCGACTTATATGGTGCTTTGACACCCGCTAAATCCATATCCGGTGTCAGAAAAATTTAAAAAAATTTCCCCGGGACGTTAGAGTCTCAAAAAGATTCGCGACATTTTGCCACATTGGCTATAACTTTTTGAGACTCAAGTGGACCCCCGACATATTATACCTTTTTCGGAGCCCCAGGGGACGCTCTTTCGAATGGGCTATCGAAAACGGATTTGAATTCACTTTACAAAAAGTCGACTTTTCGACCCCGACTCTTTGAGTCATATCACCCCCAAAAGTTCACCCGAGACTCTAATGTCCAACACCAAATATTTTCCCAACATCCAGCCCTCCACCATCACTCCCAGGCGCGAAAACCCCCAAGCCTCCAAAAAACCGCTATAACGCTTTGAAATTTTCATCCGGCCATTTCGGTGCCACACTCAAGTGCGGCACCAAAACGACCTATCCCAAAAAATTCCCCGTAGCCACTTACCTAATACCCCGCAGGCCCCACCCGAATCGCCCAAGCCAGTCCCGAGATACACTATCGCGACAATTGCGTACACCCCAATAACCCCACTTTTTGCCAAAACCCGTTTGGTCCCAAAAATTTTTGTCGGGGCATAACTACCCTCCAAGTTCAGATTTCAAGTCCGGGTTTTTTCCTGCATATATCTACCTACTCCAACTTAATTTCCTACCAGCAGAAGTTTTTTGCTCCAGGTTCTGGTTCTCGAGATAGCCAAACTCATGGGGTCGTTTCGGCGCAAAGGGAAAGTCGTGGCGCCGAGGTTAGAGTTTTCCTGAATAGCCCTCAAAAAGTTGTAGGACCCTTCCATAACTTTCCGGGGGCTCCCGGCCTTCGGCCGGGAGCCTGAGTTTTTTTAAAGTTGAAGTTGGGGTTTTTTTTATACTATTATAACTAGTTGTGCCCATTGGGGTATGGCGGTAAGTTACGTATGCAATTCCTATTAGGATACTCTGGCGGTAAAATTTTGCTCTGCCCGTTGGAAAGCCTAACGGCTTTGGGGCTCTGGGTAGCTCTGGGTTACGTATGCGATGGCGGTAACTTACGTATGCAATGGCAGTTTAATTTTGCTCTGGGTTTAAATTTTGCTCTGCCCGTTGGAAAGCCTAACGGCTTTGGGGCGCGCTTCGCGCGCGGCTAGAAAGTTTTTTGCTTCTTCATTTAAAGATGGCCTTGGAAATCTCGTCGGGCCTTCGGCCCGCCGCGACTAAACAACATTCTGAATTGCGGGATGGATGCCAATCTCGGGCCTTCGGCCCTCGACTCACTTTTAAAATGCATCGAGGGATGGGTGCAAATCTCGGGCCTTCGGCCCTCGAAAATACGTTGTCTTGCCTTGAGGGATGGATGCATGCTCGGGCCTTCGGCCCGAGCGTTGCTTCGGGCCTTCGGCCCTCGCCCCCAAACTCCTCGGCCTTCGGCCTCGGACCTTCGGCCCTCAAAACTCTTTTGCCTTGCCTCGAGTGATGGATGGAAATCTCGGGCCTTCGGCCCTCGAAAATCCGTTGCCTTCCAACGATGGATGGATGCTCGTGCCTTCGGCCCTCGCACGGCGGGCCTCCGGCCCGCCGTTTGGGGGCCTTCGGCCCCCAAACCTCTTACACACAAAATTTCGACCTTTTGTAACTTTGTACAAAATGGTCAGAAAATTCCTCGGCCTTCGGCCTCGGTGTGCTCGGGCCTTCGGCCCTCGCTCGGCGGGCCTCCGGCCCGCCGTTTGGGGGCCTTCGGCCCCCAAACCTCCCACACACAAAATTTCGACCTTTTGTATCTTTGTACAAAATGGTCAGAAAATTCCTCGGCCTTCGGCCTCGGTGTGCTCGGGCCTTGGCCCTCGCTCGGCGGGCCTCCGGCCCGCCGTTTGGGGGCCTTCGGCCCCCAAACCACCCACATCCAAAATTTCGACCTTTTGTAACTTTGTACAAAATGGTCAGAAAATTTTGCAAAAAATATTTTTGTACTCAGCTCGATGAGAGCTTTCGATTGATATAACATTAGGCCTATTTATGGCCATTTTGAAAAATTTAATTTTTTGGCCGAAAATTTTGGCCGGAAAAATCAACGAATTTTTCAAAAATTCATAACTTTTTCAAAGTTGACCTTTTTGAAAAATTTTAAAAGCCTACAATATGCAGAAAATTCTGCTCTATCCAGGAAAAATACTTTCGGCACGAACCGCCGGCAAAAATCCCGAAATTTTTCCAAAAAAACCGAAAAATTTTTGGTTTTTCGAAATTCGACCCCTACGGGTTCAATTTCGACTTTTTTTGAAATTTTCTCCGGTGAAAAAACACCTAATTTTTTACTCGATTTTATGAAGGAAACCCCATCCCAATTCTTCCACCCCAAAAAAAGTTATGGTCCCCCAAAAAATCCCGAAAATCCCCCAAAAGGGGTACCCCTTTGGAAATAAGGGGTGGGACAAAATTTTCGAATTTTGACCCGAAATTCGACTTATATGGTGCTTTGACACCCGCTAAATCCATATCCGGTGTCAGAAAAATTTAAAAAAATTTCCCCGGGACGTTAGAGTCTCAAAAAGATTCGCGACATTTTGCCACATTGGCTATAACTTTTTGAGACTCAAGTGGACCCCCGACATATTATACCTTTTTCGGAGCCCCAGGGGACGCTCTTTCGAATGGGCTATCGAAAACGGATTTGAATTCACTTTACAAAAAGTCGACTTTTCGACCCCGACTCTTTGAGTCATATCACCCCCAAAAGTTCACCCGAGACTCTAATGTCCAACACCAAATATTTTCCCAACATCCAGCCCTCCACCATCACTCCCAGGCGCGAAAACCCCCAAGCCTCCAAAAAACCGCTATAACGCTTTGAAATTTTCATCCGGCCATTTCGGTGCCACACTCAAGTGCGGCACCAAAACGACCTATCCCAAAAAATTCCCCGTAGCCACTTACCTAATACCCCGCAGGCCCCACCCGAATCGCCCAAGCCAGTCCCGAGATACACTATCGCGACAATTGCGTACACCCCAATAACCCCACTTTTTGCCAAAACCCGTTTGGTCCCAAAAATTTTTGTCGGGGCATAACTACCCTCCAAGTTCAGATTTCAAGTCCGGGTTTTTTCCTGCATATATCTACCTACTCCAACTTAATTTCCTACCAGCAGAAGTTTTTTGCTCCAGGTTCTGGTTCTCGAGATAGCCAAACTCATGGGGTCGTTTCGGCGCAAAGGGAAAGTCGTGGCGCCGAGGTTAGAGTTTTCCTGAATAGCCCTCAAAAAGTTGTAGGACCCTTCCATAACTTTCCGGGGGCTCCCGGCCTTCGGCCGGGAGCCTGAGTTTTTTTAAAGTTGAAGTTGGGGTTTTTTTTATACTATTATAACTAGCTCTGGGTTACGTATGCGATGGCGGTAACTTACGTATGCAATGGCAGTTTAATTTTGCTCTGGGTTTAAATTTTGCTCTGCCCGTTGGAAAGCCTAACGGCTTTGGGGCGCGCTTCGCGCGCGGCTAGAAAGTTTTTTGCTTCTTCATTTAAAGATGGCCTTGGAAATCTCGTCGGGCCTTCGGCCCGCCGCGACTAAACAACATTCTGAATTGCGGGATGGATGCCAATCTCGGGCCTTCGGCCCTCGACTCACTTTTAAAATGCATCGAGGGATGGGTGCAAATCTCGGGCCTTCGGCCCTCGAAAATACGTTGTCTTGCCTTGAGGGATGGATGCATGCTCGGGCCTTCGGCCCGAGCGTTGCTTCGGGCCTTCGGCCCTCGCCCCCAAACTCCTCGGCCTTCGGCCTCGGACCTTCGGCCCTCAAAACTCTTTTGCCTTGCCTCGAGTGATGGATGGAAATCTCGGGCCTTCGGCCCTCGAAAATCCGTTGCCTTCCAACGATGGATGGATGCTCGTGCCTTCGGCCCTCGCACGGCGGGCCTCCGGCCCGCCGTTTGGGGGCCTTCGGCCCCCAAACCTCTTACACACAAAATTTCGACCTTTTGTAACTTTGTACAAAATGGTCAGAAAATTCCTCGGCCTTCGGCCTCGGTGTGCTCGGGCCTTCGGCCCTCGCTCGGCGGGCCTCCGGCCCGCCGTTTGGGGGCCTTCGGCCCCCAAACCTCCCACACACAAAATTTCGACCTTTTGTATCTTTGTACAAAATGGTCAGAAAATTCCTCGGCCTTCGGCCTCGGTGTGCTCGGGCCTTGGCCCTCGCTCGGCGGGCCTCCGGCCCGCCGTTTGGGGGCCTTCGGCCCCCAAACCACCCACATCCAAAATTTCGACCTTTTGTAACTTTGTACAAAATGGTCAGAAAATTTTGCAAAAAATATTTTTGTACTCAGCTCGATGAGAGCTTTCGATTGATATAACATTAGGCCTATTTATGGCCATTTTGAAAAATTTAATTTTTTGGCCGAAAATTTTGGCCGGAAAAATCAACGAATTTTTCAAAAATTCATAACTTTTTCAAAGTTGACCTTTTTGAAAAATTTTAAAAGCCTACAATATGCAGAAAATTCTGCTCTATCCAGGAAAAATACTTTCGGCACGAACCGCCGGCAAAAATCCCGAAATTTTTCCAAAAAAACCGAAAAATTTTTGGTTTTTCGAAATTCGACCCCTACGGGTTCAATTTCGACTTTTTTTGAAATTTTCTCCGGTGAAAAAACACCTAATTTTTTACTCGATTTTATGAAGGAAACCCCATCCCAATTCTTCCACCCCAAAAAAAGTTATGGTCCCCCAAAAAATCCCGAAAATCCCCCAAAAGGGGTACCCCTTTGGAAATAAGGGGTGGGACAAAATTTTCGAATTTTGACCCGAAATTCGACTTATATGGTGCTTTGACACCCGCTAAATCCATATCCGGTGTCAGAAAAATTTAAAAAAATTTCCCCGGGACGTTAGAGTCTCAAAAAGATTCGCGACATTTTGCCACATTGGCTATAACTTTTTGAGACTCAAGTGGACCCCCGACATATTATACCTTTTTCGGAGCCCCAGGGGACGCTCTTTCGAATGGGCTATCGAAAACGGATTTGAATTCACTTTACAAAAAGTCGACTTTTCGACCCCGACTCTTTGAGTCATATCACCCCCAAAAGTTCACCCGAGACTCTAATGTCCAACACCAAATATTTTCCCAACATCCAGCCCTCCACCATCACTCCCAGGCGCGAAAACCCCCAAGCCTCCAAAAAACCGCTATAACGCTTTGAAATTTTCATCCGGCCATTTCGGTGCCACACTCAAGTGCGGCACCAAAACGACCTATCCCAAAAAATTCCCCGTAGCCACTTACCTAATACCCCGCAGGCCCCACCCGAATCGCCCAAGCCAGTCCCGAGATACACTATCGCGACAATTGCGTACACCCCAATAACCCCACTTTTTGCCAAAACCCGTTTGGTCCCAAAAATTTTTGTCGGGGCATAACTACCCTCCAAGTTCAGATTTCAAGTCCGGGTTTTTTCCTGCATATATCTACCTACTCCAACTTAATTTCCTACCAGCAGAAGTTTTTTGCTCCAGGTTCTGGTTCTCGAGATAGCCAAACTCATGGGGTCGTTTCGGCGCAAAGGGAAAGTCGTGGCGCCGAGGTTAGAGTTTTCCTGAATAGCCCTCAAAAAGTTGTAGGACCCTTCCATAACTTTCCGGGGGCTCCCGGCCTTCGGCCGGGAGCCTGAGTTTTTTTAAAGTTGAAGTTGGGGTTTTTTTTATACTATTATAACTAGCTGTGGGTTACGTATGCGATGGCGGCGTTGTGCGTATGCAATTCCCATTAGGATACTCTGGCAGTAAAATTTTGCTCTGCTCGTTGGAAAGCCTAACGGCTTTGGGGCGCGCTTCGCGCGCGGCTAGAAACAGTCACATAATTTATTTAATTTCAACTCTTCCCGTTTTTACCGTGCTTAGCCATTGTTGTATAACATTTTTTAATTATACAACAATGCCCAGGGTACACCACGTGGAGGTGCACGGAGGTAAACGGGCAAACCCTGTACCCCGCCCCATTGGGGTCGGAATTCTTACTTATAATGTTAAAGTGGTCTGACTCTTGGCCATTTTTTATTTATTTTGGCCTTTTTTATTTTTAGAACGTTGAAGTGGTCTCGTTCTCTAAAGAGTGTTGAAGTGGTCTCACTCTTTTGGCCTTTTTTATTTTATTTATTTTGGCCTTTTTTTATTTAGGCCTTTTATTTTTTAGAACGTTGAAGTGGTCTCGTTCTTTTTAAAGAGTGTTGAAGTGGTCTCACTCTTTTGGCCTTTTTTTATTTTTTTATTTATTTTGGCCTTTTTTTTAGAACGTTGAAGTGGTCTCGTTCTTTATAAAGAGTGTTGAAGTGGTCTCACTCTTTTGGCCTTTTTTATTTTTTTTATTTTGGCCTTTTTTTAGAACGTTGAAGTGGTCTCGTTCTTTTTTATAGAGTGTTGAAGTGGTCTCACTCTATTTGGCCTTTTTTATTTTATTTATTTTGGCCTTTTATTTTTTAGAACGTTGAAGTGGTCCCGTTCTTTTTAAAGAGTGTTGAAGTGGTCTCACTCTTTTGGCCTTTTTTATTTTTTTATTTATTTTGGCCTTTTTTATTTTAGAACGTTGAAGTGGTCTCGTTCTTTTTAAAGAGTGTTGAAGTGGTCTCACTCTTTTGGCCTTTTTTTATTTAATTTATTTTGGCCTTTTATTTTTTAGAACGTTGAAGTGGTCTCGTTCTTTTTTAAAGAATGTTGAAGTGGTCTCATTCTTTTTTTACGGCCTTTTTGATTTGTAATGTAAGTTTACCCCTAAAAATTACCCTTAGTTTTTTTGATTTTAAAGTATACCCCTAAGAGAAATTTAACTGAAATTTTAATACTATTTTTTATTTTATATTTTTTCAATACTATTTTTAATCAAAACGGATTCCTCTTGCTACTACATTTCTCATAGAAATATTACCATTATTATCGGGTGTTTTTCCAGGTGCAAATACTCTAATATTCTCCCCACTTCTGCATCTTGAAAAAGCCGTATAAGTCTGACCATGCGCGAATGGTTCATCAAGAATATCAATACCTAAACGTTCGCATGTTTGCCCCTGGGCTTTAGTTATTGTCATACAAAATGCTACCCTTACTGGGAATTGGAATCTTTCAAAACTAACTCCGTCCGGACGCAGTTCCTTATAGCTATTTCTTGCTCTGCAAATTCCCACAACAATACCACGTTCTGAAGAACCACTTATAGTTTCCGCTTCAATTAAATCTTGATGTAAACGCCTAACTATCATTCTGGTACCGTTACATAAACCCTTCTGGGTATTTAAATTTTGAAGTAATACTATTACTGCACCAACTTTAAGCTTAATATTGTGCGCTGGCAATCCCTTAGGTGTTAATCTGTTTAATTGGGCTA
Source organism: Meloidogyne luci (assembly GCA_902706615.1). Classification (NCBI taxonomy): domain Eukaryota; kingdom Metazoa; phylum Nematoda; class Chromadorea; order Rhabditida; family Meloidogynidae; genus Meloidogyne; species Meloidogyne luci. The sequence goes on along the minus strand of CACSLI010000167.1, from coordinate 43,136 downwards.
CTTCATAATCAGCTAAGTTATAAGCAAAAGGGTTCTCACTTGTAGGATTATCTATTGACAAATACTCGTGAAGAGGCGCGTTTATTAAATCAATAATTTCTGAGTTAATCACATCTACTACTCTATTAGTTGGCGAAAGAATTAAACGTTTTAACAAATCTGTAACAGGCGCATCAAAACCTGTGTTAAAAACAAATGCATACAATTCTTGCCTTGAATTAACTCGCATAGCTTCTGGGATTATAACAGAATCGCCTGTTTGCCCTGTTGTACTGTCCCACTGTGCAGAAGGAAGGGGGAGCCTTCCCATACCCCCAAAAGGGGAAACGGGCATGACCCAATCCCCGAGCATGCCGGTTCCGCCCATTTCTGGGAAAAAACCGGCATGAACCGTCCGCACAGTGGTTGTACTGTCCCACTGTCCAGAAGGAAGGGGGAGCCTTCCCATACCCCCAAAAGGGGAAACGGGCGTGACCCAATCCCCGATCATGCCAGCTCCGCCCATTTCTGAGAAAAAACCGGCATGACCCCTCTGCATAGTGGTCATACAAATTCGCTACCCACATCCGTGGGATTTTTTTCACTTAAAAAATGTTTTTCGAAAAAAAATTCTAAATTAAGGAAAAAAAGTTTTTTTAAAAAATTCTAAAATTGTGAAAAACATTTTGTTTTTTTTAAATTATAAATTATAAAACTAACCATAATGGTTTGTTTGTAGGTGTTGAGTTAGTTGGTGTTGAACACCTGAAAAATAAAAATTGTTTTTTGAAAAAAATTTATAAAATAAAAAACAAACCAAAAGGGTTTGTTTGTAGATGTAGAGTTGATGAAGTGTTGTTGAAGAAGGAATAAATTGAATTGAAGAAATTTGTTGTTGTAGGAGAAAAAATAAGAATAAGTGAAAATTGTTGTTGTTGTCGAAAAATTTAGATTTTTGGAAAATAGAAAAATTACGTTGATGTTGAATAAAAATAATTTTTTGAATTAAAACATTTTAATTTTTTAGGCTAGAAATGAAAAAAATATATAAAAGTTTAATTAAAAATTAATTTTGGAGTATTTGGAAAAAAACGACCGTTTCAGTGCCACACTTAAGTGTGGCACCAAAACGACCATGCTAGCTGAATTCCCCAAGGTCGATTACCTATATCTCCATGTTTAAACCCAAACGGAGAAAAAGTTCCCGAAGTAGGACCTTTCAGTGCCACACTCAAGTGTGGCACCAAAATGAACATGCCCAATGAACTCCCCAGGTCCGATTACCTACTACCCCAAATTTCCGCTAAAAAGCCCCAGCAGTTCCACATTAAAGTAAAATTAAATTTTAGGGGGATTTTTAAAAAATTTAAAAAAAATAAAAAAATGGAAAAATAAAAGCTGCAGCCCTTTTTTCGACAAAAGGGAACATGGAAAAATGGTCAAACTCGAAAAAAGACCAAACGGGGCAAAAACTCGTTGGGATTATAGGTAATCGGTCATGGGGAATTCAATGAGCATGGTTATTTTGGTGCCACACTCAAGTGTGGCAATGAAACGTCCAAATGAAAAATTCAGCTGCTCATAGCGGTTTTTTGGCGGCCTGGGGTTTTTCGCGTCAGGGAGTGATCTTGTAGGGTAGGGTGGGAGGAAGATTTGAGTAGTTGAACACTTGAGTCTGCGATCGACTTTTGCGTGTCATATGAGTCTGAGAGAACCGCCCCCCCCCCCCCAAAGTTCGACACTCTCTAACTTTTGCCAAAATGGTCAGAAAATTTTGGAAAAAATATTTTTAAACTCAGCTCGATGAGAGCTTTCGATTGATATAACATTTGGCCCATTTAAATCCATTTTAGAAAAAAGTTTTTTTTGGCCGAAAATTTCGGAGGAAAAAATCACCCAAATTTTAAAAAAATCGTAACTTCACCAAAGTAGACCTTTTTGAAACATTTTAAAGGGGTATTCTATGCAGAAAAATCTGCTCTATACAGAAAAAATACCTACGACCCGAACCGCCGGCAAAAATGCCGAAATTTTTTAGAAAAACCGAAAAATTTTCGGTTTTTCGAAATTCGACCCCTACACCCCCAATTTCGAATTTTTTCAAAATTTTTTCACCTCAAAAAATTTCTAGTTTTTTATTCGTATTTATAAAGCAAACCCCATCGCAATCCGTCCACCCCAAAAAAAGTTAAGGTCCCCTAAAAAATCCCGAAATTTTCCCAAAAGGGGTACCCTTTGGAATATAGGGGGTGGGACAAAATTTTCGAATTTTGACCCGAAATTCGACCTATTTGGTACTCTGACATGCGCTGAGTACGAATCCAGCGTCAAAAAAATTTTAAAAAAATTCCCCGGGACGTTAGAGTCTCAAAAAGTTTCGCGACATTTTGCCACATTGGCTATAACTTTTTGAGACTCAAGAGGATCCCCAACAAAGTATACCTTTTTCGGAGCCCCAGGGGACGCTCTATAACTTAGGCTATCGAATAGACCTGAAACGACCTTTTAAAAAAAGTCGACTTTTCGACCCCGACACTTTGGACCATAATACCCCCAAAAGTTCACTTGAGACTCTAATGTCCAACACCAAATATCTTCCCAACATCCCACCCTCCAACATCACTCCCAGGCCCAAGAACCCCCTACTTCTCAAAAACGCGTTATAACGCGTTGAAATATTCATCCGGCCATTTTGGTGCCACACTCAATTGCGGCACCAAAACGACCCATCCCAAAAAATTCCCCATAGCGACTTACCTAATAGACCGCAGGCCCCATCCGAATCGCCCAATCCATTCCCGAGATACACCATCGCGACAATTGCGTACACCCCAATAACCCCAAATTTTGCCAAAAACCGTTTGGTCCCAGAAATTTTTGCCCACCAATAACTACCCTTCAAGTTCAGATTTCGGGTCCGGGTTTTTTCCTGCATATATGTACATGTTCCAACTTAGGTTCCTACCAGCAGAAGTTTTTTGCTCCAGGTTCTGGTTCACGAGATATAAAATCACATGGGGTCGTTTCGGCGCAAAGGAAAAGTCATGGCGCCGAGGTCGGATTTTTCCTGAATAGCCCTCAAAAAGTTGTAGGACCCATCCATAACTTTCCGGGGGCTCCCGGCCTTCGGCCGGGAGCCTGAGTTTTTTTAAAATCGAAGTTGGGGTTTTTTTTAGACTATTATAACTAGCTGTGGGTTACGTATGCGATGGCGGCGTTGTGCGTATGCAATTCCCATTAGGATACTCTGGCAGTAAAATTTTGCTCTGCTCGTTGGAAAGCCTAACGGCTTTGGGGCGCGCTTCGCGCGCGGCTAGAAACAGTCACATAATTTATTTAATTTCAACTCTTCCCGTTTTTACCGTGCTTAGCCATTGTTGTATAACAATTTTTAATTATACAACAATGCCAAGGGTACACCACGTGGAGGTGCACGGAGGTAAACGGGCAAACCCTGTACCCCGCCCCATTGGGGTCGGAATTCTTACTTATAATGTTAAAGTGGTCTGACTCTTGGCCATTTTTTATTTATTTTGGCCTTTTTTATTTTTAGAACGTTGAAGTGGTCTCGTTCTCTAAAGAGTGTTGAAGTGGTCTCACTCTTTTGGCCTTTTTTATTTTATTTATTTTGGCCTTTTTTTATTTAGGCCTTTTATTTTTTAGAACGTTGAAGTGGTCTCGTTCTTTTTAAAGAGTGTTGAAGTGGTCTCACTCTTTTGGCCTTTTTTTATTTTTTTATTTATTTTGGCCTTTTTTTTAGAACGTTGAAGTGGTCTCGTTCTTTATAAAGAGTGTTGAAGTGGTCTCACTCTTTTGGCCTTTTTTATTTTTTTTATTTTGGCCTTTTTTTAGAACGTTGAAGTGGTCTCGTTCTTTTTTATAGAGTGTTGAAGTGGTCTCACTCTATTTGGCCTTTTTTATTTTATTTATTTTGGCCTTTTATTTTTTAGAACGTTGAAGTGGTCCCGTTCTTTTTAAAGAGTGTTGAAGTGGTCTCACTCTTTTGGCCTTTTTTATTTTTTTATTTATTTTGGCCTTTTTTATTTTAGAACGTTGAAGTGGTCTCGTTCTTTTTAAAGAGTGTTGAAGTGGTCTCACTCTTTTGGCCTTTTTTATTTAATTTATTTTGGCCTTTTATTTTTTAGAACGTTGAAGTGGTCTCGTTCTTTTTTAAAGAATGTTGAAGTGGTCTCATTCTTTTTTTACGGCCTTTTTGATTTGTAATGTAAGTTTACCCCTAAAAATTACCCTTAGTTTTTTTGATTTTAAAGTATACCCCTAAGAGAAATTTAACTGAAATTTTAATACTATTTTTTATTTTATATTTTTTCAATACTATTTTTAATCAAAACGGATTCCTCTTGCTACTACATTTCTCATAGAAATATTACCATTATTATCGGGTGTTTTTCAGGTGCAAATACTCTAATATTCTCCCCACTTCTGCATCTTGAAAAAGCCGTATAAGTCTGACCATGCGCGAATGGTTCATCAAGAATATCAATACCTAAACGTTCGCATGTTTGCCCCTGGGCTTTAGTTATTGTCATACAAAATGCTACCCTTACTGGGAATTGGAATCTTTCAAAACTAACTCCGTCCGGACGCAGTTCCTTATAGCTATTTCTTGCTCTGCAAATTCCCACAACAATACCACGTTCTGAAGAACCACTTATAGTTTCCGCTTCAATTAAATCTTGATGTAAACGCCTAACTATCATTCTGGTACCGTTACATAAACCCTTCTGGGTATTTAAATTTTGAAGTAATACTATTACTGCACCAACTTTAAGCTTAATATTGTGCGCTGGCAATCCCTTAGGTGTTAATCTGTTTAATTGGGCTACTTCATAATCAGCTAAGTTATAAGCAAAAGGGTTCTCACTTGTAGGATTATCTATTGACAAATACTCGTGAAGAGGCGCGTTTATTAAATCAATAATTTCTGAGTTAATCACATCTACTACTCTATTAGTTGGCGAAAGAATTAAACGTTTTAACAAATCTGTAACAGGCGCATCAAAACCTGTGTTAAAAACAAATGCATACAATTCTTGCCTTGAATTAACTCGCATAGCTTCTGGGATTATAACAGAATCGCCTGTTTGCCCTGTTGTACTGTCCCACTGTGCAGAAGGAAGGGGGAGCCTTCCCATACCCCCAAAAGGGGAAACGGGCATGACCCAATCCCCGAGCATGCCGGTTCCGCCCATTTCTGGGAAAAAACCGGCATGAACCGTCCGCACAGTGGTTGTACTGTCCCACTGTCCAGAAGGAAGGGGGAGCCTTCCCATACCCCCAAAAGGGGAAACGGGCGTGACCCAATCCCCGATCATGCCAGCTCCGCCCATTTCTGAGAAAAAACCGGCATGACCCCTCTGCATAGTGGTCATACAAATTCGCTACCCACATCCGTGGGATTTTTTTCACTTAAAAAATGTTTTTCGAAAAAAAATTCTAAATTAAGGAAAAAAAGTTTTTTTTAAAAAATTCTAAAATTGTGAAAAACATTTTGTTTTTTTTAAATTATAAATTATAAAACTAACCATAATGGTTTGTTTGTAGGTGTTGAGTTAGTTGGTGTTGAACACCTGAAAAATAAAAATTGTTTTTTGAAAAAAATTTATAAAATAAAAAACAAACCAAAAGGGTTTGTTTGTAGATGTAGAGTTGATGAAGTGTTGTTGAAGAAGGAATAAATTGAATTGAAGAAATTTGTTGTTGTAGGAGAAAAAATAAGAATAAGTGAAAATTGTTGTTGTTGTCGAAAAATTTAGATTTTTGGAAAATAGAAAAATTACGTTGATGTTGAATAAAAATAATTTTTTGAATTAAAACATTTTAATTTTTTAGGCTAGAAATGAAAAAAATATATAAAAGTTTAATTAAAAATTAATTTTGGAGTATTTGGAAAAAAACGACCGTTTCAGTGCCACACTTAAGTGTGGCACCAAAACGACCATGCTAGCTGAATTCCCCAAGGTCGATTACCTATATCTCCATGTTTAAACCCAAACGGAGAAAAAGTTCCCGAAGTAGGACCTTTCAGTGCCACACTCAAGTGTGGCACCAAAATGAACATGCCCAATGAACTCCCCAGGTCCGATTACCTACTACCCCAAATTTCCGCTAAAAAGCCCCAGCAGTTCCACATTAAAGTAAAATTAAATTTTAGGGGGATTTTTAAAAAATTTAAAAAAAATAAAAAAATGGAAAAATAAAAGCTGCAGCCCTTTTTTCGACAAAAGGGAACATGGAAAAATGGTCAAACTCGAAAAAAGACCAAACGGGGCAAAAACTCGTTGGGATTATAGGTAATCGGTCATGGGGAATTCAATGAGCATGGTTATTTTGGTGCCACACTCAAGTGTGGCAATGAAACGTCCAAATGAAAAATTCAGCTGCTCATAGCGGTTTTTTGGCGGCCTGGGGTTTTTCGCGTCAGGGAGTGATCTTGTAGGGTAGGGTGGGAGGAAGATTTGAGTAGTTGAACACTTGAGTCTGCGATCGACTTTTGCGTGTCATATGAGTCTGAGAGAACCGCCCCCCCCCCCCCCCCCCAAAGTTCGACACTCTCTAACTTTTGCCAAAATGGTCAGAAAATTTTGGAAAAAATATTTTTAAACTCAGCTCGATGAGAGCTTTCGATTGATATAACATTTGGCCCATTTAAATCCATTTTAGAAAAAAGTTTTTTTTGGCCGAAAATTTCGGAGGAAAAAATCACCCAAATTTTAAAAAAATCGTAACTTCACCAAAGTAGACCTTTTTGAAACATTTTAAAGGGGTATTCTATGCAGAAAAATCTGCTCTATACAGAAAAAATACCTACGACCCGAACCGCCGGCAAAAATGCCGAAATTTTTTAGAAAAACCGAAAAATTTTCGGTTTTTCGAAATTCGACCCCTACACCCCCAATTTCGAATTTTTTCAAAATTTTTTCACCTCAAAAAATTTCTAGTTTTTTATTCGTATTTATAAAGCAAACCCCATCGCAATCCGTCCACCCCAAAAAAAGTTAAGGTCCCCTAAAAAATCCCGAAATTTTCCCAAAAGGGGTACCCTTTGGAATATAGGGGGTGGGACAAAATTTTCGAATTTTGACCCGAAATTCGACCTATTTGGTACTCTGACATGCGCTGAGTACGAATCCAGCGTCAAAAAAATTTTAAAAAAATTCCCCGGGACGTTAGAGTCTCAAAAAGTTTCGCGACATTTTGCCACATTGGCTATAACTTTTTGAGACTCAAGAGGATCCCCAACAAAGTATACCTTTTTCGGAGCCCCAGGGGACGCTCTATAACTTAGGCTATCGAATAGACCTGAAACGACCTTTTAAAAAAAGTCGACTTTTCGACCCCGACACTTTGGACCATAATACCCCCAAAAGTTCACTTGAGACTCTAATGTCCAACACCAAATATCTTCCCAACATCCCACCCTCCAACATCACTCCCAGGCCCAAGAACCCCCTACTTCTCAAAAACGCGTTATAACGCGTTGAAATATTCATCCGGCCATTTTGGTGCCACACTCAATTGCGGCACCAAAACGACCCATCCCAAAAAATTCCCCATAGCGACTTACCTAATAGACCGCAGGCCCCATCCGAATCGCCCAATCCATTCCCGAGATACACCATCGCGACAATTGCGTACACCCCAATAACCCCAAATTTTGCCAAAAACCGTTTGGTCCCAGAAATTTTTGCCCACCAATAACTACCCTTCAAGTTCAGATTTCGGGTCCGGGTTTTTTCCTGCATATATGTACATGTTCCAACTTAGGTTCCTACCAGCAGAAGTTTTTTGCTCCAGGTTCTGGTTCACGAGATATAAAATCACATGGGGTCGTTTCGGCGCAAAGGAAAAGTCATGGCGCCGAGGTCGGATTTTTCCTGAATAGCCCTCAAAAAGTTGTAGGACCCATCCATAACTTTCCGGGGGCTCCCGGCCTTCGGCCGGGAGCCTGAGTTTTTTTAAAATCGAAGTTGGGGTTTTTTTTAGACTATTATAACTAGTTGTGCCCATTGGGGTATGGCGGTAAGTTACGTATGCATTGCCTCGACGTATGCTTTGGGTTTAAATTTTGCTCTGCCCGTTGGAAAGCCTAACGGCTTTGGGGCGCGCTTCGCGCGCTGCTAGAAACGGTATATTTTGCCCTGCCTTTTCATTGCTTCGGGCCTTCGGCCCTCGCCGATAAAATTTAGCCATGCCTTTTCATTGCTTCGGGCCTTCGGCCCTCGCCCCCAAACTCCTCGGCCTTCGGCCTCGGTGAATCTTTGCTCTGCCTTCCGGGATGGGTCGCAGCTCGGGCCTTCTGCCCTCGCGATTCATTTTGTATGGGTCTTAAGCTCGGGCCTTCGGCCCTCGCCCCCAAACTCCTCGGCCTTCGGCCTCGGTAGGTCTTTGCTCTGCCTTCAGGGATGGATCTTAAGCTCGGGCCTTCGGCCCTCGCGACCCATTTTGGGATGGATCTTAAGCTCGGGCCTTCGGCCCTCGCGACCCATTTTGGGGGCCTTCGGCCCCCAAGTTACCCACACCCGAAATTTCGACCTTTTGTAACTTTGTACAAAATGGTCAGAAAATTTTGAAAAAAATATTTTCATGCTCAGCTCGATGAGAGCTTTCGATTGATATAACATTTGCCCTATTTTAAGTCATTTTGGAAAAAATAAATTTTTGGCCGAAATTTCGACCGAAAAATTTACGTAATTTTTCAAAAAATCATAACTCCCCAAAAATAAACCCTTTTGAAACATTTTAAAAGCTTAATATATAGCAAAAATTCTGCTTTATTTTATAAAAATATTTATAACACCCCTCAGCCTCGATATACCCCAAAAATTTCAAAAAACCGAAAAATTTTGAATTTTGAAAAAATCGACCCTACCAGGCCTCGGGTGAAATTTTACAAAAATTTAAATAGCTCAAAAAATTTGTAATTTTTTGCTCTATTTTATAAGCTTTAATTCGTTTGGCCACGACAAAAACTCGCAAAGTTACAGTCGATTTAAATTTCACCCAAAAAATTCAAAAGGGGTACCCCTTCAAAAATGGGTCAAAAATTCGACCTCGAGAAAAATATGTTTTATGGTGCTCCAATATGTGCTGAACACGAATCCGAACTCCGTTTATTTTTAAAAATTTTTTCCTCGGAGATATACTCAAAAAACCGACCACTTTTGGCCCCAAAAATGCCACTTTTTTGAGTATAACTCCCCCAGACTCAAGTGTACCCCCAACAAAGTATATATTTTTAGAGGTTTCAAGGGTCGCTCTACAAGATAGGGTACTCAAATCGAGTTTCAATTCACGCGTTAAAAAGTCGGTTTTGGCGAGGTCACTTTGGTGCCCATATCTATGTCAGGAAAAAATCTGAGACTCAAGTGTCCCCCAACAAAATTGTAGTACATTTAGTGCCCTAACATACTAAAAAAGAGTTGAAACCATTGGCCCAAGTTTAACCACTTTTATAATTACATTCCATGGGAGCCTCCCTTCACGTTAGGGGTTTTGGCCATTTTGGACCTTTGGCATTCTATAACTTTGCCCAAAATGGTCAGAAAAAATCAAACCAAATTTTCCCATTACCAACTCATGGAGCTCTATCGAATGGCATATAGTTTGTAAATTGTCGTTGAGTTTCGTCGGACACCATGTGTCATTTTGGGACGAGATGTACAATTTTCGCACTCGCCTACAGGTCGGAGAGTTCATCCAAGCCCTCCCAACTTTTGCATACGATATAGTACATATCCCAACTTAAAATCCTCCCCCCAACCACTTTTTGATCACACTTCAGCCCTCCCCGCTATTTCCATTTGAAAAACCACCCATGGCCGTTTCAGTGCGAAAACGACGTTTTGGTGCCAAGGTCATATTTTTCCTGAATGCGCCTCAAAAAGTTGTAGGACCAATCCACAACCCAAAAAATTCCCCCGCAATTTCTTCTTGAGATTTTAGTTTTTAAAGCGATTTTCTCCCATAAAGAAATCGAACATCAAGATTTTTATTTTTTTTTTTTATTACTTGAGACTCTAATGTCCAACACCAAATATCTTCCCAACATCCCACCCTCCAACATCACTCCCAGGCCCAAGAACCCCCTACTTCTCAAAAACGCGTTATAACGCGTTGAAATATTCATCCGGCCATTTTGGTGCCACACTCAATTGCGGCACCAAAACGACCCATCCCAAAAAATTCCCCATAGCGACTTACCTAATAGACCGCAGGCCCCATCCGAATCGCCCAATCCATTCCCGAGATACACCATCGCGACAATTGCGTACACCCCAATAACCCCAAATTTTGCCAAAAACCGTTTGGTCCCAGAAATTTTTGCCCACCAATAACTACCCTTCAAGTTCAGATTTCGGGTCCGGGTTTTTTCCTGCATATATGTACATGTTCCAACTTAGGTTCCTACCAGCAGAAGTTTTTTGCTCCAGGTTCTGGTTCACGAGATATAAAATCACATGGGGTCGTTTCGGCGCAAAGGAAAAGTCATGGCGCCGAGGTCGGATTTTTCCTGAATAGCCCTCAAAAAGTTGTAGGACCCATCCATAACTTTCCGGGGGCTCCCGGCCTTCGGCCGGGAGCCTGAGTTTTTTTAAAATCGAAGTTGGGGTTTTTTTTAGACTATTATAACTAGCTCTGGGTTACGTATGCGATGGCGGTAACTTACGTATGCAATGGCAGTTTAATTTTGCTCTGGGTTTAAATTTTGCTCTGCCCGTTGGAAAGCCTAACGGCTTTGGGGCGCGCTTCGCGCGCGGCTAGAAAGTTTTTTGCTTCTTCATTTAAAGATGGCCTTGGAAATCTCGTCGGGCCTTCGGCCCGCCGCGACTAAACAACATTCTGAATTGCGGGATGGATGCCAATCTCGGGCCTTCGGCCCTCGACTCACTTTTAAAATGCATCGAGGGATGGGTGCAAATCTCGGGCCTTCGGCCCTCGAAAATACGTTGTCTTGCCTTGAGGGATGGATGCATGCTCGGGCCTTCGGCCCGAGCGTTGCTTCGGGCCTTCGGCCCTCGCCCCCAAACTCCTCGGCCTTCGGCCTCGGACCTTCGGCCCTCAAAACTCTTTTGCCTTGCCTCGAGTGATGGATGGAAATCTCGGGCCTTCGGCCCTCGAAAATCCGTTGCCTTCCAACGATGGATGGATGCTCGTGCCTTCGGCCCTCGCACGGCGGGCCTCCGGCCCGCCGTTTGGGGGCCTTCGGCCCCCAAACCTCTTACACACAAAATTTCGACCTTTTGTAACTTTGTACAAAATGGTCAGAAAATTCCTCGGCCTTCGGCCTCGGTGTGCTCGGGCCTTCGGCCCTCGCTCGGCGGGCCTCCGGCCCGCCGTTTGGGGGCCTTCGGCCCCCAAACCTCCCACACACAAAATTTCGACCTTTTGTATCTTTGTACAAAATGGTCAGAAAATTCCTCGGCCTTCGGCCTCGGTGTGCTCGGGCCTTGGCCCTCGCTCGGCGGGCCTCCGGCCCGCCGTTTGGGGGCCTTCGGCCCCCAAACCACCCACATCCAAAATTTCGACCTTTTGTAACTTTGTACAAAATGGTCAGAAAATTTTGCAAAAAATATTTTTGTACTCAGCTCGATGAGAGCTTTCGATTGATATAACATTAGGCCTATTTATGGCCATTTTGAAAAATTTAATTTTTTGGCCGAAAATTTTGGCCGGAAAAATCAACGAATTTTTCAAAAATTCATAACTTTTTCAAAGTTGACCTTTTTGAAAAATTTTAAAAGCCTACAATATGCAGAAAATTCTGCTCTATCCAGGAAAAATACTTTCGGCACGAACCGCCGGCAAAAATCCCGAAATTTTTCCAAAAAAACCGAAAAATTTTTGGTTTTTCGAAATTCGACCCCTACGGGTTCAATTTCGACTTTTTTGAAATTTTCTCCGGTGAAAAAACACCTAATTTTTTACTCGATTTTATGAAGGAAACCCCATCCCAATTCTTCCACCCCAAAAAAAGTTATGGTCCCCCAAAAAATCCCGAAAATCCCCCAAAAGGGGTACCCCTTTGGAAATAAGGGGTGGGACAAAATTTTCGAATTTTGACCCGAAATTCGACTTATATGGTGCTTTGACACCCGCTAAATCCATATCCGGTGTCAGAAAAATTTAAAAAAATTTCCCCGGGACGTTAGAGTCTCAAAAAGATTCGCGACATTTTGCCACATTGGCTATAACTTTTTGAGACTCAAGTGGACCCCCGACATATTATACCTTTTTCGGAGCCCCAGGGGACGCTCTTTCGAATGGGCTATCGAAAACGGATTTGAATTCACTTTACAAAAAGTCGACTTTTCGACCCCGACTCTTTGAGTCATATCACCCCCAAAAGTTCACCCGAGACTCTAATGTCCAACACCAAATATCTTCCCAACATCCCACCCTCCAACATCACTCCCAGGCCCAAGAACCCCCTACTTCTCAAAAACGCGTTATAACGCGTTGAAATTTTCATCCGGCCATTTCGGTGCCACACTCAAGTGCGGCACCAAAACGACCTATCCCAAAAAATTCCCCGTAGCCACTTACCTAATACCCCGCAGGCCCCACCCGAATCGCCCAAGCCAGTCCCGAGATACACTATCGCGACAATTGCGTACACCCCAATAACCCCACTTTTTGCCAAAAACCGTTTGGTCCCAGAAATTTTTGCCCACCAATAACTACCCTTCAAGTTCAGATTTCGGGTCCGGGTTTTTTCCTGCATATATGTACATGTTCCAACTTAGGTTCCTACCAGCAGAAGTTTTTTGCTCCAGGTTCTGGTTCACGAGATATAAAATCACATGGGGTCGTTTCGGCGCAAAGGAAAAGTCATGGCGCCGAGGTCGGATTTTTCCTGAATAGCCCTCAAAAAGTTGTAGGACCCATCCATAACTTTCCGGGGGCTCCCGGCCTTCGGCCGGGAGCCTGAGTTTTTTTAAAGTTGAAGTTGGGGTTTTTTTTATACTATTATAACTAGCTCTGGGTTACGTATGCGATGGCGGCGTTGTGCGTATGCAATTCCCATTAGGATACTCTGGCAGTAAAATTTTGCTCTGCTCGTTGGAAAGCCTAACGGCTTTGGGGCGCGCTTCGCGCGCGGCTAGAAACAGTCACATAATTTATTTAATTTCAACTCTTCCCGTTTTTACCGTGCTTAGCCATTGTTGTATAACATTTTTTAATTATACAACAATGCCCAGGGTACACCACGTGGAGGTGCACGGAGGTAAACGGGCAAACCCTGTACCCCGCCCCATTGGGGTCGGAATTCTTACTTATAATGTTAAAGTGGTCTGACTCTTGGCCATTTTTTATTTATTTTGGCCTTTTTTATTTTTAGAACGTTGAAGTGGTCTCGTTCTCTAAAGAGTGTTGAAGTGGTCTCACTCTTTTGGCCTTTTTTATTTTATTTATTTTGGCCTTTTTTTATTTAGGCCTTTTATTTTTTAGAACGTTGAAGTGGTCTCGTTCTTTTTAAAGAGTGTTGAAGTGGTCTCACTCTTTTGGCCTTTTTTTATTTTTTTATTTATTTTGGCCTTTTTTTTAGAACGTTGAAGTGGTCTCGTTCTTTATAAAGAGTGTTGAAGTGGTCTCACTCTTTTGGCCTTTTTTATTTTTTTTATTTTGGCCTTTTTTTAGAACGTTGAAGTGGTCTCGTTCTTTTTTATAGAGTGTTGAAGTGGTCTCACTCTATTTGGCCTTTTTTATTTTATTTATTTTGGCCTTTTATTTTTTAGAACGTTGAAGTGGTCCCGTTCTTTTTAAAGAGTGTTGAAGTGGTCTCACTCTTTTGGCCTTTTTTATTTTTTTATTTATTTTGGCCTTTTTTATTTTAGAACGTTGAAGTGGTCTCGTTCTTTTTAAAGAGTGTTGAAGTGGTCTCACTCTTTTGGCCTTTTTTTATTTAATTTATTTTGGCCTTTTATTTTTTAGAACGTTGAAGTGGTCTCGTTCTTTTTTAAAGAATGTTGAAGTGGTCTCATTCTTTTTTTACGGCCTTTTTGATTTGTAATGTAAGTTTACCCCTAAAAATTACCCTTAGTTTTTTTGATTTTAAAGTATACCCCTAAGAGAAATTTAACTGAAATTTTAATACTATTTTTTATTTTATATTTTTTCAATACTATTTTTAATCAAAACGGATTCCTCTTGCTACTACATTTCTCATAGAAATATTACCATTATTATCGGGTGTTTTTCCAGGTGCAAATACTCTAATATTCTCCCCACTTCTGCATCTTGAAAAAGCCGTATAAGTCTGACCATGCGCGAATGGTTCATCAAGAATATCAATACCTAAACGTTCGCATGTTTGCCCCTGGGCTTTAGTTATTGTCATACAAAATGCTACCCTTACTGGGAATTGGAATCTTTCAAAACTAACTCCGTCCGGACGCAGTTCCTTATAGCTATTTCTTGCTCTGCAAATTCCCACAACAATACCACGTTCTGAAGAACCACTTATAGTTTCCGCTTCAATTAAATCTTGATGTAAACGCCTAACTATCATTCTGGTACCGTTACATAAACCCTTCTGGGTATTTAAATTTTGAAGTAATACTATTACTGCACCAACTTTAAGCTTAATATTGTGCGCTGGCAATCCCTTAGGTGTTAATCTGTTTAATTGGGCTACTTCATAATCAGCTAAGTTATAAGCAAAAGGGTTCTCACTTGTAGGATTATCTATTGACAAATACTCGTGAAGAGGCGCGTTTATTAAATCAATAATTTCTGAGTTAATCACATCTACTACTCTATTAGTTGGCGAAAGAATTAAACGTTTTAACAAATCTGTAACAGGCGCATCAAAACCTGTGTTAAAAACAAATGCATACAATTCTTGCCTTGAATTAACTCGCATAGCTTCTGGGATTATAACAGAATCGCCTGTTTGCCCTGTTGTACTGTCCCACTGTGCAGAAGGAAGGGGGAGCCTTCCCATACCCCCAAAAGGGGAAACGGGCATGACCAAATCCCCGAGCATGCCGGTTCCGCCCATTTCTGGGAAAAAACCGGCATGAACCGTCCGCACAGTGGTTGTACTGTCCCACTGTCCAGAAGGAAGGGGGAGCCTTCCCATACCCCCAAAAGGGGAAACGGGCGTGACCCAATCCCCGATCATGCCAGCTCCGCCCATTTCTGAGAAAAAACCGGCATGACCCCTCTGCATAGTGGTCATACAAATTCGCTACCCACATCCGTGGGATTTTTTTCACTTAAAAAATGTTTTTCGAAAAAAAATTCTAAATTAAGGAAAAAAAGTTTTTTTTAAAAAATTCTAAAATTGTGAAAAACATTTTGTTTTTTTTAAATTATAAATTATAAAACTAACCATAATGGTTTGTTTGTAGGTGTTGAGTTAGTTGGTGTTGAACACCTGAAAAATAAAAATTGTTTTTTGAAAAAAATTTATAAAATAAAAAACAAACCAAAAGGGTTTGTTTGTAGATGTAGAGTTGATGAAGTGTTGTTGAAGAAGGAATAAATTGAATTGAAGAAATTTGTTGTTGTAGGAGAAAAAATAAGAATAAGTGAAAATTGTTGTTGTTGTCGAAAAATTTAGATTTTTGGAAAATAGAAAAATTACGTTGATGTTGAATAAAAATAATTTTTTGAATTAAAACATTTTAATTTTTTAGGCTAGAAATGAAAAAAATATATAAAAGTTTAATTAAAAATTAATTTTGGAGTATTTGGAAAAAAACGACCGTTTCAGTGCCACACTTAAGTGTGGCACCAAAACGACCATGCTAGCTGAATTCCCCAAGGTCGATTACCTATATCTCCATGTTTAAACCCAAACGGAGAAAAAGTTCCCGAAGTAGGACCTTTCAGTGCCACACTCAAGTGTGGCACCAAAATGAACATGCCCAATGAACTCCCCAGGTCCGATTACCTACTACCCCAAATTTCCGCTAAAAAGCCCCAGCAGTTCCACATTAAAGTAAAATTAAATTTTAGGGGGATTTTTAAAAAATTTAAAAAAAATAAAAAAATGGAAAAATAAAAGCTGCAGCCCTTTTTTCGACAAAAGGGAACATGGAAAAATGGTCAAACTCGAAAAAAGACCAAACGGGGCAAAAACTCGTTGGGATTATAGGTAATCGGTCATGGGGAATTCAATGAGCATGGTTATTTTGGTGCCACACTCAAGTGTGGCAATGAAACGTCCAAATGAAAAATTCAGCTGCTCATAGCGGTTTTTTGGCGGCCTGGGGTTTTTCGCGTCAGGGAGTGATCTTGTAGGGTAGGGTGGGAGGAAGATTTGAGTAGTTGAACACTTGAGTCTGCGATCGACTTTTGCGTGTCATATGAGTCTGAGAGAACCGCCCCCCCCCCCCCCAAAGTTCGACACTCTCTAACTTTTGCCAAAATGGTCAGAAAATTTTGGAAAAAATATTTTTAAACTCAGCTCGATGAGAGCTTTCGATTGATATAACATTTGGCCCATTTAAATCCATTTTAGAAAAAGTTTTTTTTGGCCGAAAATTTCGGAGGAAAAAATCACCCAAATTTTAAAAAAATCGTAACTTCACCAAAGTAGACCTTTTTGAAACATTTTAAAGGGGTATTCTATGCAGAAAAATCTGCTCTATACAGAAAAAATACCTACGACCCGAACCGCCGGCAAAAATGCCGAAATTTTTTAGAAAAACCGAAAAATTTTCGGTTTTTCGAAATTCGACCCCTACACCCCCAATTTCGAATTTTTTCAAAATTTTTTCACCTCAAAAAATTTCTAGTTTTTTATTCGTATTTATAAAGCAAACCCCATCGCAATCCGTCCACCCCAAAAAAAAGTTAAGGTCCCCTAAAAAATCCCGAAATTTTCCCAAAAGGGGTACCCTTTGGAATATAGGGGGTGGGACAAAATTTTCGAATTTTGACCCGAAATTCGACCTATTTGGTACTCTGACATGCGCTGAGTACGAATCCAGCGTCAAAAAAATTTTAAAAAAATTCCCCGGGACGTTAGAGTCTCAAAAAGTTTCGCGACATTTTGCCACATTGGCTATAACTTTTTGAGACTCAAGAGGATCCCCAACAAAGTATACCTTTTTCGGAGCCCCAGGGGACGCTCTATAACTTAGGCTATCGAATAGACCTGAAACGACCTTTTAAAAAAAGTCGACTTTTCGACCCCGACACTTTGGACCATAATACCCCCAAAAGTTCACTTGAGACTCTAATGTCCAACACCAAATATCTTCCCAACATCCCACCCTCCAACATCACTCCCAGGCCCAAGAACCCCCTACTTCTCAAAAACGCGTTATAACGCGTTGAAATATTCATCCGGCCATTTTGGTGCCACACTCAATTGCGGCACCAAAACGACCCATCCCAAAAAATTCCCCATAGCGACTTACCTAATAGACCGCAGGCCCCATCCGAATCGCCCAATCCATTCCCGAGATACACCATCGCGACAATTGCGTACACCCCAATAACCCCAAATTTTGCCAAAAACCGTTTGGTCCCAGAAATTTTTGCCCACCAATAACTACCCTTCAAGTTCAGATTTCGGGTCCGGGTTTTTTCCTGCATATATGTACATGTTCCAACTTAGGTTCCTACCAGCAGAAGTTTTTTGCTCCAGGTTCTGGTTCACGAGATATAAAATCACATGGGGTCGTTTCGGCGCAAAGGAAAAGTCATGGCGCCGAGGTCGGATTTTTCCTGAATAGCCCTCAAAAAGTTGTAGGACCCATCCATAACTTTCCGGGGGCTCCCGGCCTTCGGCCGGGAGCCTGAGTTTTTTTAAAATCGAAGTTGGGGTTTTTTTTAGACTATTATAACTAGCTCTGGGTTACGTATGCGATGGCGGTAACTTACGTATGCAATGGCAGTTTAATTTTGCTCTGGGTTTAAATTTTGCTCTGCCCGTTGGAAAGCCTAACGGCTTTGGGGCGCGCTTCGCGCGCGGCTAGAAAGTTTTTTGCTTCTTCATTTAAAGATGGCCTTGGAAATCTCGTCGGGCCTTCGGCCCGCCGCGACTAAACAACATTCTGAATTGCGGGATGGATGCCAATCTCGGGCCTTCGGCCCTCGACTCACTTTTAAAATGCATCGAGGGATGGGTGCAAATCTCGGGCCTTCGGCCCTCGAAAATACGTTGTCTTGCCTTGAGGGATGGATGCATGCTCGGGCCTTCGGCCCGAGCGTTGCTTCGGGCCTTCGGCCCTCGCCCCCAAACTCCTCGGCCTTCGGCCTCGGACCTTCGGCCCTCAAAACTCTTTTGCCTTGCCTCGAGTGATGGATGGAAATCTCGGGCCTTCGGCCCTCGAAAATCCGTTGCCTTCCAACGATGGATGGATGCTCGTGCCTTCGGCCCTCGCACGGCGGGCCTCCGGCCCGCCGTTTGGGGGCCTTCGGCCCCCAAACCTCTTACACACAAAATTTCGACCTTTTGTAACTTTGTACAAAATGGTCAGAAAATTCCTCGGCCTTCGGCCTCGGTGTGCTCGGGCCTTCGGCCCTCGCTCGGCGGGCCTCCGGCCCGCCGTTTGGGGGCCTTCGGCCCCCAAACCTCCCACACACAAAATTTCGACCTTTTGTATCTTTGTACAAAATGGTCAGAAAATTCCTCGGCCTTCGGCCTCGGTGTGCTCGGGCCTTGGCCCTCGCTCGGCGGGCCTCCGGCCCGCCGTTTGGGGGCCTTCGGCCCCCAAACCACCCACATCCAAAATTTCGACCTTTTGTAACTTTGTACAAAATGGTCAGAAAATTTTGCAAAAAATATTTTTGTACTCAGCTCGATGAGAGCTTTCGATTGATATAACATTAGGCCTATTTATGGCCATTTTGAAAAATTTAATTTTTTGGCCGAAAATTTTGGCCGGAAAAATCAACGAATTTTTCAAAAATTCATAACTTTTTCAAAGTTGACCTTTTTGAAAAATTTAAAAGCCTACAATATGCAGAAAATTCTGCTCTATCCAGGAAAAATACTTTCGGCACGAACCGCCGGCAAAAATCCCGAAATTTTTCCAAAAAACCGAAAAATTTTTGGTTTTTTCGAAATTCGACCCCTACGGGTTCAATTTCGACTTTTTTTGAAATTTTCTCCGGTGAAAAAAACACCTAATTTTTACTCGATTTTATGAAGGAAACCCCATCCCAATTCTTCCACCCCAAAAAAAGTTATGGTCCCCCAAAAAATCCCGAAAATCCCCCAAAAGGGGTACCCCTTTGGAAATAAGGGGTGGGACAAAATTTTCGAATTTTGACCCGAAATTCGACTTATATGGTGCTTTGACACCCGCTAAATCCATATCCGGTGTCAGAAAAATTTAAAAAAATTTCCCCGGGACGTTAGAGTCTCAAAAAGATTCGCGACATTTTGCCACATTGGCTATAACTTTTTGAGACTCAAGTGGACCCCCGACATATTATACCTTTTTTCGGAGCCCCAGGGGACGCTCTTTCGAATGGGCTATCGAAAACGGATTTGAATTCACTTTACAAAAAGTCGACTTTTCGACCCCGACTCTTTGAGTCATATCACCCCCAAAGTTCACCCGAGACTCTAATGTCCAACACCAAATATTTTCCCAACATCCCACCCTCCAACATCACTCCCAGGCCCAAGAACCCCCTACTTCTCAAAAACGCGTTATAACGCGTTGAAATTTTCATCCGGCCATTTCGGTGCCACACTCAAGTGCGGCACCAAAACGACCTATCCCAAAAAATTCCCCGTAGCCACTTACCTAATACCCCGCAGGCCCCACCCGAATCGCCCAAGCCAGTCCCGAGATACACTATCGCGACAATTGCGTACACCCCAATAACCCCACTTTTTGCCAAAACCGTTTGGTCCCAGAAATTTTTGCCCCACCAATAACTACCCTTCAAGTTCAGATTTCGGGTCCGGGTTTTTTCCTGCATATATGTACATGTTCCAACTTAGGTTCCTACCAGCAGAAGTTTTTTGCTCCAGGTTCTGGTTCACGAGATATAAATCACATGGGGTCGTTTCGGCGCAAAGGAAAAGTCATGGCGCCGAGGTCGGATTTTTCCTGAATAGCCCTCAAAAAGTTGTAGGACCCATCCATAACTTTCCGGGGGCTCCCGGCCTTCGGCCGGGAGCCTGAGTTTTTTTAAAGTTCGAAGTTGGGGTTTTTTTTATACTATTATAACTAGTTGTGCCCATGGGGTATGGCGGTAAGTTACGTATGCATTGCCTCGACGTATGCTTTGGTTTAAATTTTGCTCTGCCCGTTGGAAAGCCTAACGGCTTTGGGGCGCGCTTCGCGCGCTGCTAGAAACGGTATATTTTGCCCTGCCTTTTCATTGCTTCGGGCCTTCGGCCCTCGCCGATAAAATTTAGCCATGCCTTTTCATTGCTTCGGGCCTTCGGCCCTCGCCCCCAAACTCCTCGGCCTTCGGCCTCGGTGAATCTTTGCTCTGCCTTCCGGGATGGGTCGCAGCTCGGGCCTTCTGCCCTCGCGATTCATTTTGTATGGGTCTTAAGCTCGGGCCTTCGGCCCATCGCCCCCAAACTCCTCGGCCTTCGGCCTCGGTAGGTCTTTGCTCTGCCTTCAGGGATGGATCTTAAGCTCGGGCCTTCGGCCCTCGCGACCCATTTTGGGATGGATCTTAAGCTCGGGCCTTCGGCCCTCGCGACCCATTTTGGGGGCCTTCGGCCCCCAAGTTACCCACACCCGAAATTTCGACCTTTTGTAACTTTGTACAAAAATGGTCAGAAAATTTTGAAAAAAATATTTTCATGCTCAGCTCGATGAGAGCTTTCGATTGATATAACATTTGCCCTATTTTAAGTCATTTTGGAAAAAAATAAATTTTTGGCCGAAATTTCGACCGAAAAATTTACGTAATTTTTCAAAAAATCATAACTCCCCAAAAATAAACCCTTTTGAAACATTTTAAAGCTTAATATATAGCAAAAATTCTGCTTTATTTTATAAAAATATTTATAACACCCCTCAGCCTCGATATACCCAAAAATTTCAAAAAACCGAAAAATTTTGAATTTTGAAAAATCGACCCTACCAGGCCTCGGGTGAAATTTTACAAAAAATTTAAATAGCTCAAAAAATTTGTAATTTTTTGCTCTATTTTATAAGCTTTAATTCGTTTGGGCCACGACAAAAACTCGCAAAGTTACAGTCGATTTAAATTTCACCCAAAAAAATTCAAAAGGGGTACCCCTTCAAAAATGGGTCAAAAATTCGACCTCGAGAAAAATATGTTTTATGGTGCTCCAATATGTGCTGAACACGAATCCGAACTCCGTTTATTTTTAAAAATTTTTTCCTCGGAGATATACTCAAAAAAACCGACCACTTTTGGCCCCAAAAATGCCACTTTTTTGAGTATAACCTCCCCCAGACTCAAGTGTACCCCCAACAAAGTATATATTTTTAGAGGTTTCAAGGGTCGCTCTACAAGATAGGGTACTCAAATCGAGTTTCAATTCACGCGTTAAAAAGTCGGTTTTGGCGAGGTCACTTTGGTGCCCATATCTATGTCAGGAAAAAATCTGAGACTCAAGTGTCCCCCAACAAAATTGTAGTACATTTAGTGCCTAACATACTAAAAAAGAGTTGAAACCATTGGCCCAAGTTTAACCACTTTTATAATTACATTCCATGGGAGCCTCCCTTCACGTTAGGGGTTTTGGCCATTTTGGACCTTTGGCATTCTATAACTTTGCCCAAAATGGTCAGAAAAAATCAAACCAAATTTTCCCATTACCAACTCATGGAGCTCTATCGAATGGCATATAGTTTGTAAAATTGTCGTTGAGTTTCGTCGGACACCATGTGTCATTTTGGGACGAGATGTACAATTTTCGCACTCGCCTACAGGTCGGAGAGTTCATCCAAGCCCTCCCAACTTTTGCATACGATATAGTACATATCCCAACTTAAAATCCTCCCCCCAACCACTTTTTGATCACACTTCAGCCCTCCCCGCTATTTCCATTTGAAAAACCACCCATGGCCGTTTCAGTGCGAAAACGACGTTTTGGTGCCAAGGTCATATTTTTCCTGAATGCGCCTCAAAAAGTTGTAGGACCAATCCACAACCCAAAAAATTCCCCCCGCAATTTCTTCTTGAGATTTTAGTTTTTAAAGCGATTTTCTCCCATAAAGAAATCGAACATCAAGATTTTTATTTTTTTTTTATTACTTGAGACTCTAATGTCCAACACCAAATATCTTCCCAACATCCCACCCTCCAACATCACTCCCAGGCCCAAGAACCCCCTACTTCTCAAAAACGCGTTATAACGCGTTGAAATATTCATCCGGCCATTTTGGTGCCACACTCAATTGCGGCACCAAAACGACCCAATCCCAAAAAATTCCCCATAGCGACTTACCTAATAGACCGCAGGCCCCATCCGAATCGCCCAATCCATTCCCGAGATACACCATCGCGACAATTGCGTACACCCCAATAACCCCAAATTTTGCCAAAAACCGTTTGGTCCCAGAAATTTTTGCCCACCAATAACTACCCTTCAAGTTCAGATTTCGGGTCCGGGTTTTTTCCTGCATATATGTACATGTTCCAACTTAGGTTCCTACCAGCAGAAGTTTTTTGCTCCAGGTTCTGGTTCACGAGATATAAAATCACATGGGGTCGTTTCGGCGCAAAGGAAAAGTCATGGCGCCGAGGTCGGATTTTTCCTGAATAGCCCTCAAAAAGTTGTAGGACCCATCCATAACTTTCCGGGGGCTCCCGGCCTTCGGCCGGGAGCCTGAGTTTTTTTAAAATCGAAGTTGGGGTTTTTTTTAGACTATTATAACTAGCTCTGGGTTACGTATGCGATGGCGGTAACTTACGTATGCAATGGCAGTTTAATTTGCTCTGGGTTTAATTTTGCTCTGCCCGTTGGAAAGCCTAACGGCTTTGGGGCGCGCTTCGCGCGCGGCTAGAAAGTTTTTTGCTTCTTCATTTAAAGATGGCCTTGGAAATCTCGTCGGGCCTTCGGCCCGCCGCGACTAAACAACATTCTGAATTGCGGGATGGATGCCAATCTCGGGCCTTCGGCCCTCGACTCACTTTTAAAATGCATCGAGGGATGGGTGCAAATCTCGGGCCTTCGGCCCTCGAAAATACGTTGTCTTGCCTTGAGGGATGGATGCATGCTCGGGCCTTCGGCCCGAGCGTTGCTTCGGGCCTTCGGCCCTCGCCCCCAAACTCCTCGGCCTTCGGCCTCGGACCTTCGGCCCTCAAAACTCTTTTGCCTTGCCTCGAGTGATGGATGGAAATCTCGGGCCTTCGGCCCTCGAAAATCCGTTGCCTTCCAACGATGGATGGATGCTCGTGCCTTCGGCCCTCGCACGGCGGGCCTCCGGCCCGCCGTTTGGGGGCCTTCGGCCCCCAAACCTCTTACACACAAAATTTCGACCTTTTGTAACTTTGTACAAAATGGTCAGAAAATTCCTCGGCCTTCGGCCTCGGTGTGCTCGGGCCTTCGGCCCTCGCTCGGCGGGCCTCCGGCCCGCCGTTTGGGGGCCTTCGGCCCCCAAACCTCCCACACACAAAATTTCGACCTTTTGTATCTTTGTACAAAATGGTCAGAAAATTCCTCGGCCTTCGGCCTCGGTGTGCTCGGGCCTTGGCCCTCGCTCGGCGGGCCTCCGGCCCGCCGTTTGGGGGCCTTCGGCCCCCAAACCACCCACATCCAAAATTTCGACCTTTTGTAACTTTGTACAAAATGGTCAGAAAATTTTGCAAAAAATATTTTTGTACTCAGCTCGATGAGAGCTTTCGATTGATATAACATTAGGCCTATTTATGGCCATTTTGAAAAATTTAATTTTTTGGCCGAAAATTTTGGCCGGAAAAATCAACGAATTTTTCAAAAATTCATAACTTTTTCAAAGTTGACCTTTTTGAAAATTTTAAAAGCCTACAATATGCAGAAAATTCTGCTCTATCCAGGAAAAATACTTTCGGCACGAACCGCCGGCAAAAATCCCGAAATTTTTCCAAAAAACCGAAAAATTTTGGTTTTTTCGAAATTCGACCCCTACGGGTTCAATTTCGACTTTTTTTGAAATTTTCTCCGGTGAAAAAACACCTAATTTTTTACTCGATTTTATGAAGGAAACCCCATCCCAATTCTTCCACCCCAAAAAAGTTATGGTCCCCCAAAAAATCCCGAAAATCCCCCAAAAGGGGTACCCCTTTGGAAATAAGGGGTGGGACAAAATTTTCGAATTTTGACCCGAAATTCGACTTATATGGTGCTTTGACACCCGCTAAATCCATATCCGGTGTCAGAAAAATTTAAAAAAATTTCCCCCGGGACGTTAGAGTCTCAAAAAGATTCGCGACATTTTGCCACATTGGCTATAACTTTTTGAGACTCAAGTGGACCCCCGACATATTATACCTTTTTCGGAGCCCCAGGGGACGCTCTTTCGAATGGGCTATCGAAACGGATTTGAATTCACTTTACAAAAAGTCGACTTTTCGACCCCGACTCTTTGAGTCATATCACCCCCAAAAGTTCACCCGAGACTCTAATGTCCAACACCAAAATATCTTCCCAACATCCCACCCTCCAACATCACTCCCAGGCCAAGAACCCCCTACTTCTCAAAAACGCGTTATAACGCGTTGAAATTTTCATCCGGCCATTTCGGTGCCACACTCAAGTGCGGCACCAAAACGACCTATCCCAAAAAATTCCCCGTAGCCACTTACCTAATACCCCGCAGGCCCCACCCGAATCGCCCAAGCCAGTCCCGAGATACACTATCGCGACAATTGCGTACACCCCAATAACCCCACTTTTTGCCAAAAACCGTTTGGTCCCAGAAATTTTTGCCCACCAATAACTACCCTTCAAGTTCAGATTTCGGGTCCGGGTTTTTTCCTGCATATATGTACATGTTCCAACTTAGGTTCCTACCAGCAGAAGTTTTTTGCTCCAGGTTCTGGTTCACGAGATATAAAATCACATGGGGTCGTTTCGGCGCAAAGGAAAAGTCATGGCGCCGAGGTCGGATTTTTCCTGAATAGCCCTCAAAAAGTTGTAGGACCCATCCATAACTTTCCGGGGGCTCCCGGCCTTCGGCCGGGAGCCTGAGTTTTTTTAAAGTTGAAGTTGGGGTTTTTTTTATACTATTATAACTAGCTCTGGGTTACGTATGCGATGGCGGTAACTTACGTATGCAATGGCAGTTTAATTTTGCTCTGGGTTTAAATTTTGCTCTGCCCGTTGGAAAGCCTAACGGCTTTGGGGCGCGCTTCGCGCGCGGCTAGAAAGTTTTTTGCTTCTTCATTTAAAGATGGCCTTGGAAATCTCGTCGGGCCTTCGGCCCGCCGCGACTAAACAACATTCTGAATTGCGGGATGGATGCCAATCTCGGGCCTTCGGCCCTCGACTCACTTTTTAAAATGCATCGAGGGATGGGTGCAATCTCGGGCCTTCGGCCCTCGAAAATACGTTGTCTTGCCTTGAGGGATGGATGCATGCTCGGGCCTTCGGCCCGAGCGTTGCTTCGGGCCTTCGGCCCTCGCCCCAAACTCCTCGGCCTTCGGCCTCGGACCTTCGGCCCTCAAAACTCTTTTGCCTTGCCTCGAGTGATGGATGGAAATCTCGGGCCTTCGGCCCTCGAAAATCCGTTGCCTTCCAACGATGGATGGATGCTCGTGCCTTCGGCCCTCGCACGGCGGGCCTCCGGCCCGCCGTTTGGGGGCCTTCGGCCCCAAACCTCTTACACACAAAATTTCGACCTTTTGTAACTTTGTACAAAATGGTCAGAAAATTCCTCGGCCTTCGGCCTCGGTGTGCTCGGGCCTTCGGCCCTCGCTCGGCGGGCCTCCGGCCCGCCGTTTGGGGGCCTTCGGCCCCCAAACCTCCCACACACAAAATTTCGACCTTTTGTATCTTTGTACAAAATGGTCAGAAAATTCCTCGGCCTTCGGCCTCGGTGTGCTCGGGCCTTGGCCCTCGCTCGGCGGGCCTCCGGCCCGCCGTTTGGGGGCCTTCGGCCCCCCAAACCACCCACATCCAAAATTTCGACCTTTTGTAACTTTGTACAAAATGGTCAGAAAATTTTGCAAAAAATATTTTTGTACTCAGCTCGATGAGAGCTTTCGATTGATATAACATTAGGCCTATTTATGGCCATTTTGAAAAATTTAATTTTTTTGGCCGAAAATTTTGGCCGGAAAAATCAACGAATTTTTCAAAAATTCATAACTTTTTCAAAGTTGACCTTTTTGAAAAATTTTAAAAGCCTACAATATGCAGAAAATTCTGCTCTATCCAGGAAAAATACTTTCGGCACGAACCGCCGGCAAAAATCCCGAAATTTTTCCAAAAAAACCGAAAAATTTTTGGTTTTTCGAAATTCGACCCCTACGGGTTCAATTTCGACTTTTTTTGAAATTTTCTCCGGTGAAAAAACACCTAATTTTTTACTCGATTTTATGAAGGAAACCCCATCCCAATTCTTCCACCCCAAAAAAAGTTATGGTCCCCCAAAAAATCCCGAAAATCCCCCAAAAGGGGTACCCCTTTGGAAATAAGGGGTGGGACAAAATTTTCGAATTTTGACCCGAAATTCGACTTATATGGTGCTTTGACACCCGCTAAATCCATATCCGGTGTCAGAAAAATTTAAAAAAATTTCCCCGGGACGTTAGAGTCTCAAAAAGATTCGCGACATTTTGCCACATTGGCTATAACTTTTTGAGACTCAAGTGGACCCCCGACATATTATACCTTTTTCGGAGCCCCAGGGGACGCTCTTTCGATATGGGCTATCGAAAACGGATTTGAATTCACTTTACAAAAAGTCGACTTTTCGACCCCGACTCTTGAGTCATATCACCCCCAAAAGTTCACCCGAGACTCTAATGTCCAACACCAAATATCTTCCCAACATCCCACCCTCCAACATCACTCCCAGGCCCAAGAACCCCCTACTTCTCAAAAAACGCGTTATAACGCGTTGAAATTTTCATCCGGCCATTTCGGTGCCACACTCAAGTGCGGCACCAAAACGACCTATCCCAAAAAATTCCCGTAGCCACTTACCTAATACCCCGCAGGCCCCACCGAATCGCCCAAGCCAGTCCCGAGATACACTATCGCGACAATTGCGTACACCCCAATAACCCCACTTTTGCCAAAAACCGTTTGGTCCCAGAAATTTTTGCCCACCAATAACTACCCTTCAAGTTCAGATTTCGGGTCCGGGTTTTTTCCTGCATATATGTACATGTTCCAACTTAGGTTCCTACCAGCAGAAGTTTTTTTGCTCCAGGTTCTGGTTCACGAGATATAAAATCACATGGGGTCGTTTCGGCGCAAAGGAAAAGTCATGGCGCCGAGGTCGGATTTTTCCTGAATAGCCCTCAAAAAGTTGTAGGACCCATCCATAACTTTCCGGGGGCTCCCGGCCTTCGGCCGGGAGCCTGAGTTTTTTAAAGTTGAAGTTGGGGTTTTTTTTATACTATTATAACTAGCTGTGGGTTACGTATGCGATGGCGGCGTTGTGCGTATGCAATTCCCATTAGGATACTCTGGCAGTAAAATTTTGCTCTGCTCGTTGGAAAGCCTAACGGCTTTGGGGCGCGCTTCGCGCGCGGCTAGAAACAGTCACATAATTTATTTAATTTCAACTCTTCCCCGTTTTTACCGTGCTTAGCCATTGTTGTATAACATTTTTTAATTATACAACAATGCCCAGGGTACACCACGTGGAGGTGCACGGAGGTAACGGGCAAACCCTGTACCCCGCCCCATTGGGGTCGGAATTCTTACTTATAATGTTAAAGTGGTCTGACTCTTGGCCATTTTTTATTTATTTTGGCCTTTTTATTTTTAGAACGTTGAAGTGGTCTCGTTCTTTAAAGAGTGTTGAAGTGGTCTCACTCTTTTGGCCTTTTTTATTTTATTTATTTTGGCCTTTTTTTATTTAGGCCTTTTATTTTTTAGAACGTTGAAGTGGTCTCGTTCTTTTTAAAGAGTGTTGAAGTGGTCTCACTCTTTTGGCCTTTTTTTATTTTTTTATTTATTTTGGCCTTTTTTTTAGAACGTTGAAGTGGTCTCGTTCTTATAAAGAGTGTTGAAGTGGTCTCACTCTTTTGGCCTTTTTTTATTTTTTTTATTTTGGCCTTTTTTTAGAACGTTGAAGTGGTCTCGTTCTTTTTTATAGAGTGTTGAAGTGGTCTCACTCTATTTGGCCTTTTTTATTTTATTTATTTTGGCCTTTTATTTTTTAGAACGTTGAAGTGGTCCCGTTCTTTTTAAAGAGTGTTGAAGTGGTCTCACTCTTTTGGCCTTTTTTATTTTTTTATTTATTTTGGCCTTTTTTATTTTAGAACGTTGAAGTGGTCTCGTTCTTTTTAAAGAGTGTTGAAGTGGTCTCACTCTTTTGGCCTTTTTTTATTTAATTTATTTTGGCCTTTTATTTTTTAGAACGTTGAAGTGGTCTCGTTCTTTTTTAAAGAATGTTGAAGTGGTCTCATTCTTTTTTTACGGCCTTTTTGATTTGTAATGTAAGTTTACCCCTAAAAATTACCCTTAGTTTTTTTGATTTTAAAGTATACCCCTAAGAGAAATTTAACTGAAATTTTAATACTATTTTTTATTTTATATTTTTTCAATACTATTTTTAATCAAAACGGATTCCTCTTGCTACTACATTTCTCATAGAAATATTACCATTATTATCGGGTGTTTTTCCAGGTGCAAATACTCTAATATTCTCCCCACTTCTGCATCTTGAAAAAGCCGTATAAGTCTGACCATGCGCGAATGGTTCATCAAGAATATCAATACCTAAACGTTCGCATGTTTGCCCCTGGGCTTTAGTTATTGTCATACAAAATGCTACCCTTACTGGGAATTGGAATCTTTCAAAACTAACTCCGTCCGGACGCAGTTCCTTATAGCTATTTCTTGCTCTGCAAATTCCCACAACAATACCACGTTCTGAAGAACCACTTATAGTTTCCGCTTCAATTAAATCTTGATGTAAACGCCTAACTATCATTCTGGTACCGTTACATAAACCCTTCTGGGTATTTAAATTTGAAGTAATACTATTACTGCACCAACTTTAAGCTTAATATTGTGCGCTGGCAATCCCTTAGGTGTTAATCTGTTTAATTGGGCTACTTCATAATCAGCTAAGTTATAAGCAAAAGGGTTCTCACTTGTAGGATTATCTATTGACAAATACTCGTGAAGAGGCGCGTTTATTAAATCAATAATTTCTGAGTTAATCACATCTACTACTCTATTAGTTGGCGAAAGAATTAAACGTTTTAACAAATCTGTAACAGGCGCCATCAAAACCTGTGTTAAAAACAAATGCATACAATTCTTGCCTTGAATTAACTCGCATAGCTTCTGGGATTATAACAGAATCGCCTGTTTGCCCTGTTGTACTGTCCCACTGTGCAGAAGGAAGGGGGAGCCTTCCCATACCCCCAAAAGGGGAAACGGGCATGACCAATCCCCGAGCATGCCGGTTCCGCCCATTTCTGGGAAAAAACCGGCATGAACCGTCCGCACAGTGGTTGTACTGTCCCACTGTCCAGAAGGAAGGG
The DNA here is from genome assembly GCA_902706615.1 of Meloidogyne luci. Classification (NCBI taxonomy): domain Eukaryota; kingdom Metazoa; phylum Nematoda; class Chromadorea; order Rhabditida; family Meloidogynidae; genus Meloidogyne; species Meloidogyne luci. The sequence continues at coordinate 13,574 of CACSLI010000167.1, read as the reverse complement.
GGAGCCTTCCCATACCCCCAAAAGGGGAAACGGGCGTGACCCAATCCCCGATCATGCCAGCTCCGCCCATTTCTGAGAAAAAAACCGGCATGACCCCTCTGCATAGTGGTCATACAAATTCGCTACCCACATCCGTGGGATTTTTTTCACTTAAAAAATGTTTTTCGAAAAAAAAATTCTAAATTAAGGAAAAAAGTTTTTTTTAAAAAATTCTAAAATTGTGAAAAACATTTTGTTTTTTTTAAATTATAAATTATAAAACTAACCATAATGGTTGTTTGTAGGTGTTGAGTTAGAGGAAGGAATGTGTTGAAGAAGAAAAATGTTGAAGAAGGAATAAATTGAATTGAAGAAATTTGTTGTTGTAGGAGAAAAAATAAGAATAAGTGAAAATTGTTGTTGTTGTCGAAAAATTTAGATTTTTGGAAAATAGAAAAATTACGTTGATGTTGAATAAAAATAATTTTTGAATTAAAACATTTTAATTTTTTAGGCTAGAAATGAAAAAAATATATAAAAGTTTAATTAAAAATTAATTGTGGAGTATTTGGAAAAAAACGACCGTTTCAGTGCCACACTTAAGTGTGGCACCAAAACGACCATGCTAGCTGAATTCCCCAAGGTCGATTACTATATCTCCATGTTTAAACCCAAACGGAGAAAAAGTTCCCGAAGTAGGACCTTCAGTGCCACACTCAAGTGTGGCACCAAAATGAACATGCCCAATGAACTCCCCAGGTCCGATTACCTACTACCCCAAATTTCCGCTAAAAAGCCCCAGCAGTTCCACATTAAAGTAAAATTAAATTTTAGGGGGATTTTTAAAAAATTTAAAAAAAATAAAAAAATGGAAAAATAAAAGCTGCAGCCCTTTTTTCGACAAAAGGGAACATGGAAAAATGGTCAAACTCGAAAAAAGACCAAACGGGGCAAAAAACTCGTTGGGATTATAGGTAATCGGTCATGGGGAATTCAATGAGCATGGTTATTTTGGTGCCACACTCAAGTGTGGCAATGAAACGTCCAAATGAAAAATTCAGCTGCTCATAGCGGTTTTTTGGCGGCCTGGGGTTTTTCGCGTCAGGGAGTGATCTTGTAGGGTAGGGTGGGAGGAAGATTTGAGTAGTTGAACACTTGAGTCTGCGATCGACTTTTTGCGTGTCATATGAGTCTGAGAGAACCGCCCCCCCCCCCCCCCCCCAAAGTTCGACACTCTCTAACTTTTGCCAAATGGTCAGAAAATTTTGGAAAAAATATTTTTAAACTCAGCTCGATGAGAGCTTTCGATGATATAACATTTGGCCATTTAAATCCATTTTAGAAAAAAGTTTTTTTTTGGCCGAAAATTTCGGAGGAAAAAATCACCCAAATTTTAAAAAAATCGTAACTTCACCAAAGTAGACCTTTTTGAAACATTTTAAAGGGGTATTCTATGCAGAAAATCTGCTCTATACAGAAAAAATACCTACGACCCGAACCGCCGGCAAAAATGCCGAAATTTTTTAGAAAAACCGAAAAATTTTTCGGTTTTTCGAAATTCGACCCCTACACCCCCAATTTCGAATTTTTTCAAAATTTTTTCACCTCAAAAAATTTCTAGTTTTTTATTCGTATTTATAAAGCAAACCCCATCGCAATCCGTCCACCCAAAAAAAGTTAAGGTCCCCTAAAAAATCCCGAAATTTTCCCAAAAGGGGTACCCTTTGGAATATAGGGGGTGGGACAAAATTTTCGAATTTTGACCCGAAATTCGACCTATTTGGTACTCTGACATGCGCTGAGTACGAATCCAGCGTCAAAAAAATTTTAAAAAATTCCCCGGGACGTTAGAGTCTCAAAAAGTTTCGCGACATTTTGCCACATTGGCTATAACTTTTGAGACTCAAGAGGATCCCCAACAAGTATACCTTTTTCGGAGCCCCAGGGGACGCTCTATAACTTAGGCTATCGAATAGACCTGAAACGACTTTTAAAAAAAGTCGACTTTTCGACCCCGACACTTGGGACCATAATACCCCCAAAGTTCACTTGAGACTCTAATGTCCAACACCAAATATCTTCCCAACATCCCACCCTCCAACATCACTCCCAGGCCCAAGAACCCCCTACTTCTCAAAAACGCGTTATAACGCGTTGAAATATTCATCCGGCCATTTTGGTGCCACACTCAATTGCGGCACCAAAACGACCCATCCCAAAAAATTCCCATAGCGACTTACCTAATAGACCGCAGGCCCCATCCGAATCGCCCAATCCATTCCCGAGATACACCATCGCGACAATTGCGTACACCCCAATAACCCCAAATTTTGCCAAAAACCGTTTGGTCCCAGAAATTTTTGCCCACCAATAACTACCCTTCAAGTTCAGATTTCGGGTCCGGGTTTTTTCCTGCATATATGTACATGTTCCAACTTAGGTTCCTACCAGCAGAAGTTTTTTGCTCCAGGTTCTGGTTCACGAGATATAAAATCACATGGGGTCGTTTCGGCGCAAAGGAAAAGTCATGGCGCCGAGGTCGGATTTTTCCTGAATAGCCCTCAAAAAGTTGTAGGACCCATCATAACTTTCCGGGGGCTCCCGGCCTTCGGCCGGGAGCCTGAGTTTTTTTTAAAATCGAAGTTGGGGTTTTTTTTAGACTATTATAACTAGCTCTGGGTTACGTATGCGATGGCGGTAACTTACGTATGCAATGGCAGTTTATTTTGCTCTGGGTTTAAATTTTGCTCTGCCCGTTGGAAAGCCTAACGGCTTTGGGGCGCGCTTCGCGCGCGGCTAGAAAAGTTTTTGCTTCTTCATTTAAAGATGGCCTTGGAAATCTCGTCGGGCCTTCGGCCCGCCGCGACTAAACAACATTCTGAATTGCGGGATGGATGCCAATCTCGGGCCTTCGGCCCTCGACTCACTTTTAAAATGCATCGAGGGATGGGTGCAAATCTCGGGCCTTCGGCCCTCGAAAATACGTTGTCTTGCCTTGAGGGATGGATGCATGCTCGGGCCTTCGGCCCGAGCGTTGCTTCGGGCCTTCGGCCCTCGCCCCCAAACTCCTCGGCCTTCGGCCTCGGACCTCGGCCCTCAAAACTCTTTTGCCTTGCCTCGAGTGATGGATGGAAATCTCGGGCCTTCGGCCCTCGAAAATCCGTTGCCTTCCAACGATGGATGGATGCTCGTGCCTTCGGCCCTCGCACGGCGGGCCTCCGGCCCGCCGTTTGGGGGCCTTCGGCCCCCAAACCTCTTACACACAAAATTTCGACCTTTTTGTAACTTTGTACAAAATGGTCAGAAAATTCCTCGGCCTTCGGCCTCGGTGTGCTCGGGCCTTCGGCCCTCGCTCGGCGGGCCTCCGGCCCGCCGTTTGGGGGCCTTCGGCCACCCCAAACCTCCCACACACAAAATTTCGACCTTTTGTATCTTTGTACAAAATGGTCAGAAATTCCTCGGCCTTCGGCCTCGGTGTGCTCGGGCCTTGGCACCTCGCTCGGCGGGCCTCCGGCCCGCCGTTTGGGGGCCTTCGGCCCCCAAACCACCCACATCCAAAATTTCGACCTTTTGTAACTTTGTACAAAATGGTCAGAAATTTTGCAAAAAATATTTTTGTACTCAGCTCGATGAGAGCTTTCGATTGATATAACATTAGGCCTATTTATGGCCCATTTTGAAAAATTTAATTTTTTGGCCGAAAATTTTGGCCGGAAAAATCAACGAATTTTTCAAAAATTCATAACTTTTTCAAAGTTGACCTTTTGAAAATTTTAAAAGCCTACAATATGCAGAAAATTCTGCTCTATCCAGGAAAAATACTTTCGGCACGAACCGCCGGCAAAAATCCCGAAATTTTTCCAAAAAAACCGAAAAATTTTTGGTTTTTTTCGAAATTCGACCCCTACGGGTTTCAATTTCGACTTTTTTTGAAATTTCTCCGGTGAAAAAACACCTAATTTTTTACTCGATTTTATGAAGGAAACCCCATCCCAATTCTTCCACCCCAAAAAAAGTTATGGTCCCCCAAAAAATCCCGAAATCCCCCAAAAGGGGTACCCCTTTGGAACTAAGGGGTGGGACAAAATTTTCGAATTTTGACCCGAAATTCGACTTATATGTGCTTTTGGACACCCGCTAAATCAATATCCGGTGTCAGAAAAATTTAAAAAAGTTCCCCGGGACGTTTAGAGTCCTCAAAAAGATTCGCGACATTTTGCCACATTGGCTATAACTTTTTAGGACTCAAGTGGACCCCAGACATATTATACCTTTTTCGGAGCCCCAGGGGGACGCTCTTTCGAATGGGCTATCGAAAACGGATTTGAATTCACTTTACAAAAAGTCGACTTTTCGACCCCGACTCTTTGAGTCATATCCACCCCCAAAAGTTCACCCGAGACCTCTAATGTCCCAACACCAAATATCTTCCAACATCCCACCCCTCCAACATCACTCCCAGGCCCAAGAACCCCCTACTTCTCAAAAACCGCGTTATAACGCGTTGAAATTTTCATCCGGCCAATTTCGGTGCCCACTCAAGTGCGGCACCAAAACGACCTATCCAAAAATTCCCCGTAGCCACTTACCTAATACCCCGCAGGCCCCACCCGAATCGCCCAAGCCAGTCCCGAGATACACTATCGCGACAATTGCGTACACCCCAATAACCCCACTTTTTGCCAAAACCGTTTGGTCCCAGAAATTTTTGCCACCAATAACTACCCTTCAAGTTCAGATTTCGGGTCCGGGTTTTTTTCCTGCATATATGTACATGTTCCAACTTAGGTTCCTACCAGCAGAAGTTTTTTGCTCCAGGTTCTGGTTCACGAGATATAAAATCACATGGGGTCGTTTCGGCGCAAAGGAAAAGTCATGGCGCCGAGGTCGGATTTTTCCTGAATAGCCCTCAAAAAGTTGTAGGACCCATCCATAACTTTCCGGGGGCTCCCGGCCTTCGGCCGGGAGCCTGAGTTTTTTAAAGTTGAAGTTGGGGTTTTTTTTTATACTATTATAACTAGTTGTTGCCCATTGGGGTATGGCGGTAAGTTACGTATGCAATTCCTATTAGGAGTACTCTGGCGGTAAAATTTTGCTCTGCCCGTTGGAAACCTAACGGCTTTGGGGGCTCGGGGTAGCTCTGGGTTACGTATGCGATGGCGGTAACTTACGTATGCAATGCAGTTTAATTTGCTCTGGGTTAAATTTTGCTCTGCCCGTTGGAAAGCCTAACGGCTTTGGGGCGCGCTTCGCGCGCGGCTAGAAAGTTTTTGCTTCTTCATTAAAGATGGCCTTGGAAATCTCGTCGGGCCTTCGGCCCGCCGCGACCTAAACAACATTCTGAATTGCGGGGATGGATGCCAATCTCGGCCTTCGGCCCTCGACTCACTTTTAAAATGCATCGAGGGATGGGTTGCAAATCTCGGCCTTCGGCCCTCGAAATACGTTTGTCTTGCCTGAGGGATGGATGCATGCTCGGGCCTTCGGCCCGAGCGTGCTTCGGGCTTCGGCCCTCGCCCCAAACCTCCTCGGCCTTCGGCCTCGGACCTTCGGCCCTCAAAACTCTTTTGCCTTGCCTCGAGTGATGGATGGAAATCTCGGGCCTTCGGCCCTCGAAAATCCGTTGCCTTCCAACGATGGATGGATGCTCGTGCCTTCGGCCCTCGCACGGCGGCCTCCGGCCCGCCGTTGGGGGCCTTCGGCCCCCAAACCTCTTACACACAAAATTTCGACCTTTTGTAACTTAATGTACAAAATGTTCAGAAAATTCCTCGGCCTTCGGCCTCGGTGTGCTCGGCCTTCGGCCCCAAACTCCCACACACAAATTCGACCTTTTGTATCTTTGTACAAAAATGGTCAGAAATCCTCGGCCTTCGGCCTCGGTGTGCTCGGGCCTTGGCCCTCGCTCGGGCGGGCCTCCGCCCGCCGTTTGGGGGCCTTCGGCCCCAAACCACCCACATCCAAAATTTCGACCTTTTGTAACTTTGTACAAAATGGTCAGAAAATTTTGCAAAAAATATTTTTGTACTCAGCTCGAGAGAGCTTTCGATTGATATAACATTAGGCCTATTTATGGCCATTTTGAAAAATTTAATTTTTTGGCCGAAAATTTTGGCCGGAAAAATCAACGAATTTTCAAAAATTCATAACTTTTTCAAAGTTGCCTTTTTGAAAAATTTTAAAAGCCTACAATATGCAGAAAATTCTGCTCTATCCAGGAAAAATACTTTCGGCACGAACCGCCGGCAAAAATCCCGAAATTTTCCAAAAAACCGAAAAATTTTTGGTTTTTCGAAATTCGACCCCTACGGGTTCAATTTCGGACTTTTTTGAAATTTTCCTCCGGTGAAAAAACACCTAATTTTTTACTCGTTTTATGAAGGAAACCCCATCCCAATTCTTCCACCCCAAAAAAAGTTATGGTCCCCCAAAAAATCCCGAAAATCCCCCAAAAGGGGTACCCTTTGGAAATAAGGGGTGGGACAAAATTTTCGAATTTTGACCCGAAATTCGACTTATATGGTGCTTTGACACCCGCTAAATCCATATCCGGTGTCCAGAAAAAATTTAAAAAAATTTCCCCGGGACGTTAGAGTCTCAAAAAGATTCGCGACATTTTGCCACATTGGCTATAACTTTTTGAGACTCAAGTGGACCCCCGACATATTTATACCTTTTTCGGAGCCCCAGGGGACGCTCTTTCGAATGGGCTATCGAAGAGAGCCGAACGACCTTCTAAAAAAGTCGACTTTTCGACCCCCGACTCTTTGAGTCATATCACCCCCAAAAGTTCACCCGAGACTCTAATGTCCAACACCAATATTTTCCCAACATCCAGCCCTCCAACATCACTCCCAGGCGCGGAAAACCCCCAAGCCTCCAAAAAACCGCTATAACGCTTTGAAATTTCATCCGGCCATTTCGGTGCCACACTCAAGTGCGGCACCAAAACGACCTATCCAAAAAATTCCCCGTAGCCACTTACCTAATACCCCGCAGGCCCATCCAAATCGCCCAAGCCATCCCCGAGATACACCATCGCGACAATTGCGTACACCCCCAATAACCCCACCTTTTTGCCAAAACCCGTTTGGTCCCAAAAATTTTTGTCGGGGCATAACTACCCTCCAAGTTCATATTTCAAAGTCCGGGTTTTCCTGCATATATCTACCTACTCCAACTTACATTTCCTACCAGCAGAAGTTTTTTGCTCCAGGTTCTGGTTCACGAGATATAAAATCAATGGGGTCGTTTCGGCGCAAAGGGAAGGTCGTGGCGCCGGGGTTGGAGTTTTCCTGAATAGCCTCAAAAAGTTGTAGGACCCTTCCATAACTTTCCGGGGGCTCCCGGCCTTCGGCCGGGAGCCTGAGTTTTTTTAAAATCGAAGTGGGGGTTTTTTTATACTATTATAACTAGCTCTGGGGTACGTATGCGATGGCGGTAACTTACGTATGCAATGGCAGTTTAATTTTGCTCTGGTTTAATTTTGCTCTGGCCCGTTGGAAAGCCTAACGGCTTTGGGGCGCGCTTCGCGCGCGGCTAGAAAGTTTTTTGCTTCTTCATTTAAAGATGGCCTTGGAAATCTCGTCGGGCCTTCGGCCCGCCGCGACTAAACAACATTCTGAATTGCGGGATGGATGCCAATCTCGGGCCTTCGGCCCTCGACTCACTTGTTTAAAATGCATCGAGGGGATGGGTGCAAATCTCGGGCATTCGGCCCTCGAAAAATACGTTGTCTTGCCTTGAGGGATGGATGCATGCTCGGGCCTTCGGCCGAGCGTTGCTTCGGGCCTTCGGCCCTCGCCCCAAACTCCTCGGCCTTCGGCCTCGGACCTTCGGCCCTCAAAACTCTTTTGCCTTGCCTCGGAGTGATGGATGGAAATCTCGGGCCTTCGGCCCTCGAAAATCCGTTGCCTTCCAACGATGGATGGAATGCTCGTGCCTTCGGCCCTCGCACGGCGGGCCGCCGGCCCGCCGTTTGGGGCCTTCGGCCCCCAAACCTCTTACACACAAATTTCGACCTTTGTAACTTTGTACAAAATGGTCAGAAAATTCCCTCTGGCCTTCGGCCTCGGTGTGCTCGGGCCTTCGGCCCTGCGCTCGGCGGGCCTCCGGCCCGCCGTTTGGGGGCCTTCGGCCCCCAAACCTCCCACACACAAAATTTCGACCTTTTGTATCTTTGTACAAAATGGTCAGAAAATTCCTCGGCCTTCGGCCTCGGTGTGCTCGGGCCTTGGCCCTCGCTCGGCGGGCCTCCGGCCCGCCGTTTGGGGGCCTTCGGCCCCAAAACCACCACATCCAAAATTTCGACCTTTTGTAACTTTGTACAAAATGGTCAGAAAATTTTGCAAAAAATATTTTTGTACTCAGCTCGATGAGAGCTTTCGATTGATATAACATTAGGCCTATTTATGGCCATTTTGAAAAATTTAATTTTTTGGCCGAAAATTTTGGCCGGAAAAATCAACGAATTTTTCAAAAATTCATAACTTTTTCAAAGTTGACCTTTTTGAAAAATTTTAAAAGCCTACAATATGCAGAAATTCTGCTCTATCCAGAAAAATACTTTCGGCACGAACCGCCGGCAAAAATCCCCGAAATTTTTCCAAAAAACCGAAAATTTTTGGTTTTTTTCGAAATTCGACCCCTACGGGTTCAATTTCGACTTTTTTTGAAATTTCTCCGGTGAAAAACACCTAATTTTTTACTCGATTTTATGAAGGAAACCCCATCCCAATTCTTCCACCCCAAAAAAAGTTATGGTCCCCCAAAAAATCCCGAAAATCCCCCAAAAGGGGTACCCCTTTGGAAATAAGGGGTGGGACAAAATTTTCGAATTTGACCCGAAATTCGACTTATATGGTGCTTTGACACCCGCTAAATCCATATCCGGTGTCAGAAAAATTTTAAAAAAATTTCCCCGGGACGTTAGAGTCTCAAAAAGATTCGCGACATTTTGCCACAATTGGCTATAACTTTTTGAGACTCAAGTGGACCCCCGACATATTATACCTTTTTCGGAGCCCCAGGGGACGCTCTTTCGAATGGGCCTATCGAAAACGGATTTGAATTCACTTTACAAAAAGTCGACTTTTCGACCCCGACACTTTGGACCATAATACCCCCAAAAGTTCACTTGAGACTCTAATGTCCAACACCAAATATCTTCCCAACATCCCACCCTCCAACATCACTCCAGGCCCAAGAACCCCTACTTCTCAAAAACCGCTATAACGCGTTGAAATTTCATCCGGCCATTTGGTGCCACACTCAAGTGCGGCACCAAAACGACCATCCCAAAAAATTCCCCGTAGCACTTACCTAATACCGCAGGCCCCATCCGAATCGCCCAAGCCAGTCCCGAGATACACTATCGCGACAATTGCGTACACCCCAATAACCCCATTTTGCCAAAACCGTTTGGTCCCAAAATTTTTGCCACCATAACTACCCTCAAGTTCAGATTTCGGGTCCGGGTTTTTTCCTGCATATATGTACATTCCAACTTAAGGTTCCTACCAGCAGAAGTTTTTTGCTCCAGGTTCTGGTTCACGAGATATAAAATCACATGGGGTCGTTTCGGCGCAAAGGGAAAAGTCATGGCGCCGAGGTGAGTTTTCCTGAATAGCCCTCAAAAAGTTGTAGGACCCATCCATAACTTTCCGGGGGCTCCCGGCCTTCGGCCGGGAGCCTGAGTTTTTTTAAAACGAAGTTGGGGTTTTTTTTAGACTATTATAACTAGCTCTGGGTTACGTATGCGATGGCGGTAACTTACGTATGCAATGGCAGTTTAATTTTGCTCTGGGTTTAAATTTTGCTCTGCCCGTTGGAAAGCCTAACGGCTTTGGGGCGCGCTTCGCGCGCGGCTAGAAAGTTTTTTGCTTCTTCATTTAAAGATGGCCTTGGAAATCTCGTCGGGCCTTCGGCCCGCCGCGACTAAACAACATTCTGAATTGCGGGATGGATGCCAATCTCGGGCCTTCGGCCCTCGACTCACTTTTAAAATGCATCGAGGGATGGGTGCAAATCTCGGGCCTTCGGCCCTCGAAAATACGTTGTCTTGCCTTGAGGGATGGATGCATGCTCGGGCCTTCGGCCCGAGCGTTGCTTCGGGCCTTCGGCCCTCGCCCCCAAACTCCTCGGCCTTCGGCCTCGGACCTTCGGCCCTCAAAACTCTTTTGCCTTGCCTCGAGTGATGGATGGAAATCTCGGGCCTTCGGCCCTCGAAAATCCGTTGCCTTCCAACGATGGATGGATGCTCGTGCCTTCGGCCCTCGCACGGCGGGCCTCCGGCCCGCCGTTTGGGGGCCTTCGGCCCCCAAACCTCTTACACACAAAATTTCGACCTTTTGTAACTTTGTACAAAATGGTCAGAAAATTCCTCGGCCTTCGGCCTCGGTGTGCTCGGGCCTTCGGCCCTCGCTCGGCGGGCCTCCGGCCCGCCGTTTGGGGGCCTTCGGCCCCCAAACTCCCACACACAAAATTTCGACCTTTTGTATCTTTGTACAAAATGGTCAAAAATTCCTCGGCCTTCGGCCTCGGTGTGCTCGGGCCTTGGCCCTCGCTCGGCGGGCCTCCGGCCCGCCGTTTGGGGGCCTTCGGCCCCCAAACCACCCACATCCAAAATTTCGACCTTTTGTAACTTTGTACAAAATGGTCAGAAAATTTTGCAAAAAATATTTTTGTACTCAGCTCGATGAGAGCTTTCGTGATATAACATTAGGCCTATTTATGGCCATTTTGAAAATTTAATTTTTTGGCCGAAAATTTTGGCCGGAAAAATCAACGAATTTTCAAAAATTCATAACTTTTCAAAGTTGACCTTTTTGAAAAATTTTAAAAGCCTACAATATGCAGAAAATTCTGCTCTATCCAGGAAAAATACTTTCGGCACGAACCGCCGGCAAAAATCCCGAAATTTTTCCAAAAAACCGAAAAATTTTTGGTTTTTCGAAATTCGACCCCTACGGGTTCAATTTCGACTTTTTTTGAAATTTTCTCCGGTGAAAAAACACCTAATTTTTTACTCGATTTTATGAAGGAAACCCCATCCCAATTCTTCCACCCCAAAAAAAAGTTATGGTCCCCCAAAAAATCCCGAAAATCCCCCAAAAGGGGTACCCCTTTGGAAATAAGGGGTGGGACAAAATTTTCGAATTTTGACCCGAAATTCGACTTATATGGTGCTTTGACACCCGCTAAATCCATATCCGGTGTCAGAAAAATTTAAAAAAATTTCCCCGGGACGTTAGAGTCTCAAAAAGATTCGCGACATTTTGCCACATTGGCTATAACTTTTTGAGACTCAAGTGGACCCCCGACATATTATACCTTTTTCGGAGCCCCAGGGGACGCTCTTTCGAATGGGCTATCGAAAACGGATTTGAATTCACTTTACAAAAAGTCGACTTTTCGACCCCGACTCTTTGAGTCATATCACCCCAAAAGTTCACCCGAGACTCTAATGTCCAACACCAAATATTTTCCCAACATCCAGCCCTCCACCATCACTCCCAGGCGCGAAAACCCCCAAGCCTCCAAAAAACCGCTATAACGCTTTGAAATTTTCATCCGGCCATTTCGGTGCCACACTCAAGTGCGGCACCAAAACGACCTATCCCAAAAAATTCCCCGTAGCCACTTACCTAATACCCCGCAGGCCCCACCCGAATCGCCCAAGCCAGTCCCGAGATACACTATCGCGACAATTGCGTACACCCCAATAACCCCACTTTTTGCCAAAACCCGTTTGGTCCCAAAAATTTTTGTCGGGGCATAACTACCCTCCAAGTTCAGATTTCAAGTCCGGGTTTTTTCTGCATATATGATATATACTCCACCTACTCCAACTTAATTTCCTACCAGCAGAAGTTTTTTGCTCCAGGTTCTGGTTCTCGAGATAGCCAAACTCATGGGGTCGTTTCGGCGCAAAGGGAAAGTCGTGGCGCCGAGGTTAGAGTTTTCCTGAATAGCCCTCAAAAAGTTGTAGGACCCTTCCATAACTTTCCGGGGGCTCCCGGCCTTCGGCCGGGAGCCTGAGTTTTTTAAAGTTGAAGTTGGGGTTTTTTTTATACTATTATAACTAGCTATGGGTTACGTATGCGATGGCGGCGTTGTGCGTATGCAATTCCTATTAGGATACTCTGGCTGTTTAGTTTGGAATGCCCGTTGGAAAGCCTAACGGCTTTGGGGCGCGCTTCGCGCGCTGCTAGAATATTTATTAGCTGGATGGGAATTTTGGCGAGTCATAACTTTGTACAAAATGGTCAGAAATTTTTTCTGATATTATTTTAGAATCAGCTCACTGAGAGCTTTCATTTGATATATCATTGGCCAACTTGAAATTTTTTTGAAAAATGCAAGTTTTCGCCCTGCCTTTTCATTGCTTCGGGCCTTCGGCCCTCGCCGGTAAGTTTTTGCCCCGCCTTTTCATTGCTTCGGGCCTTCGGCCCTCTCAATTTGTTGCGGGATGGGTTTAAAGCTCGGGCCTTCGGCCTCGCAATTCGATGCGGGATGGGTTTAAAGCTCCGGCCTTCGGCCCTCGCAATTCGTTGCGGGATGGGTTTAAAGCTCGGGCCTTCGGCCCTCGCAATTCGATGCGGGATGGGTTTAAAGCTCGGGCCTTCGGCCCTCGCAATTCGTTGCGGGATGGGTTTAAAGCTCGGGCCTTCGGCCCTCGCAATTCGATGCGGGATGGGTTTAAAGCTCGGGCCTTCGGCCCTCGCAATTCGTTGCGGGATGGGTTTAAAGCTCGGGCCTTCGGCCCTCGCAATTCGTTGCGGGATGGATGCCAATCTCGGGCCTTCGGCCCTCGACTCACCTTTAAAATGCATCGAGGGGGCTTCGGGCCTTCGGCCCTCGCCGGTAAAGAATAGCCCTGCCTTTTCATAGCTTCGGACCTTCGGCCCTCGCGATTCGTTGCGGATGGGTTTTAAGCTCGGCCTCCGGCCCTCGCGATTCGTTGCGGGATGGGTTGAAAGCTCGGGCCTTCGGCCCTCGCAGGTAAAGTTTGCCCTTCTCTTGACTATGCTCAGCCTTTTAAATGGGTGAAAGCTCGGGCCTTCGGCCCTCGCCGGTAAAGTTTTGCCCTGCCTTTTCATTGCTTCGGGCCTTCGGCCCTCGCCGGTAAAGTTTGCCCTGCCTTTTCATTGCTTCGGGCCTTCGGCCCTCGCGATTCGTTGCGGGATGGGTTGAAAGCTCGGGCCTTCGGCCTCGCAGTAAAGATTAGCCCTGCCTTTTCATTGCTTCGGGCTTCGGCCCTCGCTATTCGTTGCGGGATGGGTTTTAAGCTCGGGCTTCGGCCCTCGCCAGTTGTTTTCTCTGCCTTTTACTATTGCTCTGCTTTTCAGATGGGTTGAAAGCTCGGGCCTTCGGCCCTCGCTGGTAAAGTTTAGCCTGCCTTCAGAGATGGGTTAAAAGCTCGGGCCTTCGGCCCTCGCCTGTAAAGTAAGCCCTGCATTTCATCATTGTCTGTCTTTTAGATGGGTTGAAAGCTCGGGCCTTCGGCCCTCGCCGATAAAGTTGCGCCCTGCCTTTTAATTCATTGCTCTGTCTTTTAGATGGGTTGAAAGCTCGGGCCTTCGGCCCTCGCCGGT